>JAQIUQ010007460.1:0-91392 GCA_030378365.1 Hybognathus amarus | reverse complement strand
GAGACCCAGCCTGGGGACCACAACCTGTGGGAGCTTACTCCACCAAGTGAAAGCTACTTCTTCTAGAAGCTAGCAGAGAAGGGTGTCCCTGTAGCCTACTTAAGTGACAGGATGCCTCTTAAAGTGGGACCCAAGGGAAGACCGGGGTCTGAGCCACATAAGAAGGGACCGAAGCATACCGTGCGTGACTCTTACCATAAGAAATGGATTTTAAAAAGTACACAAGACATCTCGTCATGTGATTTACCACAATAATA
The DNA here is from genome assembly GCA_030378365.1 of Hybognathus amarus. NCBI lineage: Eukaryota > Metazoa > Chordata > Actinopteri > Cypriniformes > Leuciscidae > Hybognathus > Hybognathus amarus. The sequence continues at coordinate 91,135 of JAQIUQ010007460.1, read as the reverse complement.
GGTCAAGTATGTACTTCACTCTGAATTAAGGAAGGCCAAACTTGAGGCCTGTAACTTGGCAGCCACAACATGTGAGAACCCATAATCAGGAAGACATGACGAGGCTGACACCCGATAGTCCCAATGCGTGGGGAGCTCACATCCAGGAAGGCCGCTGAGGCCTGCAACCTGACATGTGACAACTCACAACCAAGAAGGCCAATGAAGCCTGAAGTCTGGTGACCACAGAGTGGGAGCAAAGTGCTCAGGAACGGATGGTGAGGCTGTAGTCTGGCTACTACAGCATGTGGAAGCTCACATTCAGGGAAGGCCGGGTGAGGCCTCTAACCTGACTACCACGGTATGAGGGAGCTCATAACCAGGAAGGCCTGGTGAGGCCTGTAACCTGGCAACCACAAGGTGTGGGAGCTCATAACCAGGAAGGCCTGGTGAGGCCTGTAACCCAGCGACCACCACATGTGGGAGCTCTATAACCAGGAAGGCCTGGTAAGGCCTGTAACCTGGCAACCACAGTATGTGGGAGCTCATAACCAGGACCTGAGATCCTGTCTCCGCAGGACTGGGAGGAGGGGGTGCACGGGAAGCGACAATGGTCTTCTGGGTCTGTCTGTGACCCTCAGACCATGACAGACCAGGCCCCTCCACCTGCCTGTGGCTGGGCAGAGGACCTCCGTGTTATGCAGCTCTTAAACGCCGCAGAACGCGCCCTCCCTGAACTTCGGGAGGGCCGGAAAAGCTCGGAAAGCAAAACCGGCGATGAGGAGAAAACTTTTCTTTTCTCCCCAATGTCAGCCTGGTAGAGCCACAGATGTCTCTCTGTGGCCACCATAGCACTGATGGAACAGCAGATTGCTTGGTGGACCGGAGTCCCGCAGCAGGGATCGGTTTGGTAGGCCTGAGGACCACAAGAGTGTGCAGAACCGCACCTGCCTGACCTGCTGCCGTGTACGCTCTGTCTTGAGCAGCTTGGATGACAGGGTCAGAGCTCTTAGTGAAGAGGACCAACCAGAGGTGAGATAGTTAGCCAACGTCTCGTCCGCTGGCGGCATCGACACATATCCGTGCTCCCACGGCTCCCTCCCACAGCAGCGAAACTCAGCCCGCTGATGTAGATAGAGAGCATGAGGAGAACGGATTCTTCCATACCCTCTCGATCCCAGTGTGAAGATTGGAAAGGAATGGAAGGCTCATCCGGGCTGGTGGCTTACAGGTGGGGAGGAACCAGCCATCCAAAATACCATAAGCAGGTTCCTCCCAGACGCGCCTCCACTGCAACTGCAATCTGTCTGTGGCACGCCCCATAATGTCAACCAGCTCAGCGTACACAAGGTAGGAGGGCTGAAATGGTTAGGATCTCAACCAAACTGACATCATTTTCTATATATGACATCCTACTGACATCCTTTTCTATATATATATATATATATATATATATATATATATATAAATAAAAAAATAAAAGCAGCCTGAGCATCATGTATGTAAGATTAAACCGACCCAGAATCATTGAGCACACGGTGAGTTTTTTGGTATGTGGAAGTTTACCTTAATGTGAAATATCAGGCCTTCAAAAATTGATACTTCACTGCCGAGTTGTGACCCTGTCATGAACTGATGCAAACTTTTCCCAACTCATCCTATTCAATTAGTCAACGCTGCCTGAAGAGACGTCTTTAGAAATGTTCTTCAGTTCTCAATGGCTCTGCTGTGATCTTAAATTAAAAACCTACTCACTCGACTCACAGACGTGGATTCAGCTTATAACTCCAGGAATTAGTTCTACTTGTTCTCTAGTGTTTCACCCATTATGCTGAAAATGTCTGAATTTACAGCCATTCATTTGCAACTGTTCGAGGGCCTGACGTTCTTTTCATGAACCCCAATAACAACTAATTATGGGCAATTGTGCGTTCTCAATCTGACCAATTTATATTTACCTGCCTTTGCAAACATCTCTTATTTGTGTTTTTCTGTCCTAACATTTCTGTAATTAGTTAACACTGCTTCAGGTAATTACACTGAACAGAAACAATCTGAATAGTATTTATACTGTACATCGGATTTCATCTTTCTTTTATTGATAAGATGTGGATGGGTGGATGGGATAAGGATAGATGTTTTTCACACACACACACACACACGCATGCACGCACACTCTCACACACACACACACGCACGCACACACAGTATTTCCACATGTATTTTCAAATTACACACTTTCACTTTCCTAATGTGATGATGTCTAGATACTCAGCATTCAAATGTCAGTGATTTAATTATACGTGTACATTGTATATATATATATATATATATATATATATATATATATATATATATATATATATATATATATATATATATATATATATATATTACAATCCTATATATTACTATCAATATAGGGCAAATGATTCCTGAATATCTGGGACTTTCTTCTAATGTCTAAAATATTTGAACTCAAATCAATATTTTATGTCAATTTTCTAAATATCCGTGTAATCTGTCTGGTTCCTGATCCCTCTGTCTGAGTTTATTTTGCAATGATAGCTGATCCTTGTATGTATCGGCAGAGCAGAATTAATTATTTAAGTGACGTGTTTACATTTGTAGTCTCTGCGTATTAGCGCTTGAAAAAAAAAACAAAAAAACAATAGAATTTGTTGAGAATACAGGCTGTCTGCACATCCAGTTTGGGAGAAGAGCGTCTGGAGCTTTACTGTAAAAGCCAGGAAGAAAGCAGAAGAAATGTGGGCCAGTCATTGGCTCCTACCATGTTTAGTAAATGACTTGGCAAAGTCTTTGATGGACCATGCCATCCAAAAGGCAAACTTGGCAGTGGTGTCATTACAAAATTGCCTTTACCCACTGCAGAGAGCGACAAGGCCAACCCATGATTCACCCTCTTTGCAGAGACATGCAAATAGAGAAATAGAGCTTTGCTCTAATATATGAATTTACAGAGTGCACTTAACCTTGTTAAGAAAGCATTTTCACAGTAAGAGTATCTGGGTTTATGCTCATTCCACCTTGAATGATAGTATGCAATGTTGAAAAGCAAAACTTCAGAATCAGAGCTCATAAAGAAACAAGTGTTTAACCTGAATGACTTTAAGCCTCAGAGCTCACTATGAATGATATTGAAACCAAGAATCGTGTTTCAGTTCCCAAACTCCCACACCTGAGAGCTGCTTTTGATCATGTTTAATCACCTTGAGAACACGGCCTCTTTCTAGCGCACTTTCAGACTGATTAACACTTATTTATACACCAGAGAATATTGTCCTAGTTTGAATGTACATTTTTCAAACATACAACACTGTCATAGTATATCCATCCCAGTCATCATTTACTATTTTTCTTTCTATGCAATCCGCATAAGTAGACATAAGGAGACAGATTTCTGAAATTGTGAGAGGAATTGAAAATGGAGAAAGAAATAAGAAATAGCTATAGTATAGGGATATATCAGAGCAGAATCAGTGTCAGTACATCAGAAATTTCAGTAACATTAAGACAGCAGGAAATGGCATTCAAAAAGAAAGTAAAAATACCTTACAGCAACATTGACTCCAATGAGTTGGGGCAGGATCTGTTCGAACAATGGCAGCCAAGGGGAGTGTGAAATTAACTTTTTATAGGCTATATTTCTGAATTAATCCGAAAAATAAGAGGTGAAACAATATAGGGCGTGACTTGATTTGGATCCCAAAAAGTTCGATAATTCCACATCTTCATGGCATTGAATATGTCAGCAGAAAAGAAAAGTAATTTCTGAGCTAAAAACATACTACATTTTGATGAAATATGATCCAAATAAACATATTTTTCTTTGGAATAATACACACTGATGAAGCATGCCCAATACAGCCTAGGACATTTATATAAACAAGAAAGTATTTTCATGCATGAAATCAATCTCACATTGTGTTGAAAGAAATGTGCAAAGTTTATGGCACTGACTATTTTTCTAACATGTTCATTTGCATTTTTTCAAACCTCCAGATTTATTGAAGTTTGTATTGTGTATGTATGTCTGTACAGCCTCATGCTAATAAAGATGAGGATTTTTACCCTGTCTGTTTAGGCTTCCGGACTTTAATGCACTGCAGTGTAACTCGGCCCCATGTACCGGAAAGATTATTCATGCGAAACAATTCAATTTATTGGGAGGAGGGGTGGGGGATTGAAATAGATTGAGAACCGTTTTGTTATCCTCTCACTCGGGCCATCAGGTGAGGAGGGGAACAGGGCCTGGTCATCTCCCCAGAAATCAATCAGTGTAAGCGGGTACAGATCCCTCTTCCTGCTCTGCCTCACAGGGCCATCCAAACAAATCAATTTCCTCTCATTCATCCCTGTGGCCTCCTCCAGGGGCATCTGCCTGTCAGAAAATCTGCATCTTTCACCTGACAGATTACCATTGAGAAAAAATATGTGAGGAAATGAGAAAAAACCCTCTTGGTTAGAAACTGTGTTGCCAGGGAGAGTTTCAATTACCATGACATCAAAATGTCTGCTGGTTCTCTTACTAGAGGTTATCTCGTACTGCGTAATATATCTTACGCAAGCGGGAAACCACTTTTCCATGAGATATTGAAGACAAAAATTAAACTTAATTTTAAATTCACGTGAAACGCGCTGCGGCAGCATGCAGACATAGACAAGGCGGCTTGTGTGCCTATTGGCTGTCCTGTGGCAACTGCAGCAGCCTGTCGAGAGAGAAGGCCTTGGTGACGTCAAGATCCAATGGGGACGCTTCACGCCCACTACTTCACCTCCTGCCAAAGCGGGCATGGCCTGGGCCTATAAATATAGCTCGATGGGCTGATATTAGGGGTGTAACGATATACAAAACTGACGGTTTGGTTTTCCCACGGTTTTGATGTCTCAGTTCGGTTTGGTTTAGAAAGCTAAAATGGCTTCTATTTATTTTTTTAAGTGGTTTAATGAAAAAAAAAGGTCTTTGTCTTTAATTTAATTCAATTACAATTAAACATTTCACAAGGATTAATAAAAATCTGCTAATGCTGTAAACTATATAGCCTAGACTTTTAAAGTAAATTCAGATGCTATTAACTTTTTAGATATAATAATCAACACAACACATTGTATGAAAACATGTAAACTGAACATAAGGCAGTTTTTACAATATCTTGTGTTTTTACTCTAGTAATTTACACAGTTGTCATTTTCATGAAAGACATTTTAAACATATATTAAATAATCAAGATATCATTAACAGGTTAAGTAAAATATAATATACAGGCTAACATAGTGCATTTATTTAGTGCAAGAGTTCATTTATAGGAAGTTATGGACACTGAATGACAGCTGCTGAGGTAAATATAATGCTAGTGACAAGCTAAAGCTTTGCTGTTTTATTGACGTCTTTCCGCTGCTGAAACACTGATTTAGCGATTACACGAGTTATGATGCCTTTCAGTAAGTACACTAATATCTTTCAACATACCTTCAGGTGTCCTTTCTGTAACTGAGGAAGAGATGATCGCGTTTACTCGCGCGCGCGCTGCCGCTTGAGATGAAGAGTCAAGTATGCCTAGAGCGATGTCACGCCACATCAAAGAGCGCCAAAACGCCATTTATTGTTTGAATTTCGCGATCAAATAGACAGAATTTGAAAGACTACACCTTGCTTATTATCGAAAGTAACAAAACATGGAGCTTGTTATTTGGTGTTAATGGTGGTTAGGCTACAAAACTGAATTCGTTATGTACCGTCCACTAGAGGTCTTCACAGGGTCCACTTGGATCCGAAAACCCGAGGTCCGACCCGAGACCCGAGCGGTTTCGGGTCCAAAACTCCAACGAGTGTCTCGGACACGGGTCGGGTTCGGTATTAGTTGCCTCGGGTCTCGGGTAACTTAAAATTAATATGCCTTTTCCAAATGGACCCGAGAGAGACCCGAATTATTTTAAATAATGTTGGGCATTTAACAAAATTGCAGTATTTAAAACAACTCTATGACCGTTCTCTGACCTTTTATAAGTGAGAGAGCGAATCCGCACTTTTACATGCAATGGGCTTTAAGCACAAGCTCGGTTGCCTCCGCATTTTATTTACTCAGTTGCTCGCTCCACTAACCAACCCATCCGTTTGCCAAGAAGAACTAGTGTGCCATCATGTGGATGGATGTTTGACTACATGCGAGTATTGTCGTTTAGCCAGGCCTGTTAATCAATTTTAAAAATACGCGATACTGTCAGACAAGCATGGAGACGATATCAGATATTGCGAAAAAGTGAGGGAAAACGAATATGTAGATCAGAAACATCCAGGGTCGTCATCGGTGTGGGCAACTTTTGAGATCATCATTTGTGAGGGAACAAATACTGGTGCAGTTAAATGCATTGATGCAATAACGTTCCCATGTTAAGATTTGATTCAGAACGTCCAATTCGACCTGCTATTGCAGTTCTAATGCTCTTTTTTTAATCGAATTTTATCTAAACAACTTTGAAACAACAGGATTGTAGGCTAAATAACACAATTTTATTAAAAGTCAGTGACTGGGAGATTGAAAATCTGTTGGGCTGGATTTTAAAAACAGCCATCGGTAAATTTGACCCTGTGGTGGTTCAAATCATCGTATGGTTCGGTAAATAACATTATGCCAAATGTTATAGGACGTAATGGGTTATAGTGATGATGTGTGATTCACATTTGCACTCAGCGCGCTTACACGTGGCTGTGTACACTGTGAATGCCGTTTACGTTCGGGTCCAGTCGGGTTCTAAAGGAAATGCCATCAGGTCGGGTCGGACTCGGGTCTAATTTTTCGGGTCTGTCTCGGGTCGGGTTTTTCTTAAAAAAAAAAAATAATTTATGCACGTCGGGTTCTGGTAAGTAGTGATTCGGGTCGATTCGGGTCGGGTACAGTTTTTAGGACCCGAGAAGACCTCTCTACCGTCCACATAAGACATGAGGTCCATTGAGCCGGGCTGGGCGGGGCGTGTTCGGTACGCAATGACAGTATCGGCGATTCGAACCATGAGTTCAGTATCGCGGTTTTTGGTTCGTTTCGAAAAACATTACACCCCTAGCTGATATAGTGTGATTTTTCATCTCTTCAGCAAAGCTCACGCATCGCTTGATCCGGAGTGAAGAAGCCACACGGTCTGAGAAAAGCCTTCTGTGGGACGTCCGAGCCTTTGCGTCTGAATCTGCTGGCCTTCATCTCGCCGCTTTCAGTCGCCGTACCTGCTACGCTTTCCGACAATAAATCCTTTTAATCTGCATCCTTTTACTCTGTCCTCTCTACAAGAGCAAGCGTCTTTTTAAAGATGCCTTTCTTCTGCGGCTTATGCCGAGCCCCACACAGTGATGGGGACCGCCATGTAATTTGCGTTTCCTGCCTGGGAGAGGATCATGCAGATCTCGCACTCGTTGGCGGCTGCCCTCACTACGATCTATTTCCCATGGTGACTCTGGGCTACGCCCTGGCATCCTTCAGTGAGACTGCACTTCCATCCGCAAGAGTACTCGCACTGTAAAAAGTGCTATACTCAGCGGGTCGTCAAAAAGTGCTGTACTCAGCGGGTTCCTAGTGCTGGGCGGATTGACCAAAAATTTGACCAAGCAAGAATGTTAATATAACTATTATTTAGATTTTTATAATCTAAAAAAAGAACTGGACGTTTTGAATGTTCATAGAACATTCAGAAAAAAATGTTTTTATAACTTAATGGGAACATTATGAAAACGTTCTGATAACCTAACACTGTTAGCAGGAGAAGAGGAGAGATTCGCGATTGCACTGAACACGTTTCTCAGGCGCAGGATTCTCTGAGCGAGCCCAGAGAAAATAGACCCATTCTTAAGCCTTGTGTATACCCGACGGCGTCAGCTAGAGCGCAAAGGGCGCGTGGCAAGAGTTACGTCATTGCGGTGTGGGCAGTCGTGCGCATTGGGTGCGCAAGACCCCATTCCGCCTGGTGGTGTGCACAGCAGTTTTTATAACATCGCACGTAGCGCCGCATCCGAAGATGAACGACTTCGAGCCAAATCTGGCCAAACTCTGTTCCAGTATGTTTATGATCCTTCTATACACAGAGACATTTGCATTGATGGGCGACCATAAAATCTCATTTTTGTGAATAGGAACACATTTGCATTAAGCACCTAGTTTGCAGTTGTCTAAAGTAATTGGTTACATTTACAAAATAAGCCTACAATAGCAGAAGTAAGCTGTTGGTGAAATTAAGGTTTAAACACTCTCCAATAAGGCATTGTTTAACTAGTTTACATGCAGTGAAAGTAGGCTACAATAAACCTACTGCATTTACTCTTTTATGAGTTAGCAATTAATAAACTACTTATAAACAGCAAGCTACTTCTTCACTGCTGATTCCTGGTGGTTTAGAGAAGAATTACGCAGAGTTGCCCCCTGTCGTTTCACAGAATAACACAACGGTGAGCGCGTCAAGTATAAAAGCCTTGTATGTTTGAAGAGGTGCACGTGCAGTCAGCGGATCCTCGTGCTTATGTGTATGCGTAGAGTATACACAAGGCTTTACAGCAGCGTGTTTCTGAGCAGAGATTCGCGCTTGCGCATTATATTAATGTACTTTCATGCTACTGTGTGCTCTCGACATTGAAAAGGAATATATCGCCATAGTTCTGCAGCATCCACCTTCCCTGTAACGTAACACCAGAGCACTGCTGTTTACCCTCGCATCACAGTCTCTGCTTAGAAGTGTAACATTGTAAAGAGTCCGTGAACAGTGTCGGCGGTGCAGCGCAACGATCATTCCGAACGTTGTGTAATTAAATACAGTGGTATGGTGGTATATTAAAAATGAATACCATAACAAAAATATACACTGGTTTTCGGTATGAACCGGTATACCGCCCAGCACTAGTGGGTCCCCGAGCCTTCTCTAGCCCATGACAGCTTGCAGGTTCGCCCGCCAGCTTCGTGCAGTATGAGAGAACCTCTCGTGAGATAATGTACTCGGTTACTAACGCAACCTCGGTTCACTTTAGAAGACGGAACGAGAACTGCATACCTTTGCCTTGCCTACAACATGCTATGGTTTGCCAGATCAGCCCACCAGGCTATATTTATAGGCCCAGGCCACGTCCAATTTGGCGGGATGTGACGTAGTGGGCACAAAACGCCTACATTGGATCTGACGTCACCAAGGGCCTCACTTGATAGGCTGCTGCAGTGGCCGCAGAACAGCCAATAGGCACGGTAGCTGCCTCGCCTTTGTCTGCATGCTACCGTAATGCGTTTTGCATTAATTCAAAATTAAGGATATTTTTTGGCTTCAATAACTCGTGGAAAAGAGGTTTTCCCCTGGCGTAAGATATATTACGCAGTACAGAGATAACCTCTAATAAGAGAACCAGTTGACATTTTGATGTCATGGTAATTGAAACTCCCCTGGCAACAAAGTTTCTAACCGAGAGTTTGTTTGTTTGTTTTTTTCTTCTAGAGAGAACCAAGGTTACTTTAGAAACCGAGTGCGTTTAGATGCCATATGCTTAACGCTACTTAAATAATAATAAAAAAAAAATCCATGACAATACTACCAAAAAATAGTAGTTAATTTGATATATGGTTATCGTGATCTTAAAAATCTTACATCAAAACATACATGGTATGCAGCAAATGATAAAAACATATGCATGTCAAAACCATTGCATATGCAAAAAATAAAATAAATAAATAAATAAATAAATAAATAAATAAGGATTTAAGCTACTGAAATTCATATTTGTAAATGTCTATATGTGTGTGTGTGTTTATTTTTTAGTAAAGTAAGTGTTTCTCAACAGGGAGCTAAAATCAGCAGCAAGAGAAAGAAATAAGCAGTGGGTATTCATTACTGCCGGACTCAGTCCTCAGTGACTGATCGATCTGATAAATGAGAAAGTTCAGAAGTGAACTCTAAAAGACTTTCAGGGGTGAACGATCGCAGTCTTCTTCTAACAAGTTTTAGAGCTTGAAAGAGAGAGAGAGATCACTGTTAGACATAGACTATGTGTGTATATATGTGTGTGTGTGTGTGTGTGTGTGTGTGTGTGTGTGTGTGTGTGCGTGCGTGCGTGCGGTGCTGTGTGTGTGTCTATGTCTGCATCATAAACTAAAGATCAAAAGTTTGTAAACGTTAAGGTTTTTTAGTGTTAGAAAGTTAATTTTTTTCTTGTTAATATCACCAAGGCTGCATTTATTTGTTTAACCTATTAACAGTAACCACATACAGTAAAAACATTACTATTTTTGTTTGTTTGTTTTTTTAAGAAACAATATGCTTTTATTTAGCAAAGGGACATTAACTTTATCAAAAAAATATATGTATGCAATCAATAAATATAACATAAAGTTAAAACAAAAAATGTAATCTTGGTGAGATTAAGAGACTTTCTTTTGAAAACATAATAAAAACCTTAATATTTTCAAACTTTTGACCAGGTACTGTAGCCTATGTTTTTACTGTAATTTTGATCAGTTAGATCCAGCCTTGGTAAGCATATTGTAAAAAAACAACAGCAACAACAACAACAGCAGCAAAAAAACATACCAACATGTATTATGTGCAATCGGTTTGCCCTAATCAGCCACCACTAGATACGTGATTGCAGTTTCCATGATTAACATTTAACGTTACTCTGATCAATATTTGCAGCTTGAGTTTGTCCTCTGTCTGACCCAAGTAAATTCACTTTACATGCAGGCCATGAAAACGAGCTCCAATTATTATAGTAAATATTTGAAAGACCTTGAATTCACCATATGCTTCAATAAAAGACACAAAGAGAGTTTTAGACTTTCAGGCATGTAATTCATGAAAAATAACAACCAGAGAACACATGTGTTCATCAATATGTCGAGTAATTGCTCAAGTGACCTTTACTGATAAGAAACTGCGTCTCCCAAATCTTTATCTCTCTCTGTCAGTATCTCTTTTAGTATTCCTTCCCCTATATACATTCAATTTATCTCTGTCATTTCCCCAGTCTCCCTCTGGCTTCTCTTCCAATCACATACAAAACAAAGCTGGACTTGAGCAGATAGACGAGGCCTGACTATAAGAACTCAAGATAGCAACTTGACTATAAACATCAACACTGACTTGGAAAGTACATGAACAACACAAAGGAAAAGACAAAGGCAGTAAATACACAAGGGTAAACAATACAAGACACATGAGAAAGGGGATTAGTAAGTAGACAGAATGTGATGCATCCACTGCATTCAGACATGACTTGTGGCCTTCTTACCTCCATATGATTAAAGCATTTTTCAGCATTCAAACACTGGAGATTCCAATGAATAAAATTCATGAAAGAATATTTCACTTCAAAATAAATAGCCAACTTCATTTCAAAATAAAAGCTGATACTTCAAACCTAAACAAAGACACAAAACAATCGGATATTTGGGCTGATAAGAATTATTATTCATTTTAAAACGGTTAGTTCCAATCCTTGATTCTGATTGGTCAATAGCTGTGCTTTATTCACGATAAAACACGGCTATGACCCGCTTCACCCAACGGTTCTATTTATCACTGCGCCCTTAGCAATACCCTTAGCAACCACACATATCAACATAGGCTAAACATTGAAAAAAAAAACTTAAGAATTTAAAAGGCTAATACGAATTCAGCGAATTGTCTGCAAATTTGAGACTGCAGTATCACAGAGGCAGAATCAGACCGAGAAAGCCGCGAATGAAATCGAGTCAAGCAGAACCTCACCACACACGGCTCTTAATAAAGGTTTTTTGAATGATAATTTGCTTCATTTTTTAACTTTATACACGTTTGTTTTACACAATAGCATATGACTGGCAACGATAGCAACTGACAGGCTAACTAATGTTAAACACAAACAGCGGTTGCAGGTTTACATTCTTGGTCAAATCGAAAATAAAGTCATAAAGCATATATACATGAAAAATACATTTACAACATTAGTATTATAATAAATTCAGGTCCATAATGTTTGTACGCGTTTGCCGTAGACACAAAATAGCCAAACTAGTAGCCCATAAAGCCTACAAAGCCAGCACTCGCATTTGAAAAACAAACAAACAAACAAAAAAAAAACACAACGCTATGTTGGGAATTATACATGCAAATACATTTAAAATGATGAAGTCTTAGCCTACTTACAGGTTGTGGCCCAACAACTGCTGACTTTTAACTGCTGGTTTTAAAGTTGGAACTGCTTCATGATTTAGAAACAGTTTCTTTTTTTAATTCGGTGTTGAATTCATGGAGATTCTGGAAGCTGTCTCTCGTAAATGCGCAGCACAGAGAGCTAGATTCCGATCGTCACTTTCAGGAATATAATCAAACACAAATTGTATCCATTGTTGTCGAAGTATAGTGTCCGTGGGAAGCCCGAAACACAGAAGACCTGACAGCTGTGTGAACACAACTCACTCGACGAGGAGCTGCTGAAATATGGCCATGCCCTTTCCTGGATATTCCGGAGGGAGGGGTTGATGCAAATGTGTGGGTTAGTGATGTACCATAACCCAGCTGTAGTCCAAAACGAGTTGTTTTTGTAGGCAATTTTACTTCCTGATTTTTAAAAGACAATATCTCTGCTTACACTAAACTTTCAGCGCTGCAACTTTGCAGATACTGTTCATGCACCAACAGCAACATTACACACTATTTAAAATGAAAAAAAGTGAAATCGCAGTAAACCTGCCCTTTAAAACAAAGAAAGCACTGGAGCGACATTCTTGCTGCAACAGAAAACACAGCTGACAGCGCTGAGCCCCAACTAAATAGAGAACCGCATTAAATATCACCACAGTGGAGCTGATTGAAATGAGACAAATATTTAATGCATGCACAATAAACGGAGATGTTCTAATAAATTTAAATAAACAACAATAAATAAAGTATCTCTTGTTAGGCAGTATTTTAGCAACTAAATTAATAACTAGATTAAAAACCTAACTTTTATCTATCACAATACTGTATGTGCCCATGTGTTTTTATTTTTATTTTAATTGTTATTTTGCTGAGAGATAAGCTATGCCTCTTTGTGTGAGGAAATTTCACAAATTTTGTGTTGTAAATTTGATTTAACTACATGAAAGTTGCACTAATTTTTAATTTTTTATTTTTTTTTACTTTAATCTTGTGTGGCAACCGTTTTATAAAACGGTTCGCATCGCGCCAAACAACGCCCTTTCAGCCGTTACTTATTCACGATACAGCACAGCCTCTCGTACCTTATTGCTTACATATATAATGTTTTTCAAGGTAACCTAACTGATCTTTAGATCATCGTATTCATATCCAATAGTACTTTCCAATAGTAAATTGTACTTTCTTCTTTTGAATAATTATTATTTAACATTGGACACCACACACACACACACACACACGCAAACACACACATTGATTATCTTCACCGTATATGTATGTAAATTATCAAAATAAATAGGACATTAAACACAACCTTCTCTTTTTCTTAAATGTTGGTTTTAACAATAGACTGTAAAAAAGTCTCTCTTCCATTGGTCAGAAGTGAAGCCACCAGTAACCCCATATGACGCTGATGTAAAGATTTCAGGACCAGACATTGCATACATATGAGCAGGAAGAAAGCCACGAAAATCAAGGCCCATGAACTTGATATCAAACTCTGTAGTTTTGAAAATTCAATTAAAGAAAAAAATAATAAAAAAATCAATAAAAAATGCCCCACCCTCACTCTCGCAGAATCAATCACAAGAATGTGCTCCTGCACTTTTTAAAAAAAATAATTATAGAAATTTAGATATTACATTTGAAGCTCCAATCTCCTCAGTCCTCCGGAAAAAAAAAAAAAATAAAAAAAATAAAAAACTCTGTTGGTGCTTCAGTGACTACTTGGCTCAGAGAACCTGTTAATCACTGCTGTCAATCAGTGGCATGACCATCATGGTCACGTCATAGCTGTCAATAGCTGTCAATCATGTAGCTGTCAATCATGACCACCACATCAAATAACTAACTAAAAACAAACTTATTTTAAAAACAAACACTTCAAATTACATCAGAGTGGTAAAAACTACAATACATGACAAATCATTTGGAAAAATGGTATTTGAAGTGTAATTTAATTGTTTAGTTGGTCTCACGTCCCATTGAATGACATGGGGAGACGGGGTTTATGACCTATACTAGGACCAGCCACTGGGGGTGATCGAGACGTTTGGGCTTCACATTTCATTGCTTGTGCGGCACGTTTGGTTTTAAAGGGTTAGTTCACCCAAAAATGAAAATTAAGTCATTAAGTACTCACGCTCATGCTGTACCAACCCCGTAAGACCTTCGTTCATCTTCGGAACACAAATGAAGATATTTTTGATTACATTTTGAGAGCTGTATCACTACCACATAGGCACCCTGTTAAAGAAACTCAAAGAGTGACGTACATGTGCGAGAAATCACTTCCGGCACTTTCCGGCACATGTGCAGAGAGAAGCACCCGTGCCTTCAGATCACTTGGACATGGCTGTGGCTAAAAGAGGTAAACATAATTTAAATACTGATCGTTTTCTCACACAAACCGCTCGTTTCGTGTCTTGTGTACTTACATTTACGAGTCATTAAATAATGTTGAATTTGGACTTCTCTATGCATGCTTTTTCAGGTGGACCCAGGGTGAACCCCATAAAACTGCATTATATGACTGACAGACAAGAACGGTTCGACCTAAAAATATCAAAATTGAAAATACTGTGGAAACAAAGACACCTGCATCTTGGATGCCTTTGAGGTAAGCTAAAACATATCAAAAATTAATTTCAAATTGAACTATCCCTTAAAGGGCATTATGATTTGCCATTTTGCGACCTGGTACAGTTCTCCTGTTAAGTGCACACTCAATCTAAAGTGGCTAAAACTGCAACTTTGGAGATGTGAACTTGTGCAGTGATGGATGATGTTTCACAATAACATAAAGAACACATATTAATAAATGACTTTTGTCAGTCAAAATCTACACACACACACACACACACACACACACACACACACACACACACACACACACACACACACACACACACACACACACACACACACACACACACACACACACACACACACACACACACACACATATATATATATATGGATTTTTTAAAAATATATGTATTTATTTATTTAAATTATATTTACATAACCAATGGTAGTATATTATCTCCAGTGTGAGTTGCCAGTGTGTTCTTGTGCAGTCCAGAGAAGGCTTTAGCACTGTCTTCACTCTTCAGTTGATGACAATATGAGATTGCTTACTGTGTCCTCTAGATAGTCCATCAGGCTTGGTCCTGATTGAATCCGGGGCCCCTTGGGCCCCTCATGCGACCAGAAACCTGATTACACACGTTCTACATCTGGACTCACATAACGCTGTTAAGATTTTACATATCTCACTACTGTGAAAAACTACAATCTAGTGAGGATGAGGTTGTTTTTTTTTTTTTTTTTTACCATAAAGCTGGTTTGGCTGCAATTATTAAATCATTATCATTATTTTTTTCTGTAAGGTATAACACTACAGGGGAACTTTTAATTATTGCAACAATCATATTTTTTGACAAATTAAGGCTTGATTTCTTTCATGGAATCTACCTGAATAAATCATGTAAAATCCCCTAAATTATTTTGTCTATGCCACAATGGATTTACTTATGAATTTACTTTTTAAATATGCCTTTTTTATTTTAAGTTGATGTTCAAAAGTGTGTGAATTTGAATGAAAATAATCTGTTTATATTTGACTTTCGAATATATTGCATAATTAATAGACTGTAAAGTCTAGAAACAAACTTGTTACTGCACTAGCATTATACCACAGTTATTGCTCAATGAACAAAGCAACATACTTCAGATTATTATTACCTTTTAATATTATTATAGTTATTCAGAACCTAATCATGAAGCCCTACTCTGCACAGTGGTAACGATTAAAACCTCAACATAATAGAAATCTTCAAATATAAAGATAACTGAACATTACACATTAACAGATGTTTCCTTAAAAAACCCACATGAAATAGCACTTATTTCCAAATAGCATTTATTTTAAATATTTCCTCTCCATTTCCAACCATGTGCAAAGCATGGGAACTAACAATGGTGTCTCTAAAATAAAACCGCATAATTGAGCAAATTCTCTTAAAATAAAATAGGTAGCATTTTCCTCTTATTTGTATTAGCTTAATCAGTTCTTAAATTCAAGCCTTAAAATCAAGGATGTTTCCTTAAAAAAAAAAATTAAAAAATATCTCTTGGTTTTTATTAGTGAAATGTTCTCAATATAACATTAAACCACAATTTTCTTAATGAAATATACACAATATTTTTATTTATCACCCTTTTCATAAAAATATAAATCAATGACCCATGATTCATTTTTGTTGCTTTGTATTAAATCTGAAATGCTGTTTTTAATTAGCCTATGCAAATGAAGCATAATCCTATTAAATATGCACCAATTATCATACATTTCCTGTAGAAAAATTAGAGCAGGGGTCACCAAACTTTTTTTTCTGGGGGCCACATTATCGTTCCTGACTTTTATGGGGGGCCGGGTTAGCTATATAACATAGAATTGTACGACCTGGAGAAAAATGACCATCAGCAGGCTTCATTGTGTAGTAGAGATCACTAGCCTGGCAGAGCCATCCCCACTACTATATCTACACTACTATATTAACACTTGATTCCAAGTTTGGCGAAGGAATACATCCTGTTGTGCAGCCAGTCCGCCTTTCTTCCTCCGAATCCTGTCTTCTCTTGCTTGCCCTCGCAAGCTAGCATCCTCTTTGTGGCGGGTTTCGTAGTGACGACGCAGATTACATTCTTTGAAAACCGCCACACTTTCTTTACAAATAATACAAACTGCACAGTCCTTACACTGAACAAAAAAATAATCCGTCCTTTGGATGAGATGTTAAACCGAGGTCCTGACTCTCTGTGGTCACAAAAAATCCCATGTCTTTTGAAAGAGTAGGGATGTAACCCCGGCATCCTGGCCAAATTTGCCCAGTGGCCTCTGTCCATCATGGCCTCCTAATCATCCCCATATATGTATATATACCAATTGGCTTCATCACTGTCTCTTCTCCACCAGTCAAGCTGGTGTGAGGTTGAGGAGATTCCGCCCTCTATGTGAAGCGCTTTGAGTTCCGAGAAAAGCGCAATATAAATGTAATGAATTATTATTATTATTATTATAATTGTTGGTCCACTGGTCTTTGAAAACTGCACTCTCTATCAACTTTTCATTTACCGCTAGACATTTTGCTGTCCTGAACACTGACTGTTCCCTGTGCATGCATTGTCTGTCACTGCTTGACCTCGAGCATGTCGGCTGACGAATTCGGCAAATATAGTTCATTTTATAACTAACTATAATTCTTTAACTGAAAAAAAATATATAAACAAAATACCAGATGCAGACTTGTTATTATTTTCCAAAAAGCAATTAAAAAAATAGGCCATAACGACTTTTGAGGATTGCCTCATAGGGCCGGTTTAAGTAGTGGGGGGCAGAGGGACTGGGGGGCCAGTCAAAGGGGGGTGGCGGGCCTGAGATTGGCCCGCGGGGCCTTAGTTTGGTGATCCCTGAATTAGAGCATTGGGATAAAAGCCAAGTTCAATTTATTTTTATTTACTTTTGACATGTATTGACATTTTAGTAATAATAATACAAAAATAATACTTTTGGAAATCTCTTTTTTTTTATCACTCCATAAATCAGAAAATGCTATCAATAATAAGAAACAAATAAATGCATTTCCAACATATTTTTAGGAATATTATCTTATATAAATTCAGGTGACTGTTATATAAAAGCTTCAGAATATGGAAAGTTTGGCGAATATAGGTGAAGTAGATTTCTGATTTCTGAGATTTTTATGAAAACAAAACCTATTCTTGAGAAAAACTTTTTTTAACTATATGTATTGTGATTAATTGTGATTATCTACAGCTTAACAGATGAAGTCTGATAAAATCACACTTAAATGTGTATTTTGTGTTTTATTTCTACTTTTCTAAAAGCAAAAAGTTACGGAAAGCAAAACAGCTCAACATTTTATAATTGACCACAGCTTGCAAAAAGCAACAGTATTACTGCACAGTGTGTTTCTATTTATTGAATTATTTGTTGTGCTAATTTTTTTATTTATTTATATTTTTTTATATTGCATTCAATCGATAATGTTTTCATGATCAATCACCACTGTCACTCCCACGCCCATCCCTGCTTCCCTTCCACAACCCAGTGTTCAACTATACAGTGCAATTGAAATGTTGTTTGTGAACCCACTGCACGTCTTCATGGGCAGTTGGCTGCTGGTGTCAGACTCTGTGTCTCTGTAGTCAGGTGAGGAGAGCTGATTCAGCATTCATCCGCCTGCAGTCTCCTGAACGTCAGCACTCAGCTCATCCCTGCCCTGCTGAGAGCCTCACTCACATCCTCACACATCACACACTCTCTCTCTCTAGCGCTTTCTGGAGTGTAATCAGGTCCCGTACCATCTCTCTGCTTGAAGCAGAGCGGTTCAGACTGAGAGGATGTGCTCATGTCTGGAAGGAACAGGAAGTGAGAATACATTTTAGTGTCTCTCAAGTGTTTTTCATGTACTCTGCCTTATTGGCATGACAAAACTGTACATTTGTTTAGCCAGTGAAGTGCACATGGAGTGAAAAGAACAGGAGTGCAGACAGAGCTAATATTCGGCCCAGTCCAAAAAAGACCCACCCAAAGTCTCCATGATATTAGGATGCCTATGGCTGAGATCTCAACTTCAAAAATAGTCTTTTCAGAGTCTATAGCCTATATCCTTAAAATTAGGATGTTATGGCCTGACAGACCAAGATAAAATAAAGGGTAACACTTTATTTTGATAGTCCACTTTAGACATTCTACTAACTACATTTGCAAACTACAGTACATGTCAACTAACTGTCATTAGACTATTAGTAGACTGTATGCTTAATATTTGCTAACAATTTATTTGTATGCTCCCCAAACAGACATTCTACAGACTATAAGTAACTTGGTAACCACAAGTCAACTTATTACCAGAACCCTAACACCTAACCATAACAGTCTACTGACAGTCTACTAATACTCTAAAATAAAATAATAATTCAAATTAATTAAATGCAATTAAAATTTAGCTGCATATTCGTCGCTGCCCGATGAAATCAATGGATGTCCAAAACGGTTACTTTTCAGGAAGTGAAAAAAACATGTAATTTCAAAAGCAGCTGAACGTAGTGTTGTCATGCTTGGCACAACATCTTTAAATGTAACCATATTCTTGCCAGTGTCATGATAGAATCCATATTTGACCCAAAATCGAGTTTAAATGGACATACGTGCATATTGTATAGTAACGTGGTCGATACGCTGTTTCGATCATTAATTAGAATGACCAAATCACGTTTCATATTGACAGATGAATAGGCTACGCTCAGTTTGTCTCTTGCAAACTACTGAAGAGACAATGAATCGAATACACTGGCATGGATGGTGATGCTTAGACTGATACTTTATGTACACAATCCTACCGTAATTTTGTCGGAAATGAGCTGCATTTTATTACAGATATGAGCTGCATTTTATCATCAGCTAATTTCAAAATCAAAGACATACATCAATAAGAGAGTGTGGCAACAGCCTGCCCTGTAAGATCACTTCGTTTCTTTACTTGAAGATGATTGTGTGATTGTGAAGATGATTGTGTCTGTGACTTACTTTCACTTTTGACGCAGCTGCTCATCTGCGGTGATGCGTGTCGCAGTAGTGCCGTCATATCTGACTATAACGTGTCATATAGCCTATATAACACGCTCTCACTCTGTTTTTTTTTAGCATTTTTGGGAGGAGTAAAATATACATATGTGGTTCAACAACCAGATTGCGTTTACACCTAGTAAAGATCCAAACACGATGCGAGCCAGACTACCTCCACATGGTCAGGCAGATCCGATCACAATCCGATCACAATGCATTTACACCTTGCATTAACATGCCTTTTTTATTATCCAGATAACTTATCTGGATACAGATCGCATTATAATACCAGGTGTAGGGGTCTCAGAGACGAGACTCGGCGAGAAACTTCACGAGACCGGCGAGTGCCTCCACAGGGCGGGGAGATACCATACTGTCTATGGGAGATACGCTGCGTGATTTACAGCTTTGACATCAAATGGAAATACGTGGAAATTCAGATGACATGATTTCACAACTCTTCATTGGTCATTTAGATAATGTGAAGCATGCTGTATACGGAAATGAACCTGGACGTTCTATCCGTGAAAAAATCTTAAAATTGTCAAAATGGACATACGCGGTTTTCATCGGACAGCGACGATATGCTATCTCTCTCTCTCTCTCTCTCTCTCTCTCTCTCTCTCTCTCTCTCTCTCTCTCTCTATCTCTCCATTACTGCTGTATGGTATGATAGTGTTGATGACATGACTTTATTGGCATCTCTCATTCTCTGTCTCCATCTTTTAACTTTTAGACTGCCAGCTAAATTAATTGCATTAATGCACTGGTATGGCTGTATGCAGTGCTGAGTCTGAGACACAGGTACCAATCTTAGTAGAATCAATTTCCAGCTGTCAGGCAGCCAGCTGTAGAAAGCAGATGGGCCCTGAGTGCACGTCCCTCCAACTGCCTGTTCACCAGGCTTTGTGCACAGATCTAAATACCCTCATGGATGTCTGCTGCCCCAATCTGTGCCCACAGTAGACAGGTGGGCAGAGACACAGACTGGCTAATATAAAGAAACAACAACAAGAATATGAGGGAAAAAAACTAGAAGTGACAAGATGAAGCTTTCTTTCTTTCTTTTTCCCCACTGTGCTGCACCTGTGTATGCAATGTGGAATATGCAATATGGAATATGCATAAAGCATCTCAAGTAAGGCATTGATGCTGTCCATATGTCCAAAGTAGTTATTTAAAGCTTTTCTTAATGCCTTGGGAAACAAAAGCTATGGCAGTTTCCGTGTCCTGCTGGTGCATTATTGGAGTGTGCATCTGTTTTGTCAGTTATAGTGGTGTTCACGTCTTATTTCCTCCCCCTGTGGCCCAGACCCGTGCTGGGAATGACTGGTCAGTTCCAGGTTTAAGTCACTGTAAAAAAAAAAGAACAAAAATGTATAAAAAGATATATCCAATAAATCATATCTGCATTGACAGATGTGTTGCCTTTCCTGCTAACCATAAGCTTCAAGACTGATTTTAATTGGCTCATTGTCTCTGATTGAGATTATATCTTCATATATATTGTTATTGTATCTTTATATTTTTTGTTAACAGTTTAATAAAGTTTTAAAGGGTTAGTTCAATCAGAAATGAAAAACTTGTCATCAAATACTCACATTTGTGTTATTCCAAACCCTTAAGAGTTTTGTTTATCTTCAAAACAGAAATTAAGCTACTGTATATTAATGAAATCTAGATTTCTGTCTCTCCATTGAAAACTGTACAACTACCACGTTCTTACATTTCACAAAGAGATCGTAAAACTAATCTGTATGAATTGAGTGCTTTAGGGAAAATTTTCTGAACAGACACAGTCACTCTAGATGAAAAAGATTTTGGCTTTTATTCAAAATTAAACATGTGTAGCACTATGTAACACAAAAAAAATAACCTCACTGGTTCACACACATCAAGAAAGCATGCTTGAGATTCTGTTTATAACTGATGTGTGCATTGATGAATGTTAATATGTGATTAAAATCATACAAACTACCATTCACAAGTCTCTTATGCTCACCAAAGCTGCATTTATTTAATCAAAATACATTAAAAACAGTAATATTAATATGAGATGGCACAGTGAATGGCTGTCTATTTGTGGAGCTCTCTAATTATTGTGCTGTTTTTGTTGAATTTTTTGTTGTGTGTTCAGTCATTATTTTTAATTTCCATTTCAACAAAGATAAACGACTGGATTTTTAACAACACAAACCAGACAAAATTGTTCCAGTACATGATTATTCTGACATTTTAGTCGGAAGGGTCAAAGTGCAGTTTAAACGCTCGGATCAGGCGCACTGGTTAAGCTCCAAAAGTGTGGATTTCGAACCCCGCTCCCTGGTATCCATCTAGTGAATCTTCGATCTCTCTAAAAAAAATGAACAAACTACTTCTCCTCACCCACACAAACAAGAACGATTTTTCCAAATCGCTGAGCAGTGTGCTTCATTGAAACTTAACTGAGGGATTCTAATCCAGAAAATGTGCAACATCTGCCAGGCTTCCAGCTGTTCAGAGCAGATCTATAACAGGGAAAACGAAAGGCAGTGTATTGTGTTTTTACATAAACAAAGTGTTCAGGCATCACAATGTTGAAGATGTGCTGTCCTAATTTAGAGGCACACTCTTCATAAACTGTAAACCTTTCTTCTTGCTGTGGGAGCTTTCCTCATTTATTCTTTTGAACGTTCACATTCCTCCAAATGTGACAAACAGACATGAAGCAACTTTACCCGGACTTTCTTAGAATCATGTCCCTCTAAGGCAGTAATATGCTGGACCACTGTTACACCACAATAAAGGACGCATATAACTCTGTCCCACATACATTTGGGGCTCTCTGATCACTGGCCGGTTATTCTGACCTACAGGCAGAAACTGAAATCAGCTGAACCAGAAATAAGCACTATTAAAAGATGGACTAATGAATAAGAGAGGGATTTACAAGCTTGCTTCGACTGCACTGATTTGGCAGTTTTTGAAGCTACAGTCACCGGCCTTGATGAGCTGGGTTCATACAGAGACTGTAACGTCATATATCAATTTCTGTGAGGATATGTACATTCCCTCTCGGATATTTGTATTAATAAATAATGATAAACCATGGGTTACAGTAAAACTCTGACAGCTTCATCATGCCAACGATGCTTACAGAAGTGGGGATTTTGTCATACCAAAGATGCTTACAGAAGTGGGAATAAAATCGTGTACAACCGGGCCAGAAACACATTGACAAAGGAGAGCAGATTGGCTAAAAGAAGCTACTCATAAAAGCTGAGGGGAAAAAACGGTTTTCATCCAACAATCCGGTATCAGTCTGGGCAGGCCTGAGGAACAAGTACAAGACACAACCCCCTGATCTGTGGAGAATCTGGCTGAGAATCTGAATGTGTTTTACTGTCTCACAGCCCACACCCGTTCAGATCTTCACATATACTCCAGCACATCCTGCAAGCCCCTCCTCCCCATCCTGTTATTTAACCTGAGTTTATGGTCTGTGTGGAGGACAAACGCCAGGTCTTCAAAAAACACAAGACTAGGAAAGCACCAGGCCCAGATGGTGTTTCACGTGTCTGTTTAAAAGCCTGCACTGACCAACTGGCCCCTCTCTTTTTTACATAGATCTTCAACAGATCACTGGAGCAGTGTGAAGAGTTCCTAGTTGCTTCAAACACTCCACTATCATTCCAGATACCCCAAAATCCCTAAACAACTGGAATTAATGACTACGGATCTTTAACTTTCACTGTCTGTGGTCATGAAGTAGTTTGAAAGACTGGTGTTGGCCTACCTGAAGAACATCACTGGATCAGATTGCATAAAGAGCAAACAGGTCTGTGTATGGTGCAGTAAATATGAGACTGTATTATATCCTTCAACATCTTGATAGACCTGGGGTCTCATTTATAAAAATGTGTGTAGGATCCTTACTAAAAGTGCACATGCACCCGAAAGCCAAAATGGCGTATGCCAAAAAATATCCAGATTTATAAAACCGTGCCTACGCTCAGAACCTGCGCAGAATTCACTTTTATAAATCCCAGTCAGCAGAAGAATGCGCGGCACATGCGCCTCCTCCCCAAAATAACCATATATGGAGATTACAACGCCTAGTTTTACTATGCATATCCTCATCTGCATATCATTTGCATGTGATTATTCATCAACGTAATACCATGTTAACGTACAAGACGTTAGGGAAATATGAAATACAGATGTGCCGTGTCACAATAAATTATTATTATTATATTATTTTTAGTAGCCTATATCCTTGCCTTGTTTTTGAATGAATAAAATCAAATAGTGTAAAATACATTTCAGAGAAAGATTTTCTCAATCTTTTCCACTGGCCAAATAGTATTTTTAATGAATTTATATTTTTAATGGAAACAGATAGACATGGTTGTGGATTATTTGCATGGAACTATTTTCTCAGACAATCTGCTATTATCTTGATTAGCAATAATCTCTAGATAAAACATTAAAACACTGCATGCCAGAGGGAAAGTGTTCAAAAGCATTGCATCCACAACAAATATATATTTCTATTTATTGAATACATATATTTTTTGTAACTTCTCAGTAATGATTTCATGTAGTTTAAGTGTTTAACTCCATTAACGAGAATGGCATATTTAATCTAAATGTTTATATCAGAAGTAAAACATAGTTTAAATCATTATTTCATTTATTTAAACTGTTATTGAGAACGTGCACTGTATTTATTAGCCTACTCATGAAGATTTACGGTTCATCTGCCATTAGATTATGTGCGTCAGTTTCACTAAACGGCCCACGCGCGTGCTGGCGCGGACACTAAAGAAGAGATGGATATTGGCTTTAAGTGATTGGCTTGGTGAGTGAAATTTTATTTGTAGGCTATTATCTTTCTGTAGCATATAGATAGGCTATAATTTTCTTTAGATTTTCTGTCAAAAAGTGACCAAAAAGACATTTAACTCCAGCTCACCATCGGTGTTTCCAATTCCCTTTGTCTCCAGAATGTGCGCTGCGTACGCACAGCTTCAAAGTTTGCTTAATGGTGCGTACATTCTCCCGTCAAGTTTGTTTTTTATAGATCACAAACTTTGCGTGGGAAATGGCGATGTACCTTTCCAGCCCTGTTTTGTGAGTATGCACGTAGACCCCTGAATACTTATGCAAGGATCCTACTTGTGGACTTCAGTTCGGCCTATAATGCCATGTCATGTCTGATCTTCTCTTCAGCCAGACTGACCCAGCTCTCTGTGCCAACCCCAAATCTGTCTAGGACATCTAGGACCTCTCAACATCTGCACTGGCTCTCCTCAGTGTTCTCTCCTCACTTCTATTCACCCTTTACACAAATGACTTCACTTTAAAAGGTTCCTCTGTCAGTTCCACAAGAAGACACCACTGTTATCAGCTTCATCCACAATGGTGACACATCTGCATACAGACAGGAGGTTGTCTGCATACAGACAATCTGGAGCTGAACAAGCTTGGAATAGTGAGAGCTAATGGTGGACTTAAGGAGTAACACCCAGCATCATTTGGTATCTGTTTGGTTCAGATACCAAATCAGACAAAAGATGACTACAACGGACAGTACGGCATGCTGAGAGGATTATTGGTGCTTCCCTGCCCACCTGTAACTCCTCCAGAGTGAGGAAGAGGGCAGGTAAAGTCATCACACTACACTTATTCTGGACACCAACTGTTGCCATCTGGATGGCGATTCAGGTCACTGGACACTAGATCATCTAAGCACAGGAGCAGCTTCTCCCCACATGCCATTTCCCTATTAAACCGTTAAATGCCTCCCTTGGCATATATCTGTAAGTGCAATAACCCAATGCTTAGTGCATTATTTTCTAGTGATGAGTCATTCATTGCGTCTGTCACGTGACAAATGAACGAAAGAATTGGAAGGTAAATTCCTTGTGAATTATTTTGACTGCATTATAATGATTTCTTAATTCAGTAATATGATCACGATTTTGAAGATGGATGTGTGTGGGGAATGTGGCTAACATTTAAAAACAAATGAATTAATAAAATTACTTTTGATGAACGAGATCAAACAAGAGAGTCAGTAAAATGATCTTGAACTTCCCATCACTAATATCTTTGATAGACGAGGCCCTTACCAAAGGATGGCACGCAACCATGTTTCCCAACAAAGTTGGCTGTTGCGGTTTCGCAGCAACATCTTTGCACCATTTCCTACAGAAGGTTGGCCTTGATCAGAAACATCTGAAAAAAAAAGCCACCCAGGAGATAGCCCTGGAATCTGAGACTAGCTCAAGAATGGATGTAACTGAAGAGAGCCCACAGTTGGAACCACTCTGCAGGCAAAGACTAAATTCTCTTCGCTGCCCCACTCAGGTGAAGGCGTACAGGTTAAGGGGCGAAACGCAAGTGAACCTGAGACACCTGCTGATGATGCAGAGGGTCTTCAGCAATTTGGATGCTCCACCCACTTTCTCATGGTGGAATACCATCACAAAGACACCATACGTCCGAGAACGTCCAAGAATGTCAGAGAACGTCCGAGAACACAAGAATGTCCAAGAACACAAGAACGTCCAAGCACCCCCGACCAAACAGCAGACCAAACACCATCAACAACTAACAAAACACGACTGAATAATTAATGGACCAATTGCACTGAACTTCGTGACGCACTTCCGTTTGGAAAGAATACAGTGCATATCACTTATTTCCAGTTATGTTGAACAAACGCCCCTAAAATAAATGTCTGTAATAAGATTTTATATTTTGGACATTTTTATTGACAGAATAAGGATCAGAATAAATATTCTGATGTTTACTGCGTGCAGAATTTTCAAAACTCATCGGAACAGGAAGTTTAATCCAACCAAGCCAATCTGAAAAAGCTGCGGCTGTAAAAAATAAGTTCTGATCGTAGGAACCTCGCAAGCATTCATTCATTCAACTATTTTAAAAAGACAGAAATAAAGCACCTAGGCACACAGGAAATACTTTTTACTAGTCAAATTCATTAAAAAAAATGTAAACTCAACAGGTATAGAAAATAAATAAGCTAAGAGAAAAATACTGTTAATGAGAAGACATAGTAGCCTACTGCTGCAGGTTGGTGGAAAAATATATTTAGCCTATTTATTATTCAGAATGGAACAGTTGGAAAGAAAATATACATTTCAGCAGGCTTAAGATAATAAATAAAGAGATCTTTATTAATTGTTTAATCAATTGTCATCCGTAAACGTAGTGATAATCTGCCTTCTCATGTATGGACATGAGATGAACACTCTTGCCAGAAACTCCCCATACGTAATAAGTAGAATGCGGAAGTAGTTGTGCAAGTAGTGCTTCACAGGTGTGGAAGTACGGTAACCATAGTAACTAATAGACATCAAGGAGAAACAGAAACCAAACACAGAAAGGGAGCATGGAAACAATGAGAACAGCACATACATATCAATATAAAAGTTATTACAAAACAAAAGACACAAAACAAGGATTCAGACAATATATATATATATATATATATATTTGTCAATATTAAATGGACTGCAATTGAATACAACAAGGCCGTGTTTCTGACATGAGAGGTTTTGTTCCCTTATTTATTGGAACATCTTTACATACTGAAACATAAAGCAAATATTTTCATGATTTGTTATCGCAACTTTCTTCTTTTGTCAAATCATCTTAGATTAACTGAACATTGTTTAGGTAACATCATATTTTGAGTTTCTGTTGATTGATACAATCACTTTCTTTGTATTAAATTGGCCTATTTTAGTTTTTAGTGTTCAAAGAAGTCATAAACAATCTGTTCTCCAGGCTCTCGCTGTTAAATGTTACAGTACATGCCTTTACAATGCCTACCTACATCCTAGACGTGCTCTCCGGGTATTACTTGTATTCTGTAAATTATTCAAATCAGGTGTTGAGTGCTAAATTCTTGAGAGGCCAGTAGAGCAATTAAGATTAATAATAGAGCAGGTAAATTAAATCAGAACAAGAGGAGCACATTTGGAGAGTGTGTAGTTGTATTCCATAGCAGATTTGAAAAAGCAGTTTCATGAATTTATAATGTCAGCCAGATGATATTTACTTCAAATGTCAGTCTAGCCAAGTGGTGTTTTCAATTGGACACACTAGCAGTGTTTCTGCGTGGGTGGAGCCACCTTTGACGGGCCTATGAGGAATTAAACTGTTAGTCTTTGAAAGGAGGTCTGACCACTGGTTCATCCCAGGTAGTCTCACAAGAAGTGTCCAAATTGGGTTCAGACAGCACAGTTTATAGAGCTCAATGGTGAGACCGCATTTTTCGTCGGCATGACATGAGTGCTGGAATTACATTACAGAACGGAAACAAGCAAGAGTTGTGCAACATGTGTAAACCTCAGTCCCCTGGCCTCAAGAGGCACACTAATGACATCCATGCTAATTGGCCGCTCGAAGCGTGTCAAGTAGGAAGCGTTACAACTAAGGCAGAAAGCAATAATGCTCAATATGGCGACTGAATTCACCATTTACAAATAGTCAACTGCATTGAGGTAACATTTGCAAACATTGCTAACTTCCCTTAAAATCCAAAAAACTTATCAATTTCAGCAACTTCTCTGATCTTGCTTAAAGTTAGTGGATAGTATACAAGGATCCACTATACAATAATAAAGTTTTTTTGTGATTTATATGTTGCTTGCAAAACAATAAAAAACAAATTTTGAATGTCTGTCAATGCAGAAAAAATTGTATAGTTACAAATAACTGAGCCATGCTAACCAGCCAAATCATGTGCCCTTGATAGATCAATCTTTAATGAGAATTCATTTCTCACATTCAAACAAAATAAATATTTGAAATATTATAAAACAACTTAAAGAAATGACTTGCTGCATCTGCAGAGGCATGTATTATCATTTAACAACCTGAGTTCTGGTACATCTGTCTTGAAAGTTTGTTTTAAATCAATATTCTAAAAAATCAATTTTACTTTGGAGATTTTGAATGTCATTTTTACTTCCAGAATGAAGTATTGAGCTCTATTGCTGATCTATATGAGGAACACAATCAGTGTAGTCAAGGCCAACACTTTTGTTCATGCAATTAGAGCTGAACAAATTACAGATTCTCAAA
This sequence comes from Hybognathus amarus, assembly GCA_030378365.1. NCBI lineage: Eukaryota > Metazoa > Chordata > Actinopteri > Cypriniformes > Leuciscidae > Hybognathus > Hybognathus amarus. Next base: position 62,241 of record JAQIUQ010007460.1, on the reverse strand, counting down.
CAGAATAGCTAGCTCTGTTATTACAGATCCAGAAACATTACATTACTGACACCTGACTGCTACATTACACAAGTTGGTTGTAGATTTCCTTTTGCTAATAAATACCTTTATTTAGCAATTTGGCTTTCTCGTGTGTTCCCAATTTTGTTGCGTCCCTTTTGAGCCACGGGGAGAACAGTCCCCCGGTGGTGAAAAACAAGCTTTAATGTTTTTATGTCATGTTTTTTAATGTAAGGAACTTAACTCTAGGAAATATTAATAATCAATAATTACTTGTTATGATTAATTATGAAAATTTGGTTCCGTTATTTGGATTAACTTGACATGGCTAAATTAATATTACAATCAATTAATTAGTTTGTCCAATAAGCTCTTCCATGGCCACAGAAGAATACTTATTTCTTTGCATGTACAGTGCTTTGAGTGTGTTGCAAGATCAAGATTGTAAAAGAGACTTTGTTTGCATCAGTGAATCATAGACATATACACTAGACGTCACCTTGGCTAAGGCAGTTCATTCGAACGAATGCGTCAATAGGGCCGCTATCTTGGAACAGGGGAGCCCCTCCACTTTAGTGCATCAGCGTCAATGTAGACTCAGGTCTAACGGAAATAAAATTACCATCATCATGATGAATCATCATGAATGAGAATATTTGATCTTTTTTTTTTGTTCCTACACAAACGACACTATTTTACAGTAGTTTATTTTCCATCTTAAATGCTTGGTTAACTCTTTCTGAAGTCTGTCTTTTGAAGTCGACTGGTGCCACGGTGTGTTGAATATCTGTGGGAATTTGTGAGTCTGTTTGTTGTTGTGTCGGCTAGCATGTTGCTATTGGCATTGGCATCCTAATGTATTATAATGAAGGTTTCCACTAGCTTAATGCTAGCTAGCTTCATTAGCCATCTCAATGTATTTATATGGGCTGTGGTGGCTGGTAGCATTAACTTCCCATTCGCTCCAACGGAGTTCCTATTGGTTTCAATGAATTATAATGTAAACCTAGCACTTTGTTTCATGCTATGGCTTTAAGTATTTAAAGGGTTCATTTACATACTGAATGTGTCATGGTTCACAGGTTCATTCTGTGTGTTACTGCCCTGATCTGATTTCCAATGAGCTTTAGAATCCTATATGTAGTGCAGAGTTTGTCATGTTCAGTGTCAGATCGTTGTTTCTCTAGTCCTGTTCTGGTCTCATGTTTGTCTGCAGTTACGTTCGTCTCTCCTGTTCTCATGGATAATCCTGCATCTCTCTGCCAGTCTGGTTGGGCTCTGCCTTTGGATGATTCCTGGTCTCTCCAGTCTTCCTGTTTTCCAGGACTGTGCTTCGCCCACTGCAGTCACCCTGCACTGCCAAGTTTTGCCGTTCTCATTGTTCACTAATAAATCTACTTTACTTGCATTTGGATCCTGTGATTTATACCCTAACAGAATGACAAGATTATCAATTGTATTGAATGGTATGGTATGTTGTAAATAATCCTAATATTTCTGGGTGTTTATTTTCCATGCATTTGAGTTTTTTGTACCATTTAGTTATTTTCATTTAATATTTTTAGTAATAATTTATGCAGTATTTTGACTACTATTGAGTACACTTACAATTTAGAATATAAAACTAGCTAGTAGGTAAATTATATTATGAGTAGTGACTAAACTATGGGTCCTGTTTATTTAATACAGGCCAGGTCTGGTCAGTTGATGGCAAACTATTTTACCTAGAACAGAACCTGCCCGACAACATCATCGGCCCCTCTGGGTTTGGTTGGAGGCTGTGCAGCTCTGCTCACCCCTTCACTCTTATTCAACACACACAGCCATTCACTACCCTCTGGCTCATGGACTATTTGAGTCTCACTTTACCCTTTCAACACCTCCTTGAGATGAACTCTATCTTCTGTTGCCCTTTATTTAACCTTCTATAGCCATAATAATTTGCTATTTTAACACATATATTGGAATGATAATGAAGGGTGAGTATTAATGATAGAGTTTTTGTTTTTGGGTGAACTAACTCTGTTACAAATGTTGCATTATAGTTCTAATCCTATTCCTAAACTTAACCAGCACCTCTCGTCAAATCACTAATTTTAACAGTACCTTGAGATTTTTTTGTTGCAATATTTATACCCATACAATGACAAACCATGAATTCAAGACATTTCTTAAATAATCTCTTGTGGCAAATTAAAAGGGCAAGCCAATTATGCTGGAGGTGTTTATTTTCAGCCTCCATGAATATATGTGGTATCTTTAGTGAATGTGTTGGGAATGCTAACACAAAGGTTGTCTGTTTAATTCCAGTAAGGCGAGCTAGGATTTTGATGGTTCTTTTGAAACATTCGGTTGACTACAAGTAACTTTGCAACTACATATCAACTAACTCTCATTAGAGTATCAGTAGGTTGTCTGCTTAATATCTGCTAATTCTTTATTGTGTTGGTCCTCCAACAGACTTTCTTTTGACTTTAAGTAACTTTGCAAGTACATGCCAACTTATTCTAACTCTTAAACCAACCAGTCTACTAATACTGTTCTAAGTTAGTAGACATGTCAGGTGCAACATTACTCATAATCAACAGAATGTGTTAAAGGGACTATCAAAATAAAGTGAATCCCAAAGTTGTATATGTCACCTCAGTGTGTAAAGTGTGTAACCTCAGGTTGGTTCAAAGGGACTGGCCCTACAATCAGTGAACTGTACGCTGATTTCACGCAGCCAACATTATGAAATCGAAAGCAAGGATCCGGGGGAAGAACCCCAGAAGTACAGATAGACAACAATGCCTGTAACATATACTATACAATAGTTCTATTTGAGCAGAACCAGATATACTTAAGGCACACTATGCAGTCTTGATGTTTTTGTGAAACAGCGACCCCTAGAGCCGCTGTGATCTACTTTGCACTGTCGGAAATAATCGTAACTCCCTGATACTGCACTACTGCATCTACTGAACTACTGATGATGGTAGTATGTTAATAATAACTATGTGTGAAGTGTTAAGGCCATTGCACACTTGAGTTGAAAAATTCGCATCCGAAATTTCCGCACGTTGGAAAAATATTACTATCTAAAAATATTTTCTCTTTCTTCTCTTTTCAATAAGAGAGATGGCAACAAAATCATCCTCACTGCTTGATGATTCCATTTGGTATTTTTGCTGGGTTTTTTTGCAAAGGTTTAATAAATACGCATGCGAACTCAGGTGTGAAAGGTTTCTGTGCGTGGTGAATTTTTAGGCTGACGAACTCGAAAAAACGCATACGAAAATTTCGTACTCAGTGTGCAATGGCTTTTTTTTAACTACTTTATAATAATAATCGCATTTGCTGGCTTAAACGTTTTTACATGATTTCTGCTAAATCACAAGTAAATAGCCTATAGTGTTAGCCTGACTTCGTCATACTCATATTCAATTGAGAATATGAGTCTGAGATCCGCTCGGTTGGGCTTTGATTATGAGGCTTAACCGAACCAGGAAAAAAAACCCTGCACTCAATTGGATAGTCGTTAGACCTACAACCAATCAGAGCAACGCAGTAAGTCAACTCCTTTGCATAGCGTGGTTTTCAACTACAGAACTTACTTTTTTAGAAGTTAAATAATGAGTGTTGCTTCTTTTACTTACTCCTCCATGAGTGCGACCAAAGGAGAAACCACAACGACCACATGCATTTCATTACGTCCCATCTTTCAGCGACCGTCAGAGCCATTTGATAAGTTACACTTTTCCCGAATCATGTTGGAAGGACACCAAAAATATCTTTCCGATCGACAAATGCCTTGATTGCAGTTATATTTTGCAGTTTATTTTACAACAGATGCGACAGCGGAATCTATAGAAGGCCAGTTAAGCGCTCTTGATAACGTGATGATTACGTCCTGGCAGATCATCTGTCCATCATCGTTTAAAGCCCACCCTGGCAATTTGATTGGCCCGAACGTTTCTTGTCTGATCATAATTACTCCTCAATGGATTCAAGTCCAGAACGAAATTCCCGACTGAAAATATTGTGGGCGGAGTTCGGGCTGGCATCCAGGCTACTATAGTGTAGGACTACTGTATAATTTAATTTGTGTTTTTTTGATTGTAATGTAAACATTACAAAATGTCAGATGATATCAATAAAGTTAAATGTATGTCACATTATTTCATAACATTGTGATAAATACACATCACAACACTTGAGTTCAGCTGGCAAACTAGCTCTTGTGCCAAGCTCAGGCAATAAAACATAACGAAAAAAATAAATAAATAAGTGAAACGACTGTTTGTTATTAAGTCTGCTTACAGCTCTGGTAATCGAAAGCTAGCTAGACAAATGTGGGAATTTCTGAACTGGTCTAATTATCAACAATGGATGAATGAACAACACCGTAAAAAATGCAACATGACATCATGACTTTTGCGTAAACATACATGCCACTTTCAAGTCAAGTGGCGTGTTATCTATACTATTTTGAGCTATCCGCATGTATGTCTATGCCGTTAAATGTCCAAGTGATTCCGCGTGTATGTACACACCGTTAAATGTCTGAGCGAAATGAAGCAAAATGTAGATTTACACCTGGGGAGCGATATTTTTTTCCTAGGATGGTAGGGGTAGACTCATAAATCATATTAACCCCAGTGACAAGTAGGTTTAAGGAGGAGGTTGGGGTAAGTCATATATTTATATATACAGTAATGTAACATTGAGTCAACGGCGTTCATAAACACGCTAAAAAGTGATTATGCGTGTTGATAGCATGCCAAAAATGGAAATACGATTTGTCATGTCATACATACGCCATTTCATGAGATCAGTCCTGAAAAATGACATACTACAAGCCAGCACAGAAACATACAACATAGAACGTAAACAAGTTTACAAATAAGAGATTTACTTACAAGTCCATCAACAAGAACGCCAGGTCAGCATTGATGTTGCAGTGCTGCTTTTAAGCTCGTGCCAACGAGTAACAGCCTGACCGAGTGGGACTCTTGTCCGGTTTCTAGCACAGTCTGATTCTCTTTTCCTTTTTCTGGACATTTCTGAGTCTGACCGAGTTTTCTTGGATGCGCGCAAGTGGCGTGATGTTGTTGTTGATGTGTTGTGACGTTGTTGCCGTAAAGCATTTTGTGATTCTCACGAGATTTGTCAGGGGCGCCGCTCTGGAACTTGCATTGCTGGTTTTTTACGCCGGCATCCCTCAAGCTTTACTACCATATATACCATATATACCATATATATATATATATATATATATATATATATATATATATATGTGATAGCAAAATATAAATTAACATCAAAAGCACATTTTTAGTCATACCTATACCTGGGAACAAATCCTATTCAAATAAGTTATATGGGCCATTCTATAGAACTGGTTCATGAGCAGAAACTGACTAACAAAGGCTTATTTAATGTCTATTTTAGAGTAAAAGCTTTATACTTTGGTAACACTTTACAATTATAGTAGATGAATAATCATGTTATTTATTCCTTGGAGCATCAAAGGAGAATGCATAGTAGTGAATTTTTAGAATATGTATTTTTTATTTCACTGTTCAAACTTTTTTTTTTAATTAATACTTTTACTCATCAAAGATGAATCATTTATTTAAGTGAAAGTAATTTCCAGAATTCTTCCTGACTTCCATCTGCCATCTGCACACATTCAATCATCAGGGTACTTACTCATCATCTCTGAGTCTGTATCCTGTATCCCTCATCATGCCCACAGAGGCTGATCTAAGCCTACTCATCTTTGCCACAATGGCCGCCCTTATGTCCGTCATTTAGGTTTTCCTTTTTTCCTGTTTCGACTGTGGTCTCCACTTCAGAAGGCCCGTTCTTCAGCAGGCACTCCAGTCGTCCGATCTTCTTCAGCCATATCTCCAGAAGTTCTCAAGTCAAGCAAGCTGGCCCGCCTGGGATAAGTTTCTCTGTTTGGATTAGGTGGTCTTCTGCTCTGCCCTGCAAGTCTTCATGTCTGCCCCTGCTTCCGGAACGTCTACTGATAATTCTACATTGGCTTCGACTGTTACTGCCGGTATCGCCCGGGAGGCTGCCATCCTGGTCACCTACCCTCTACCAATCACTCTCACTTCACCCCTCCTCGGTCTGGACTCATTTTGGTGCATTTATGTTGAAAATGGTGTTGTGTGAACAGCATCCAAGTTCCAAAGTGAAGGCTACCTCTATCCAGAGTTTCTCCACCATCTTCGGGTTACTGTTCCTGCAAAACAGTTACTTACCTGTTTCTACAACACGGTGTGTGCTCCATTGTATCATCCCATCCACTATCTCCAATTCACCAGCAGAAAAGAGAGTCTGTGAATGAATACTCACCTGCATTGTCATATACTCATCTACTGTTCAATTAACATCCCTGTCTTGAGTCTATATTCCATAACATTTTCAACATTGATAATGATAAGAAATGTTTCTTAATGGAGCAAATCAGCATGATAATGATACTATGATGATTTCTGAAGGATCATGTTACATGTGAAAAGTCAGCATCGAACATCAGCAGGAGTATTTTTTTTTTTTTTAAACCTACACAGTTATTTTGAGTAGATTATTCACTTATTGTTTAAACGTTAATGCATCTCAAACTTTTTAACAGCCGTCTATGGTGCTCAATTTCCATGGTGCATTGATGGTGCCGTTTTCGGTGCTTTGACGGCAAAGCCCGTCATCACCGGAATCGTCCATAAGTATTCTTCAGATTACACCATGTGGGTTTTGATTGTCATGAAATAATTGTGAAATTTCTTTTGACATTTTGGTGTGAACTATTCCTGTAATGGCACTGGCTCAAACCAATCCAGAAATCCTCTCACTGTCTTTGCCTCACAACTTCATGTGACCAATAGAAATGACTTTATAATCACCGGCTAAGACCAGAACCCATCAGTGCTCAACGAGGGTTCAGGGTCACTGAGAAAAGGACAAAAGGTTTCCTCTGCAAGTTCGAACAAGTATTTGCAGCATGGAAGGCAATTGTCCAAGAAAAAAAAGGTTGGATTAGGGCACAGCAAAATTATGTTGACAGCACGCTGCAAATTAGACAGAGTAGCCATGTCTAAAACGAATGACCTGAGTTTATCAGCCGATAGCTGGAACTCATGTTTCTGGGGTGTAAATGAAAGTTAATGAAAGATGAAGTGTGTATACAAAATTCAGTCACAATAAATGTTCTTTTTTTAAAAAATTAATGGGGATTGGCTGGAAAGGTTATTTAAAACCATAGAAGGTTTGTCTTTAAATATGACCGCCTTAGTCCAGTGGCCTGGTGAAGAAATGAGTTATCATTAAAATTCAACAAAAAAAAGAGAGATGAACTCGATTATTTCACTGCTGTCTTAAAATATCAGGGAGTGACAAACCATGGTGCATTAATGTGGCAGATGGGAGGACAGAAGAGAGAAACAGCAGACGAGGTGAGAGAATCACCTGCCCTATAGAGAGTTTCAGCGTTCCATGCATTCAATTCTCTGATGCAAACAAGGATGCAGGATTGCCCACCATGACCCCGTGAACACCAGCGGCGTACTGGACCGACATCAGAACCGCCTGTGACAGTTGGCTAATGAGAATCTAGAAAGCGTGCACCGCAAACAATGCAGAAGATAAACAATAATAACACGCACAAACAATGCAGATGAACGCTCAGAAAAAATAATGAAACGGCTCGCACCTGCTTGATCCTCCGGCTGCTCTGAGAGCTAAAATGGGCCCTCCGATTTTTCCAGCAGAGCCGCAGTCAGGCATAACTGCTCAAGATGGGCCTCTGTTCATGCTGCCAAAAACAGCTCACTTTAAAGCACAGTGAAATCTAAGAGAGAGAAAGAGCAAAAGGGGTATAGAAATGTTCTAAAATTATCCCATAGCAAAGCAAAAACAAATGCTTTGCAGCAAAACTATCTTTGGAGTTAAACAGATACCAGTGCACGATATAAGACAACAATTTAAGAAAGGTGTGAAAATGGGCATTATTCATGCCTCTGGTGGAAAAGTTTGTTGAACAACAAGTCTACAAAAAGAAGTTGAAGTCAACAGAAAAAAAAACTGGAGGCGGTTTGTAAAATGTGTAATGCATACATTTTAAAAATAAAAATGTACAAATGTAGAGCATGTTCACTTACGTTAGGAAGCCCATAGTCTGGGGGTGGATCTGTGCTGCAGTATGACATTTGTTTGTAAGTGAATGATGAGCAGAGGGAAACAGGTGAGTATTAAACTGACCAAAAGGGCACTTGGGGGTCAGAATGTTTGTCATTTAAAATGGCCGTTGTGTCATATGATTTATATGTCTGCTGTTCCATATTCTCTTCAATCGACTTCCTGTCATCGCAGGGGCTGGAGCATCAGTAATTCCAGACAGCACCAGTTTGTCCCTGTCCAACAGGGGAAAAATAATAATAAATGAAAAAGAAACTCATCCAATACATCAAGACTTAACCAAGAAAAAGTATAGATGAAAACTTTCTGGAAGACTTCAGAGGGAAGATAATGTTACGAATATACTGAGATACCATATGCAATGTGTACCAAAAATAGTACCATGTGCCATGGTGTTTTTTACCTTGGAGTACTGTAAATACCAAAGCACGTGAGTATCAAAAAAGTATTATGGGGATAGTTAACTTTGAAATTAATATTTTTATGTTTTAGCTTACCTCAAGGGCATCCAAGATGTAGGTGTCTTTGATTCCACAGTATTTTCAATTTTGACATTTTTCAGTCAAACCGTTGTTGTCTATCAGTCATACACTGGAGGCTAAGGGGGTCCACCAAAAAGCATGCACATGAGAAGAAAAAATTAAACATGATTTAATGACTCGTAAATGTAAGTACACATTGATGGCCTAAGATTACGAAACAGACGGTTTGTGTAAGAAAACATACAGTATTTATATTGGTTTTACCTCGAGTAATCACAATGACGTCCAAGTGATCTGAATCAGTTGTGCAATGTCCAACTGAACCGAACTGAATCAGTTCAATGTTAAGCCGGAAGTGATCGCTTGCGTGTGATGTCACTCAATATTTACGCAGAGATTTTGGAAGTTTTAACTTTTACTAAACATATTTAGATATACCAGAAATTGTCTTCTGTTGAGGTTTCCCGTATATCTAAATATGTTTAGTGAAAGGTAAAATTTACAAAAGCTCTATATGTAACAAAGAGTGACGTATGACGCAGTAGGCCAGCGTAGGCGCGCAAGCGATCACTTCCGGCGCATGCGCAGACCGAAGCGACCCGATGCCGTCAGGATCATTTTGTCATGGCTATGATTACAAGAGGTAAAAACTATATAAATACTGTTCGTTTTCTCACACAAATCGTTCGTTTCAGTGTCTTAGGCCATCAATGTGTACTTATTATTACTTACTTATACTTATTAAATTAAACTGATGGCTTAAATACACAAGGAAAGGTGAACAGAAACAGGTGCATCACCGTTGAACTAATTAACAACCAAAGAAACTAACTCAGGGAACCCAGGCAGGCAAAATATGGATAGAACACAGTGAAAACGTAACCTGAAAATCCTGCAGTAGGGGAGTGCGAGGCACAACCTAACGCAGGGTTAAATGTAACACGGACCGTTTACATAGTTCGTCAGGATCAAGCGGGTTGTCTTTCCACTATTTTCTCATGCTGCCAGAAGACGGTCTCTGCAGATTTGTGGAAAGTTTTGATTATATTTCGTGAAGTTACTGGACAAAGAGTGTTTTGACACCATGAAAGTAATTTTTTTTTCATCATAGGTTTTTTTCGGTTTCTGAGTTGGGTGTATACGTTTCCAAATCTAACTGCCTTAATCACTGTCTTGTTGGCTCAAACAGTTTTAACTTTTACTAAACATATTTAGATATACCGAAATTCGATCTTCCATTGCGGTTTCCGTATATCTAAATATGTTTAGTGAAAGGTAAAACTTCCGAAAGCTCTGTATTAACAAAGAGTGACGTATAACGCAGTAGGCCAGCGTAGGCGTGCAAGCGATCACTTCCGGCGCATGCGCAGACCGAAGCGCCCGTGCCGTCAGATCATTTTGTCATGGCTATGATTACAAGAGGTAAAAACGATATACTGTTCGTTTTCTCACACAAACCGCTCATTTTCGTGTCTTAGGCCATCAATGTGTGCTTACATTTATGAGTCATTCAATCATGTTTAATTTTGACTTATCTGTGCAAGCTTTTTGGTGGACCCCCTTAGCCTCCAGTGTATGACTGATAGACAACAACGGTTTGACTGAAAAATGTCAAAATTGAAAATACTGTGGAAACAAAGACACCTACATCTTGGATGCCCTTGAGGTAAGCTAAAACATATCAAACATTAATTTCAAAGTGAACTATCCCTTTTAATGGGTCCTAGTGCCCTTTTTAGCTCAAAATTGTAGTCCTTAAAAAGCAATTCCTGTAAAAGAAAATTCCTTTTTTGTGTTTTTGAAATATTTGTATGCACTGTTTCTGTTTTAATTAATGTTTCAGTGCAATTTATTCCTGCCATTGCAAAACTGAATCTTCTGCATCATTACTCCAGTCTTCAGTGTCAAAGGATTCTTCAGAAATCATTTTAATATGCTGATTTGCTACATTTCTCATTATTTTCAATGTTAAAAATAGATAAAAACCATAACTGTCATGCTTTAATAAGCACACAGAGATGAGGAGTATACAAACCAAACAGTCTTTAATAATACATCCAATAGATCACATCAAACTCAGGAAACAGCATCACGACCAATTAAATCATAGAACATATCAAACAACTAACCAAATTAAACTGATGGCTTAAATACACAAGGAAAGGTGAACAGAAACAGGTGCATCACCGTTGAACTAATTAACAACCAAATAACTAACTAGGGAACCCAGGCAGGCAAAATATGGATAGAACACAGTGAAAACGTAACCTGAAAATCCTGCAGTAGGGGAGCGCGAGGCACAACCTGACGCAGGGTTAAATGTAACACGGACCGTTTACATAGTTCGTCAGGATCAAGCAGGTTGTCTTTCCGCTATTTTTCTCTTGCTGCCAGAAGACGGTCTCCCGCAAATTTGCGGAAAGTTTTGATTGTATTTCGTGAAGATACTGGACAAAGAGTGTTTTGACACCATGAAAGTAATTTTTTTCATCATAGATTTTTTTTTGGTTTCTGAGTTGGGTGTATACGTTTCCAAATCTAACTTTATATTGCCTTAATCACTGTCTTGTTGGCTCAAACATAGCACCGTTTTGAAACATGTCAGCAATTCCTGACGACTGTTAGCTAGGCTTAAAATATGTAATACACAGCGGGGTTTCGTTGTAACAAAGTGTTACAACTAAGCCGCCAAGTGTACAATGATAATCAAATGAAAACCATGAACCACACAACATTTAACTTATATATATATAATAAAATGTATTTATTTATACATTTAACTTTGTTGGACTTTCACAAAAAAATAGCCATGTTTCCATCAGACACGTTTTTATCCGAATTAAGTGATATCAAATGAAAAATGCCTTATGGAAATGGAAGGTCTTATCGGATTTTATCCTGATTGATATACGGCTAATGCGATAAAAGCTGATGGAAACGTTATTTGCCGAATAAATAATGAATTGCGATTAAGTTTTATGCCCTTTCATGGTTGCAACACGCCAGAAGACGAGTTCATTTCCGGCCAGTCTGTTTGCGCACACATTGCAGATGTCAACAAAGACAGATGTAAGTGGACAAAGCTAAAAAAATTCTTCAACCAAAGGGTTTCCGTGAAGTGTCTCAGAACCAGGATCTCCCAGAACTGATGGAGCGCTGTCGTTCCCATACCGCTGTCGTCGGGCATTTGCGTGCATCGGCATCATCATAGCAATGTTTATAGTGTCGTCGTTTTCTTAGGTTAGTTTTGCTTGTTTATACATGGCTTGGTTGAATTCTAATGTAGAATGTGGTCTGTTATTTCTTGTTAACAGACTGCGGCGCTGCAATAACACACCGTTGCCATGGACGCAGTTCAGAAACGGAACAGACTATTTACTTTAGCAGAAGCAATACTCGTTTTTAAATCAATAAACTCGTTTTTAAGTCAATATTTTGTGTCAAATTATTTATTTATTTATTTGGTTAATAAATTAGGCGGTTGTTATAGCGAATACAACCCCTTCAACAACCGCCTCGCATACATTATCCCATACATATGTCACTATCAGCTGGCACAAAAGCATTATTAGGCTTCAACTTGTGAAATACTTGATCATTTTGGTAGATGGCGCAAGTTTTGTCTAACAAAACTTTGTTCGCAAAAGTTTGCTTGAATGTTGTTCGATTCAGTGCGAAAATTAATGGAAACACATTAAAATGTCTCAAATCAATTCGATATACCAATTTGATCACAAAACAGCATGTGACGTCATTACATACAGGTTATTTATTAGCTTTAGAGCCATTTGATGGAAACACACTTTCACCAGCTTTATTCGCATGTGTTTTTTTACCGAACTTCAGATAATTTGAATTGAAAAGTGAATGGAAACATGGCTAATGTTGGAATTTAAAATGTTTAAAATTTAGTGTACTATGAATGATAGCTTGTTTATTTATTCATGATATGGCCTAAATATGGCCTGTTATAATGCAATAAACCCTTTAAATTTTTATTTTAAGCTCATTTGTATTATTATTACTGTTATTATTATTAATAATAATATTTGTACATGCAGCTGCCACACGCAAATCTAATATAATTGCAATTACAATATTTATAATTTTATTTATTATTATTTATTGCAAAACTATGCTGCCCTTTCTATCCATGATATTGATCCATAATAGGATGATTGGATGAGGGATGGATGTATGGATATCTGTCTATACAGATGCACAAACAATATCAAACTATACAAATAAAATAGTACTGAATTATGTGTGTTACACACAAGTGTTACAATTAACCCCTCTATCTGTTACAATTAACCCCGCATATGGGGTAAGTTGTAACATTTGCACTTCTGTCACTTTCAGTGCAACTGTACGAAAATGGTAGATCCTAGAAAAAAACTGTAACTGGTCATTTGTAGCAGAGATGTGTATGTTGCTTGTGTAAAAAAACTATTAGTCTAACCTAATTATTTTTTAATTAATTGAGCCAAAACCAAAAAGCGTTAGGTTGTGCCCCGTAAGCTATCTCGACATTAACTCGTGTTTTTTGTAATCTCCGGTCATGTTTCCTTTTATGATCTATTTTGAACTTTTCTGGAAACAAGGATTTGCAATGCAGCCTTATAAACTTGCCGGGTCAGTGAAGCGCCTCTCACAGCTCTGCTCCTCCGTTTCTGCTTCTTTCAGTTACGTCACGCTGGCTTTGAGCAAAAATGTGTTGTGGAAACTCGTTAGCCTAGTACTTTTTGTCCCTCTCAGCTATTATAGTTTTCAAGATGGCAGAACTACATGGAAGCCTCCTTGGATCTACCCGTTCCATGTTTATAAAGACAATAAATTCTTTTTTTACGAGGATAAGTCAGATAATTGGCAGAGGTATATGTACACTATTGAGGACATATTTCTGAATAAAAATGTTGATTTAAAATAATAAAATACAAAAAAAGTACACACTGTCCCGTTAACAAATATTTTACAAACAGGAATTCAGGTGAACCATGGTGCAGGCGTTTTCTAGACAAAAGCACTGGAAATAGGCAAGTCATAGAGTTTCACAGATAAGAATATGTTTCACAGTGAATCACAGGTATGCATCTCCATCACAGCAATGATTATCTACAGGAACACGTGAACATCAGGCAAGTAAATAAACAGTATAGCCTACATTAATTAACTTTACAACACAGGTAAGTCATACTCTGATCAGCACAATAATAGTTTAGGAATATATTACGTTACTTCACAGCCAGACACAGACTAATTGACAGAGCCTGCTATGTTCCACTTCACTTTTAGACAAGCGCTTGCAAACTTCCCGAAGCACTACCCCTCGGGAAATCCCCATAGGCATTTTTAAGTGCTTTTCGTTAAGTGGACGAGGAAGTTTATATGGACAGACCCTCGTACCCTCCAGTGTGACCAAGGGAGAATCTCTTCTCACTTCAAGCTGCTCTATTTGCCATAATCAACTTGATTGACGTCACAGCAGATTGCACTTAACTGAACTGTATGATATATTAATTATTTTGAGAATGAATCGTTAATGAACCTTAAAATTGAAATTGAAATTTAATCACATAATATTGCTACTTTGTTCAGAATCAAAGTTTATACTATATATTTAGTTTGTGTAATTTATTTTTCTCCAACAGAATATGATTTTATTTCTCCAACAACGTATATGCATAATATAGTTTGGTGCATAAAACAAGTTAATAAGTAAAAAGCGTATTTAAATTATAAATCATCTCCACAGTGAGTTCCAAGTGATCAAGGTCTTAGCGGGTCTTATTGGTTCAACGTAAGCAATGACGCACATTTCATTCAAGTGAACTGTATTAATGGACTAACGTAGGGGATTAGTGATTGAATGTTTAGGGGGCAGTTTCAGATTCAGCATAGGAGTCCAACAATGACACAACTGAGCTGCAGGTATGCCTCGTAAGTGACGGTAAGAACAGGATGAGAACAGTTCAGAGCACATGAGGTAGGCTACGTGGTACAGGGCAATTTTTGTGATCCAGTGAAATAACTAATTGCTTGAACGTATAAAAGATTTGGATCAATCAGAGAAATTAGTAAGATGTCCTTAAGTGAAAACTTTGTTATCATGTACTCATCCCCATGTCCAACCAGGCTGCTCATCAAACTAATTCACAATGAAAGTGAATGATTAAAGCTCATCATACTCATTGCCAATGAAAGTGAATGATTAATAATGTTATCTATCTATCTATCTATCTATCTATTATCTATCTATCTATCTATCTATCTATCTATCTATATCTATCTATCTATCTAGTGTTAAAATCCCTGCAATTAACATGCCGATAGAATGAGAAAACTAATTAATCTAGATGAACAGATCAAATCAATAATTTTAGATCTTGCTGTCAGAAACAACGCAAGTGAAACAGTGCAATTACATCTTCAGTCTTCACACTCAATGAGCTGAATGTAAAGCACATTCTTGCATATTTGGGGGCCATCTACCATCTACCAGCCGCAGTTGATTTGATATCCTAAGAATAATTAACTGGTAATTGTGACTCACAGTTCTGATTCTGTTTCTTAAAGGGACATTTTTTGATGTTTTAGCTTACCTCAAGGGCATCCAAGATGTAGGTGTCTTTGTTTCCACAGTATTTTCATTTTTGATATTTTTCGGTCGAACCGTTGTTGTCTATCAGTCATAAAAAAGCAGGTGTAGGGGGTCCACCCTTGGTCCACCTCGAAGAGCATGCACAGAGAAGTCAAAATTAAACATGATTTAATGACTCCGAAACGAGCGGTGTGTGTGAGAAAACGAACAGTAGTCTTTGGCCATCAATGTGTACTTACATTTACGAGTCATTAAATAATGTTTAATTTTGACTTCTCATTGCATGCTCTTCGAGGTGGACCAAGAATGGACTATTATATGACTGATAGACAACAACGGTTTGACCAAAAAATATCAAAATTAAAAAAACTGTAGAAACAAAGATACCTACATATTGGATGCTCTTGAGGTAAGCTAAAACATATCAAAAATTAATTTCAAAGTGAACTACTGTATCCCTTCAACAATTGTGATAAACTAGCAATTGTGAGTTCTAAAGTCACAATTACCTTTTTTATTTTTAGTTTATTTTTATTTTTTTCATTTTAACATGTTAAACAACATATTGTGTAACATGTATTAATTTTAACATGTTACCTTGGACTTTACATACTTTACATACATGCCTTGGACTTTACATTGTTGTGTTACATTTCATGTTTTGCCGGTTACCGAGTCTTGAACTTTGCTACATTGGCATTAGGAAATATTGTGGTGTTCAAAATGCACAGCAGTGTTCAGACTTTTGTCATTCTAAACTGAACACTGCATTTCTCCCCAAGATAGAATCAGGATTGGACAAATGGTCTTTAGGCCTGATAGAGCTGAAATCTACACCCACATATAACATGTCTCCAGGGTCATGACTACAAGCTCAATAGTAATCACACCAATCCTCCATTCCCAGCTGGAGCATTTCACTAGTGGGCATCATTACAGGCCCCTCGCTGCCATTCATTTATCCTGCCCTGAGGGAGATCCTGTGACTTTAGGTTCAACAAGTTTGAACACAAAAAACATTTAAATCGCTCTCAAAATCCAGAAATGCAGAGCCAGACGGTTTTAGACAGCCAAACATGCACACAATCAACACATACTGTAGTTGTTAAAACTCTAAGATGGATTTTTTTTTCTCTTAAGAAAAAAAGACCTCAACAATCTTATGTGTTTAAGAAGAAAAATTGTGCTAACTTTGAAGATCCTAATATGAACTCAAACTAACACAGTCTCATCCCAAGACGTCATATAACTGACGTCTTGGGACGCTCTTTTGACCATACGTCAATATCCGCCTTTTAGGGTACACTTAATCCTGCGATCCTGGGACGTCATACAACTGACGCTTTACCTTTAACGTCAGTTAGGTGATGGGGTAGGTTTAGGTCTGGGGTAGAGTTAGGATCCGATAACGTCATCTAACCGACGTTTAAGGGTACCCTAGAAAGGCGGATATTGACGTATGGTCAGAAGACGTCCCAAGACATCAGTTATATGACGTCTTGGGAATGAGACTGCGCTGACTCAAACCTATCTTTCAATACACTTACTGTTTTCAGAAATAATTTATGTTTTGCCAAATTAACTTGAGAACATACTTAGAACTAAAAACACTGAACAAATGGGCATTTGATCATTTTAAATAACCTATTCCTGCTATTTATGAGCATCATAAAATGTACATTGGCTAAACCATTAATAATGAATTCGGCATGGTTTTACACTTCTATCATTAATAGACTAAATATTTCATTAAACATTTTCTCAAATATATTAAAAACACTGCAAGTGTCATTCGAAGCAGAGTTCTAATTATCTTCACGGACGGCTCCGGGGACAAGGCCTGGTTGTCTGAGAACACAGAGCAACTGAACTTGTAACTTGGCTCCAAATCAAAGAATCAGGGTCCCAAGGTTCAGGCAACAGGAACAGTGTGCATTTCTAAAATTAAAGCTGATAATATAGCAGTCACAAACTGCCCTGAGAGTTTGTTTGAAGATCTAGATGCAGTTTTAATAGGGAAATCTAGAATCATAATCCATAAAACAGGCAATGGGTCAAACAAACAGGCAAACAGTCCAAACATAAAACAAGTTCTAAGAAACAGGGAAATACGGGAAACCAGGCAGAAAGTCAAATCACAAGCAACCAGAGGAAGAGTGCTCAGATATGCAGTGTGACACTAAACAAGACTTCACAATGAGTGAATGGACACACAGGGGGTAAATACGAAATCTCTCCATACCCTCAAATAGGGCATTATTTGAGGGGACAGCCATTTGTAGTGGTGTCCGAAACCATAGTGGACGATATGAATGCACTCATTCAATCCCATATTGCACTGCAATAACAAGTGTACAGCAGATGTACGTTCAATGACTGTCTGAATTCACTCATTTTCATTCACTCCTTCGAGTGAACTGAAAGGAAATGAGGATTGAGGGTTAGGAGGTGATTTGGGATTCAGCCAGGGTTTAAATAGGGAGAGTTAACAAGATGATGAGACACATGTGGATGTAATTAGGCAAAATTAGTCCAGGCAATGGGTTGTGGGAAAAGTAGTTCATGGTGAGAAACCAAAGATGGAAGCAGGATCCCTCCATCACCCCCATCTCCTCACATTCGCCTGGTTACTTTCCTAACCAGAAAAACGGGTGGAGCACTCTCGAGCTGAGGGCCAAAATACCGAGCTTGGACAGGCTTATCAAATACGCATGCTACTATACTATGATTATTTGTGAGAACTTGTTAATTCACAGAGTGAATACATTGGGATAACAAGTTTGGTTTCCATAATCCTAATGTGTGCTAAAATCTGTGGTTATCATGGATAAAAGTGGCCCGAACAGTGGAGGAACCTCCATTATTTTGTCCTGTATATTAATAATAATAAAAACAGATGCAAAAGTCTAATAATATGGAAGATAAATGTAAAGTAAACAAAAACAAACTAGTGGTGGAATCCCCTTCACTATTTTCTGTACATCAGCCTTGTTGCTTTGGGGCATTTTGCATCAACAATATGTTGAATGACAACATCACTGAGGATATGTCAATGTTTTGCATTCTGGTGACTGAAATGAGCTGATTGTGAGAGAGAGAAAGGGAAAGAGAGAGAGAGTTCTGGCCAGGCTTTTGGATGTAAGCCAGTCTATTTGAGATGCACACTGAGCTCTGACTGCTTGTTTTGGCAGGGAGAACTGTTGCAGCCAGCACCAGACAATATATTGCACACACAAGCTCAAAAATAAACATGTGCTCGCTCATTTAATCGGGGAAGAGAGCATCAAAATTACCTTGAAATGCAAAATGGAGGTGCATTCTTCAATGCAGTGCACCTCTACAGCAGCTCAAAGACGTGAAGCTTCATCAGTGTGTTGATACTAGAGGCATTATGGATAAGCTCACTTGTTTTATTTCACAGAGCCACTGCTGTGTTCCCAGCTGGTCCTCTGAGGGTAGGCAGGAATTTGTGAAGATCATGTGTGAACTAATTTGAGCTGATGTGCTGCCAAAAATAAATGCACTTGATTCCCTAGTACTAGGACAAATTAGATTTACGTGCTTGCTTGCAAAGCGTTATAACAAAATATTTGGATGATGTATATATATATATATATATATATATATATATATATATATATATATATATATATATATATATATATATATATATACATACATGAAGAGTTCAGATGCAAAAGCCTCTAAGTGCCATTTTAAATTTTCTTCTAAAATGATCATTTTTATTAAGCTTGTATATTTAAGTTCAGTAATTTCATTTAAATGGCAATGACGATTACGTATTAATTGTCATTTAAGTGAAATTACTGAACTTAAATATACAAGCTTGATAAAAATGGTCATTTTAGAAGAAAATTTCAAATTGCATTTAGAGGCTTTTGCATCTGAACTCTTCATATATATATATATATATATATATATATATATATATATATATATACTGTATATTGACACTGTATATTATGTTTGTGTGTGTGTGTGTGCGCACGCATACCATCTCTTTTTGGGTTTGTAAAAATCTTTTCATATTTTTGAAAGAAGTCTCTTATGTTTATCAAAGGCTGATATTTAAATATACACTCACCGGCCACTTTCTTAGGTACCCCATGCTAGTAACGGGTTGGACCCCATTTGCCTTCAGAACTGCCTCTATTCTTCGTGGCATAGATTCAACAAGGTGCTGGAAGCATTCCTCAGGGAGTTTGGTCCATATTGACATGATGGCATCACACAGTTGCCGCAGATTTGTCGGCTGCACATCCATGATGCGAATCTCCCGTTCCACCACATCCCAAAGATGCTCTATTGGATTGAGATCTGGTGACTGTGGAGGCCATTTGAGTACAGTGAACTCATTGTCATGTTCAAGAAACCAGTCTGAGATGATTCCAGCTTTATGACATGGCGCATCCTGCTGAAAGTAGCCATCAGAATTTGGGTACATTGTGGTCATAAAGGGATGGACATGGTCAGCAACAATACTCAGGTAGGCTGTGGCGTTGCAACGATGCTCAATTGTTACCAAGGGGCCCAAAGAGTGCCAAGAAAATATTCCCCACACCATGACACCACCACCACCAGCCTGAACCGTTGATACAAGGCAGGATGGATCCATGCTTTCATGTTGTAGACGCCAAATTCTGACCCTACCATCCGAATGTCGCAGCAGAAATCGAGACTCATCAGACCAGGCAACGTTTTTCCAATCTTCTATTGTCCAATTTCGATGAGCTTGTGCAAATTGTAGCCTCAGTTTCCTGTTCTTAGCTGAAAAGAGTGGCACCCGGTGTGGTCTTCTGCTGCTGTAGCCCATCTGCCTCAAAGTTCGACGTACTGTGCGTTCAGAGATGCTCTTCTGCCCACCTTGGTTGTAACGGGTGGTTATTTGAGTCACTGTTGCCCTTCTATCAGCTCGAACCAGTCTGGCCATTCTCCTCTGACCTCTGGCATCAACAAGGCATTTCCGCCCACAGAACTGCCGCTCACTGGATGTTTTTTTCTTTTTCGGACCATTCTCTGTAAACCCTAGAGATGGTTTTGCGTGAAAATCCCAGTAGATTAGCAGTTTCTGAAATACTCAGACCAGCCCTTCTGGCACCAACAATCATGCCACGTTCAAAGTCACTCAAATCACCTTTCTTCCCCATACTGATGCTCGGTTTGAACTGCAGGAAATTGTCTTGACCATGTCTACATGCCTAAATGCACTGAGTTGCCGCCATGTGATTGGCTGCTTAGAAATTAAGTGTTAAAGAGCAGTTGGACAGGTGTACCTAATAAAGTGGCCGGTGAGACAGTAAAAACAACAATATGGGGAAATATTATTATTAAGAATATTATAAAATACATAAAAATCATTGATCCTTTAAAAATCATTCTGATATGTTGATTTGATCCTCAAAAACATTTCATATTATCATCAATGTTGATAACAATTGTGCTGATTAATATTTTTTCTTCAGGTTTTTTCCATAAATAGAAAGTTCAAAAGAACAGCATTTATTTGTGATCATTTTGTTTAACATTACAAATGTTTTCACTGTTATTTAATCAATGTTATGCATATGTCAATGCAATGCGTTAAAATGATTAATTTCATTAAAAATGGTAGCGCTTTCCCTTTTCTTCTACTTGTAAGTTATAGAAATCCAGAGGGGGCAGCACTGAGCTTGGATTAGTTTGCATTTCATTTCGTGTAAAAGAAATGATGCCATCATTATATGACATATCAGGTCTCTGATGTCATAGATTAACACAATTAGGCAGACGGTACACTGAGAAGGACACAAAGGAGTCGTAGTGTCTCCACAAGCGTTTGCCCCAGCTGCTCTTACTAGCACAGTTCCGCCCCCAGCCCACCCTACTCATAATGTGAGCATCTGTCCATAAGGCTCACATACTGTGATATTGCTGCCCATTGCTCAACACTGAGTGTGTTCCTCGACAATTTGTCTCTCAATCTGTTTTATTCAGCAGAGGTTTTCCTGTGGAGTGGGTTAAACATCCCATCTAATTACTCAATTGCTTAATTGTTGTTAAACAGGCATTCCTTTTATTACAATTAATTTGTTTGCCTAAAAATCCATTATTTTACAATATTATTAATCACACTTAGCAGCTGTTTATTACTAATACAGCAAGACAACTTTTCAAATCAAATGTGCATATGATCGCAAAATGCACCAAGGACAATGCAATGTTTTAAAGGTAGGGTAGGTAGACATTAAAAAAAAAAAAAAAAATTCCCAAATTTATTTTAATTTTCTATATATACCAATAGATAAAAAATGTAAGTACTCTGAAAAAGAAAGTATACAAATCAGAGTCCAAAATTCGCATTTTTGCACATAAAAAAAAAAATCGACCTCACGTTATGTCAATCATGCTTGCACACCGCCTCCGAAACTTTCGTCCGTCATAAAAAAAAATCGGATCGAGTTCGAAATTTTACTGCGTTTGTCGCATCCACAGCCAGCATTTTGAGAGTTTTTTTGACAATTCAGGGCCGAGGGAGCTCGATCCGCACATCATTGCACATATGCGCAGTGCTTTCAATTTCGGTTTTCAATTCAATCAAGTGTTTTCTCTTCTCTCGATTGGATTATGAAAGGAATAAACCTCCCCTTTCAATCAGATTGAAATTTCGGATCGATTAAGGTGTGCAATTCGAAAACTAATGCCTATACAGCTGTTCTGTCTGCCCAGCGCTTCCACCGGGCCGGTGTGTCCATACCTTAAGCCCGGAACACACCAAGCCGACGGTCGGCCGTCTGGCAGATTTTGTGCGTTGGCCAATTAAGTTTCCTCAGTGTGATACGCACGGTTCCGTGCCGTTGGCTGAAAATATTCCTCGTCGGCTTTGTGTCGCGTGATTCGATATGTTGAATCAGCGTCGGGCCGTTGGGGAAAGAGAGAACTCTGATTGGCTGTTCAGCTTAGTGAAAGAGTCAGTGGTGAACGAGAATAAACGCAAAACAGCAAGCAAAGAAGTCAAAACGGTAAAGATAGAAGGCCGTTCTTATGTTACGTCTTCTTACCTGAGTGTTCCTTGGCGAATATTTCAATATTAACATGAGTGGAGTGGAATAGAGAAAGTGTTTATCGATTAGAATTTCAGAATTAAAAAAAATATATATAATTTCTCAGCATAATCAGACAAATCTGATGTATTCTAGACACTTAGAAATAAAGTCCCCAAATGTCTTCCATAGTGCTGCAGAACCTCTTGAACAAGTTGTTTACTCTCTATTTAATTGCAAGGCAAAATAAACTGTTTTTTATTTACGTCCTTTGAAAGATGTCAACAGTGAAAAATGTAGTTTTTAAATGAAGAATGTACAGCAAGTATAAGTGCTGACTGAATCACAATACACTATTGATGTTGCTTTTCCTGTAGTCAACTCTCTCTGTGCCAGTAATTGAGATATTTCTCCTTGACTTTGTCCTTGTGTTGGCTGCAAATGTATGTGAGCAGACACGGCTAATGATGAGGAACAGATTGTAATAATTGTGAGTGCTAGACAAAACTTCCACTGCTATTTTATTAAATGTCTTTTTTTGCAAATCTGCCATATTTAACTCTACAATTTTCAGGGTTTTTTTTCCCATGGCTAATATTTGTCGTCTCACTTTGCCATCTGCTTGCCAGCCCACTGTTTCATTGCAAATTAATGGTTGACATTTGCCGAAGTAAATCCATATGTTTTGGAGGTCTTTGGTAATAGGAGCACTCATATGTAAGGTGTCTCATTCAAATGCCACCAGGAATTTAGCAGAATGCTAAACAAATAATAATAATAAAAAAATAATAATAATAAAAAAACACACAATAAGCATAAACAATAGGCTGTATATGATTCATCAATGACCTTTCAGGCATTTCTTATGCTTTCTCTTGTCGGCCAGCAAGGCAGAAAGAACAAGAGAACAGAGGCAAAGATGAAGGAAGGGGAGCTAATTAAACCAAACCACAGAGCAAGCAATCTCCATGTTCAGTAATTATCTGCAAGTCCTATTTTCAGGGGGTCGGGTGTGAGAAGAGGTAGATGGCTAATAGCAGCCTGGAATTAGATTGAGCTTGGTGGCAAAAAAGTGATCTAGATGAATCCGTAAAGCAGTGGAGATAATTAGAACCTGGTAATTAATACAAAATGCAAACACAGCTACCCAAGCTATTGCCAATGTGTCCTTTTTTCTCACATGTCTGATTCCTGACCCCACCTCTAGCTGGTCGGATCTCTCACAAATCCTGTCAAGAGCTTGTCTGGGCCATATTTCAAACTGAAAAAAAGAGAAAGACATTTTACTGTTCATTTATTTGACAGGGACATGCTAATGAAAATTCAACTAAAAGGAAAGTTTACACACCGCAGCTCCAAAAATAGAAAAAAAAATATATAATATAATGTTCTCACCATGGTCTCTTTTTTGTCATGTGGGTGATTATGTGATGTAGTTTTGTTTTGCATGTAAGGGTTTATCAGTGTATGTGTTCAATGTCTGATTAAGAGCCATTGGGCTCAAATCGTCACCTGAGAACATGAAATATATGTTGACGAACATTAGTATAAAATACAAAATGTAAACAAGCCAGATTTTAGCAACATCGTATTCTCTGTATTCCTTAGGCAGGCACAAACACACAAACACATACTCAAATATACATAACACACTAATAGACACATACACACATTACTAAAAATACCTAAGTAAAATGTTTACACATTTGGTTCAACATAAGCCTATTTTTAATGTGACCTTTAAAAGTGTAATATGTAGAACACTGTATTATTGACCACAATAAGCTATTGTAATAATCACTCCCCATTACAGACAATACGTATTGTCCAAAAGTTGTCTGCCTGACTTAGAAAGTCATGTCTGAACATTCATAGCAGATGTCAAATGAAATGAAGCTTCAACAATTTTTATATATATATATATATATATATATATATATATATATATATATATATATATATATATATATATATATATATATATATATATATATATATATATATATATATATATATATATATATATATATATATATTTTTTTTTTTTTTTTTTTTTTGCATGGGTAAAAATTACATCATCTGCATACAAATGAAAAATTCTATTTTTATGTAATTCAGGTATATCATTAATATAAAGTGAAAATAAACTTGGTCCCAAGAGGGAGCCTTGTTGAATCTCTTTAGGGCAAGCAGAATAAGATTTAGAACCATCAATACTTGCACATATATTTTAAAAAACATTTAAAATATATGATTTTAGCCCAAGTATTGCCTCTTCTGAAAAAAAAAATGTTAGTTTAGATAAAATAATCTAATAATCAACAGTGTCAAAAGCCTTCTTCAGATCTAAAAAAAACCCCATACAAAACAGAAAAAAATACACCATACAAGTCATGTTTTGATTGTATACACTCATATCACAACTGGTTGGTTTTAATCACAAACATCACGACAAAGAAGATGAATACGTCACAAAGATGTAACGTCACAAAGGCCTTAAGATTACACTCACCAAATTTGAAGAGGTTCGTTATAGTACAACATCAGGGAATTATGAAAATTGCACAAAATCTAGGAGGTAGTTCAAAATAGCTGACTTCCTGTTGTGTTTAGGGGTATACTCCAAGAGACATACCCCTAAACACACCTTTTTGTAGGTATTGGGTCATTATATGTATGTACCAAATTATACGTACCTGTATGTGAAACGTAGAGCCGGGGCAAAATGTGGGGGCAATAATTTAAAGAATTTGCCCCACCCAATTATGAAAACCATCTCACACGTAAATTTTCACCACTTCTGAAGCGTGTGCAAAGTTTCATGAGTTTTCGAGCATGTTTTGGTCCTCTAAAAAGCGATTCTTTTAAGAGAAGAAGAATAACAATAAACGGAGCAAAAACAGGGTCCTCTCACAATCGATGCTCGGGCCCTAACTAAACGATGAACACCTGACATTAATGAAGTGAGGCCAGAGAGGTGCAGACAGTTCAGGGAGGCACGGTGGTGGTGGAAGTCCAGGGACCCAAGATGGTGCTGGTAATCCAGGAAGCATGTGAGGTGCAGGCAGCACAGGGTGCACTTGAGGAACAGACAATGGAACAAGAAACATAATAGATCAGGACGGCCTCCTTGTCTGAGACGAGGAAAATAGAAGAAAAGGAGATCAGAACTGCCTACTTGGCTGAAACGTGGGAATTAGGCTGCATTTACACTACAGGTCTTGATGCCCAAATCCAATTTTCTGACTATATCTGATTTTTTTGACAACCCTCACATCATTATTTAAAGGTTACCTGTATATGATTTTTACATTTACACTATACACTGCTGAAACTACCAAATGTAGATGTTCTGACCCGGAAAAGGAAGTAAAACAGCACAAAATGCAATGGATGCAGATGCGAATAAAATTATCATGTGTTTTTTCTTTCCACAATATTTTGAAAAGTCATGAAAACATTGGTCTCGTGACGGTGGAGAAAAAGAGGAGAGCCCTTATTGGCACAGTAGCCACGAGCGCTTAAAACCGCGCCTCCCCATATCTCATGAAATGTCTTCAAATGCGATTTATTTCTGTAACAATTTAGCATTTTTGCCTGCACTCTTCGCCCCAAACACTCAAAAGATGTGAAACCTCCGCATTGCTCTACTCTATGTATCCTTCGTCCATCATCGTGTATCAAGTCATGTGATCTCAGTTGGTGGTGTCCACTTGAGTTAATGTCACTTTTTTTAATGACGTACGTCTCGCATTTACTGGGGAATATCCGATTTGTCTGCTTACATGGCACACACAAATATCTGATTCATATCCGATTTACAGTTTTTCTGAATTGCTTAAACACATTTCTTGAAACAATCACTCACTTTCTCAAAACCTTAAGTATGAGAGAAAGCATGAATTTAGGCACTATTCAGGCTCAGGGAGGTATTAAACATCATCTTAATCTCCGAAATACGATTGGCAATATGGGTAATGTCCACATTTTGACCCAGTTTTGAGTGAATGTAAATCTGGGTATTGTCCACAAACAATTTTAAAGTCAAAATTAAGTATGTGTTCTGAGTTTGTCACACCACAGAAAAATGTGTTATTAGCCACCCAGCCAAACTTGAATGATACAAAAAGCCGGCAAGTACATAAAATAAGCTATCAAAATCTTGAAAAAATGAGCAGTTATCTCTGTTCTCAAACGCTGGGGGCGTGTCCGCTGGCTGTGTGGAAACCACGCCCACTCGTGGGAAAGCTGTCGACGGTGATATTAGCTACTGCTCTCGGGACGGGAGAATGAACGCTGAGGTGGGAGAGAGATCGAGCTGAGAGTCGTTTGGGCCCCGTTCACCAGTAACAGCGGATTATCAGTGAATCCTAGTTGTCTCTGAGGAAAGTTTATAAAACGATCCAGTGTAAAAGGATCACTACAGAGGCGGGTGTTGGCAGTGATCCTCAGCTCTTCATCAAGGTTAGCTCTCTAAAAACCTCTTCTTGATGTGATCGTTTTTAGGTAATTTAAATAAAGAGACCGATCTGTTTTGTACATGATTGCATCCAGGTAGTAGCCTATGCATTTCTGTGTTGCATAGCTAGCTAAGAAACTGTCCGATCAGCTGTAGTAACTAATGACCAGACAGTTTCTGGTCTCATTGACTTCCATAGTATATTTTTTTCCTACTATGGAAGTCAATTAGACCAGAAACTGTCTGGTTACAATATTCTTCTAAATATCAGAAAATCGGCTGAAGGGGTTCGAAAACAGTAAAAACCCAACTGTTTAACTCTGGGGGTGTTGTAAAATGAGCCAATTTCCAAAAAAAGTGGAGTATCCCTTTAATAAAGTATTAGTAAATGTTGAAATTAACATTAACAAAGATTAACAAATGCTGAAGTAGTATTGTTCATTCTTAGTTCATGTTAACTATTGTAGTTAACTAATAAACCTTATTGTTAAGTGTTACCAGAACTTTTTTTTGTAGAATTGCCTTTACAGGAACTTTAAATAAAGTCAAGAGATCTTAATAGTTGACCGAGGGGGAACATATAAATGCTAAAAAGCAAAGGACCAAGACTTGAGCCCAGTACATCACTACTAACAGGACAACTTTACTGTGTTCAGCCAATTAGTTGAATTGTATGCTGTGTTGACTGCTATTTTTGAAAACAGTTTGTAATGATATAATGTGTGGGAGAACATAAGTGAAGAGATAACAAGATGAATGAAGTCCGCAACTGTCTTGGTGTTAGTGCTGCTTACAAAATGATATCCATAATTGATCTCCCTTTCACATTCACATTTTTTTGTGCATGCTTTTTATTCTGATGCCAGAATGTAAGGTTGTTTCAGAAGCCACAAAAAGTGCAAACTTTAAAACCAAAGAGGATTAGTGTGACAAAAATAGAGAGGGAGAAAGAGGGAAGATTACAAGATTTTTTTTTTCTTTGGACTGAAGCAACAGGCTATTGCAAACTCTCGATCACTCAGATATCTTTACTTACACAACAATACAAGCAAGAGATACACCTGCCTCTCAGCAAGCTGGAATTGCCAGATCAGCACTTGCTTTGATATGTGCCAGTCACTCAGTAGGGTTTTAAAGTAATCTCTGCTACAGACTACACAACTGGCAATTCAGCACCATGGACAGCGGCTCCATCCCTACACTGAGCTGATGCTTGAACACAACGTTCAGGAGCACTGCTGCTGTCTGTCTGAAAAGGTCCAGAGAGCTTTATAAGGAAACTTTATGTTAAATGTGAGTTAACTGAATGTCTACTAATATTGTCTGACATGACAAGTAATTAAAGGGCAGGTGAAGAGACTGATGAACATTTCCATGGTATACTTTAAATCATTGTAAGGTAACTGCATGTCAACTAACTCTCATTCATTTGCAGCTACATTATATATATATATGATGAATAGAAAGTTCAAAAGAACAGCTTTTATCTGAAATGGAAAGCTTTTGTTACATTAAACACTACCCTTTAAAACGTTTGGGGTCAGTAAGAATTTGTATTTTATTTTTTGGGGGAAATAAATAAGAAATCAATACTTCTATTCATCAAGGATGAGTTACATTGATAAAAAAAGTTACAGTAAAGACATTTATAATGTTAGAAAAGATTCTAATTAAATAAATGCTGTTCTTTGAACTTTCCATTCATCAAAGAATCCTGAAATAAAAATGTAAAAAACTGTTTTCAACATGGATAATAATCATACATGTTTTTGGAGCATAAAATCATCATATTACAGTGATTTGTGAAGGATCATGTGACACTGAAGACTGGATTAATGATGCTGAAAATTCAGCTTTTTTTCAAAGGAATAAATTACATTTTAATATATATTAACATAAAAAAGTCATTTTAAATTGTCATAATATTTCACATTATTACTGTGTTTTTTGTGTATTTTTTATCAAAAAATTGCAGCCTTGGTGAGCAGAAAAGACTTCTTTTAAAAACATAAAAAATCTTACCAATCTTAAACTTTTGACCGGTAGTGTGTATGTATATATATATGTGTGTGTAAAGTGGTGGCCAAAAGTGATGCCCAGCCTATAAAAATTGTCTTCCCACTCTGACAATTCCCACTCTTCCCACTCTTCCCACATTGATTAATTGTTGCATGTTGTGCTTGTAGTGTAAAACCAATGTGCACAATTCCACTTTTCAACTGTATCATTTGTCATGGTGCAATAAAACATACAAAATTGTGTTGACTTCATTTTTGGCCAACTGTTCATACTAAACTCATTATTCTATAATCCAATAAATCACTATGTGGAAGGTATTAGCTATATTTTTAGATTATTTTGTGGATTTTGAAAATACCAGATAGAAGAAGTTGCCCTCTTCAACCAAGGAGGATATTGTAAAAATGGCTAAATCTGGTCAGTCGGTTTTGGATATCGCTTGTGCTGGTCACAATGTCCACTAAATTATTTTGGAGCAAAGACAACTACCACACAGATTTTTAAGCGATGTGGCCGGTCAAGGAAGACTAGTGAGCATTTTGACATGAGGATGGAAATTACCTGCATGTGGGACAACCTCAAAACTGCTTCTAAAACCTGGATAAAAACTCTAACCTCCAGTTTCAACTTGAACGTTAGGCCAACATCTATAAGAGGTTGGATTGAGAGGCTGCATACCAGTAAAATTTTTTTAGATAGATTAGAGCCACATTCTGCAGTCTGACATTTACAACTAGCAGTGGAAGGTGTCAGGTATGTAAGTCTGGAGTTTTTTAATACCAAATGCATGAGTGGTGCCACCGACAGGGGAAACATAATGGTATTTGGCAGGGGTGGTTCAAGGGTCAGTTGATATTTGGGGATTCATCCCAAATTAAAATTGGGTAATTGTTAGTTTTATTTTAATAAATGAACAAATTAATGTATTAAAAGCAATTTAATACATAAATCAAAAGGTCTTATTGTATTTGTGAAGTAATTCATTTAAACTATTTTTCAATAATAAAGTATGTAACAGTGTAATAATGTCTGGTAAAATGTAAGTCAAATGTATAAAAGTCAACTGTTTTACAATATAAATATTCAACTACCGACAATATGCAGTGATGCAAATTACAACAAATTATAACTTTTTTTTTTTTTTAACAAAATATGCTTTAGTGTCCATGATTAATGTTCACAGAATGTGACGATGCAAGAACTATTTTGGAATTTTGACATTTAGGCTGTGTCCAAAAACTTAGGCAGCTGACTTGTTGCCTCGCTGCCCTATCAGGCAATGTTGAACAGTGAAAGGTACCTCACAAATTCAGGAGATTACTTAAGAGGCATTTTTTCTAGCGAGAATTTACTATTGTAGAAATTAAGTGTTTGTTGGTGATCACCAATGCTCTCTCTATTTTGTTTTAGATCATTAAGCAGTTATGGTTTAATAATGGCATAACAAAATTATATATATATATATATATATATATATATATATATATATATATATATAATTATATACATATATATATATATATATATATATATAATATAATATATATAATTCTATATTATAATAAATATACCAACTGCAGCTTTCAGATGGCATCTTTCTTTTCTAGCTTAACTGTCACGGAATGGAATGCACTGGATTGTGGGATATCAAAGGCAGCAAATGATATATCTATGCTTCCTTCAAAAAATGATCAGATTAAGGTATCTCAGGAGACAGAAAGTGAATCTAACACTGGATTCGGACATGCTTTGATGCCTTCCTACATTGCAATGCATTCTCAGAAGGCATCATTTTTTAGATTTTGGAAGCAGCCTTAGATTAAGAGTGAAGCCTCTTATTCTTTAATCATTTTGACATTGACAAGACTTCTGAACTTTTAGTCATCCCACCGACAAATAGAGATGCTGCCAAAGCAAGTTATAAGTACCTTTGATGCAAAGCGAGAAAATATACTTAAGATGCACTTATTCACAATTATTATCTAATATTTGTATTCATAATTATTATTTTTTATGATTATTTGATAAGCTCTATGAGAAAGGCAAGGTAACAAAACATTCAGGGCTTTAATAAAAATATTCAGGGCTTGAGCTCTTTTTGCCCACACCTAGTGCCGCCCCTGCTTTTGGGGACACGTCTGCAGCAGGTGTTGGAAAGATCTTCAAAGTTGCTGGCACTTTGAAAATAGACCAATACTTAAGAATCCTGCTGAACACAATATAGTTGGCTATGGAGAATCTATTTTGAGATCTCAGTGTGAATTTGAGCTTCAGTCCCCTGACCTTAAAGCTATTGAAAACCTTTGGAAAATTATTAGGATGATTCATGCAGGTCTTCCAATGAACCGCTTTGTGATAAACTTGAGGATTGGAAAGAAGTTAAAGGGTTAGTTCGGTATTTCACACTTAAAGCCCTGTTTTAAGATCGTTTCTGCTGAAATAGAACGGTTAAAGGCCCTTTCACACCGGACGCGTAACGGAAAAGCGGGACGAAAAAGCGAATCGTCCGAGTCAAATCCATTCACATCAGCCGCGACAGGAATTTGCGATGTTCAGAATGTCAACATTCCAAAACATTCGCGCCAGAGGTGACGCAGGAAAGCAGACCTGATTTTGCGGGACACTAGGGAGAAAACAGACCATATACTTATTATTATAGCCTACTAGGTGAATAAATATAGATTTTAGATGTCTTTTTGAAGTGATGTTAACATGATGCTTTAAATTGTTAATAGACTTTATAAAAAAAATCAATCGCTAAAAAGTACATTTCCAAATAAGCACATAAGTCTGTTAGGAAAGATTAAAGATGAATGCGTTCTTGCCGGATTTGAATCAGTGCATTCTTGAATTTATATTGTTGTTTGTCTGATCTGGCAGCTTCAATAGGGTCGTAACTACTGGCAGGTGTAGCTCACTTTTACCAGTTCACTTTTTAAAAGAGGTCCAGAGTTGCGCGGTTCCTTGTCCACGCAGCATTCATCAAAGCAAACACCCTCTCCACGAAGAGTTTGTTTTTGATGGCTCCAGTAACGTATTTTCTGTTTTCTTATTACTTTTTTTATTGTACAATTGTAATTTAAAGGACGATTAAATAAATGGATGGAGACAAAAATTAAATGCGGGAC
Source organism: Hybognathus amarus (assembly GCA_030378365.1). Lineage (NCBI taxonomy): Eukaryota > Metazoa > Chordata > Actinopteri > Cypriniformes > Leuciscidae > Hybognathus > Hybognathus amarus. Next base: position 30,325 of record JAQIUQ010007460.1, on the reverse strand, counting down.
AATGCTATGACTTGCGGGACGTGAGACATAGCTTCTTCATCACCATCATTATCCAGTGAAGACAAGCTTTTCATTTTATTTAAGAAGCAGACAAGAAGATTTTGTGTGCACCCAATCTTAAAGAACAGAGAGTATGCTACCGGAGCTAGAAAAAATGGCAGAAGCGTATGGCATATGCTTAAGGTAGAGCTGTCCCATTCATCGGGGATACGTTTACATGCAATCAAATAAACACTTTTAGTAAACGGATTGAAGGCTCAAATGGACTAAAAAGCCCTGTAAACACCCGATTGGGCTCAATGCAAGCAAATGAGCACAACGTCCCACCAGTCCTTGTTTCAGATTTTCATTCACACTCCACACACTCCTCGACTCCACACACAAGCAATCAGAAGATCCGTCATTGTTGCGGTCACGTCACCTTTGTTTCCTTGTATATGATTGGTTGAAGCCTTTTTTTCGCCTCAAAAGTAAAAAAAAATCGACATCGAAGCAAAATAAATAAGTCGTTTTTTCGCCGCAGAACATTCGCGTTCGGTGTGAAAGCACTCATTATACAAACAGCTGATCAAAAAATAAAACCATCGCGCAAATTATTTGTGCGTCAAAATCACGTTCAGTGTGAAAGGACCTTAAGATTGAAATTTGGACAAATGCTGCTGTCCCAAGATTTTTAGGTTTCTGTGTTACAAGAAAACATACTAACTTTTAAATTGAGAATCTTTTCTAGGACGTGCCGCATTGCAATGCATTTTTCTCCCAAAGCAAAGTTCAATCATTACATATCAATGTCTCAGGATATAGAAGACAGGCTTGTCCAATTGGGCTCTGAAAGCTAAACTTAGCCTAAAATGAATAAGGAAGCACATGGGGTTTTTCAATGACCACTGAGATAAATTAACGTCTGCTTCATGTGTCTGCTAAATGAAAACAGTTATCTGCAATTGCATTAGCAATCCAGATATTAGCTTATCAGTAGTAACAGATCATTATCCACTGACACAAACAGAAGTCATTCATGTTCCAACCTTTTCATGTGATGTATAAATAAGCAATTGTTCAATCATAATCCATTTCCCAAATCATACTTATTCTTTCCCTATCACCATAAAGTGTGCAAACAGTTAGATCATCATATCATTCTCTGAAGGGGAAAATGCCACAAAAAGCATGGTAAATCAATGAGAGTGTGGATTTTGTGAATAACATGCTGCAATTTTAAATTAATCATTCTCGATAAGACCATTTGCGGACAATTTGCTTCATAATTCCATCCTGCACTCAGTATTTTATCAAGTACACAAAGTAACATGGATAGTGATGTGAATTATTTTAACCCTCTGGGGTCACAAGGTGTATTTGGGGTCCTTGAGATGCCCTGACATTTGTGGGGTTTTTTTTTCAGTTGCTTATAAACATATTAATGGCACAGGTGAAATTACTCTATATTTAGCAAAAACAGGGCTACCATAATATGTGAGCAACATGTATGTACATGTTTGTATTTTTGAGAGAACATTGTTTATGCGTGTATTTAAAAAAAAAATAATAAAGTTTCTGGAATAAGGCCACAAAACACATACGAAATATGCATCCACATTACTTTTGACTAATGGATGTTGTGGTCTAGAGTTTTTTCTTCACAATGATCTGAAAATCATCCTGCCTAATCTTTCACATAAAACTGTGAATTGGGTTATATTGTGAAAAACATTTTTGTTTGCGAAGGTAATATGTGAATGGGTGTGAACAGGCCAAACCTCATCATGTATAATTAGGTGATTCTCACCTGAGAGAGACAAAGACATGCATAATAATGAGCCTTTCATTCAGGTGAGTCAGACAAGAAAAAAATTAAAAGGACAACATACATATTTAAACACATATATAACACACACACACACACACACACACACACACATATATATATATATATATATATATATATATATATATATATATATATATGAACTTTTAGTCCATATATATATATATATATATATATATATTTATCATACATACTTCAAAGTGAAGGATTCATTATTTAGAAATTTACATTGCATTAGCTTGTATTGGATAACAGTTGATTAGTTTATTTTTGATAAAACATACTATATATTTAACATATGAGCAGAAACTGTCTAACTAAAGCTTATTTGATGTCTATTTTATGGTAAAAACTGTATAATCTACAGTATTTCGTCTGTAACAGTAGGCTATGCATCTGTGCGTTTGTTTGTTCACACACCCGATTCATATTTAAACAGTCTTTTTGGTTTTACAGATCAGTATAGAACAAATCTTAGTAGTCTATATAGTCTTACTAATGTAGGAGCGAGAGTGAATGAACGCACAGCGCACACACATCCGCCTGTGTGTGCATTTAATATTTCAACAGTCTTTGTGAAGTTTACAGACACTATTCAATAACGTGATTAGAACAAAGCTTTTAAGACTAAATGACTTACATCAGCTGCATCCGTGTGCTCCTTGAAATAAAACAGCGCAGTCTCATCCCAATTCGTCATATAACTGACGTTTTGGGACGTCTTTTGACCATTCGTCAATATACGACTTTTCAGGGCCCCTTAAACGTCGGTAGATGACGTTATGGGATCCTAACTCTACCTCAGACCTAAACCTAACCCTAAACCCAACTCGTCACCTAACTGACGATAAAGGTTAAAGCGTCAGTTGTATGACGACCCGGGTCATCATCTACCGACTTTTAAGGGGGCCCTAAAAAGTCGTATATTGACAAATGGTCAAAAGACGTCCCAAAACGTCAGTTATATGACGAATTGGGATGACTGTGTTAAATAAAACGGGTAACTGAGGTAACTTTTCCAGGATTATTATGACAGTATTATTCCTTACAGCGCAGCAACACAAGGTTAAGGTTAGATTTGCGATAAACTGGATGTTTTATCCAGCTTATGTGGGCGTTTTCACGGCTTGCTTCAACATTAGCGTTTGAATCAGTGGGTGGGGTCACATTAACACGTCATACACTATAATTAGGTGAAATGAAAAAGACTGACAGCTCTCTCTTTTTATACAGATTACATCAACTGAGAATAGTTGTTTTTATATAAATTACTTCATTTAAAAGAAGAGAATTTCAGCTTCATAAAGATAAATCTTTTGTGTCTCTGTGACAAGTATTTAATGAGTTACAGTTCATTTTTCGGACGCATTTCAGAAAGATTTTTGCGGAGATAGCGTGAGCTGAAAGCGCACCCTGTTTATTTTATTTATTTTACAAAAACACAAGGTTTTGATGTTAATAAGAGTGTACACAAAAAAGAAGACCCTCTATAGTTTATAATCATGTATTGATTTTATTTATATGACCATTAATGATTAGAATTTTAAGTCTATGTTGCAGCTATGTGGAGAAAAAAAAAAAAAAAAAAACAATATAAATGCGGAGACGCATTTTTGGCTTCCCAGAAGGTTAACTGATGTTGTTGAGGTCTTTTTTGAAACTTTAGAGGAGACAAATTTGAGAGATCCAGAGTCTCTAGCTAATACTATTTATAATATATAGAATTCTTGTTGACCTCCTGTTTAAATGTCTGTTTGTGTAACTTGTGCTTTAAATAACTAATAAACTTTTAAACCACAACCCTGTATACTTATTTCTGTGTAACTGACTTAAACCATATTCACATCTATTACCCAGTCTCCCCTGTTTAGTGATGCAGCTACAATACAAGGAACACCTATGATTGTAAATATTTTTTACCATCAAACATCAAAATATTATGTGGCATTATACATTTCACTTCACCAAATAAATCCTTTAAACAAAAACACTTAAATTAAACACATACTTGAAACAAACACAATTGTAGCCCAGTGCAACACATAAATGTTCTTGGCAACAAATTTATTAGTAGTAACATATTTAACAGTGCATTGACTAACTTTTCGACGTAAAACTACATCTTAATCAGAGTCCTAAGGACTACGCAGAAAACTATTGAGGAACATAGGTGAGTCAGCTACATATAGGCCTCCTCTCTGGCAAATTGGATAGATACTTTGAACGTGTTCCTCCCAAACTTTTGTATCAAAACATACAAAATAATAATATTAATTAATTAATTAATTAATTAAATAAACAGATATATAACCCAGTTTCCCATCACCAATAATCATCACAATTTCATGAATTCTAAACGTACTACTATAGTACATGGAAATGAAAAGTTAGAATCTAAGAGCAATTCTGTCCTCACTATAAAGCAATCTATTCATTTGGTTTCTGTGTTTTGGTTTTGAACATCAGGCTGTTGCATATTTGGATAAAACAGATGAATATGTCAGAGCAGATCTAACAAGCACTCGCACTTCTTGTTTGTGTATAGAAAAATTGGCTCTTTGGAGATCTCTGGCCTTTGGCTGATCCAAATACATCTCATATTGATCAAAGCCACAGCTAATTCCATTACCCAATACACTGAGTCATGCATGCCTCGACAGAGCAAATTATTATACTTGCCTAAATGCTCCATTAAATCTGTTGGACCAACACTTCATAAGTATGAAGCTTCCTTCTAACAAATAAACATCATCATGTCCTCTAGTCCTTCCTCAGTCCTGCACTATGTATAAAAACTTTCTACAAGAAATATCCAGATTACATATTACCTATTACATTTGCCAAAATTTTAACAGTATACAATCAGAGCACAGGATGGCTTGACCTTCCATTTACAGTGTGATGAATTAACCGTGAAACAATGTCATTTGTAAGTTTTACCACATTTTCCAACTCATGACCACAAAAAAATGCTAATTTAGAATGGGATACTAGTGCTGCAGACAACATAGTTACACATTTTGGGAGCATTTAGATTTTTTAAATGTTTTGAAAAGACGTCAAAAAATACCAGGGTTAGGCCTTAGTTCAATAAGAACATTTAAATATCTTATATAGTCGTGCCTAAGAAAAATAGAAAACATTACTGGTGTGCATCTTAAAGGTCGGGTAAGCCGATTTTGAATTATGCTGTTTGAAAGTCATTCGGATGAACAAAACAACAAACGTGTAGCCAATCAGCATTTGGAGGCGTATGGCGGTGGAGTAGAGAACGATCAAAATGGAGATTTGAACTGAAGAAAGACTGCAGAAATAGAGATGAGACACAATCCAAAAGAGAAAAGCTCAGAAGTCAGCTCAGAAATCACTGGAAAATGAAGGGTTTGTTTGGGTTGATTTCAAGCATCAACATTGGCCAACAGCATATTTCAAAAACGACTTATCCCACCTCAAAGACAAAACAATATCTTACAATAAGTGCAAGTTGCTTTCGGTTAAAACAGCTCAAACATGCATTTTAGTCTGGGACTACAGGCTTAAGCCTTGTCTGTGAAACTGGGTGGTAATGCTCATTTAAATAGGCACATCGAATTTGATGAAACTTAAAGGGGTCATAAATTGGCTTTTAAAATTGTATTATACTGTTGTCTGAGGTCAACTTATGACGTTCACTTGGTTTTTGCATTCAAAAACATCTAAATGAATAAGTAATAGTAGTGGTGCACGATATATCGCCCGCCGATATAACATCGGCCGATTTGGTAATTTTTTTATACATCGGTATCGTTCCGATGTCAAAATAGGGCCGATGTGAACAGGCCGATGATCATTCCTATGTATTTGACGTGCGTGTAGATTTGAGTGTGGGGGCTGGGATGTGCGCAAGTCCGTTTAAAACGTCAAGCGCCTGAAGACTGGAACTGGCGCGCTGTTTTCTGTCAGCCTAATGCGTATTTTTGTCCCGCCAAAGCCATATTTGACCGGTAAGTGATGCAGATGAGTGACTGCTTCGCTTGTTTAACTGAGGGAACGAGAGAGAGAAAGCACCGGTTGCGCGCGTCGTCTTCAAACGGTCTTTCTCTCCCTCACTCGCGCATGTTTATGAATTGAGTTGACTGAATAGACGAGAATACACGATGGTAAAATGTTTTTTTTCTGAACTACTGGTTGTGAATTGTGCTAAAATAGCGTTGCCTTATCTTTTCTGAACAGCTTTCCACACATCAGATCAGATGACATAAACCACACTTTCAATAAACCAAAAAAAATCTACCTGGTGATGAAATGTTTTCTGTGTCGAGAACTATAAAAAATAGGTTGAGACAAATCTCGTGCGTTGTCCTAAACTGCCTGGATAATCACACAACATGTGCCGTGCTCCGTTAATGACACATCCGATTCGCAAACTAATGACTCATTTGAACCGATTCACTTTAATGAATGGTTAAAACAACTGATCTGTCCTGCACTGAACTCAAGAGACATAAATCGGAAACACTTTACAATAAGGTTCCATTTATTAAAGTGTACATTTATTAACATTCTATTAATATTATTTTAATTTAATATTATAATATATTAAATATATATTTAATATTATTTAATATTAGATTTACTCCATGACAAAACCACCCCAGCCCAGTCATTCTAGAATTATTCATTCTTTCCAAATAGAGATATTCAAGTAATCTGGTGAAATTGTTTTTATCACAAATCACAATATATATCACAGAAAAATAAAATATCACAAAATGTAATTTTTTACCAATTTCGTGCAGCCCTGAATCCTCGCTATGTGTTTTCTATACAGAGATATTCGACATCTGTAAATATCGGTATTGGCAATAACAGCAATATTAATATCGGTTATCGGCATCGGCCACAAATTTTCACATCGGTGCATCACTAAGTAATAGGCTATTTTGTACCCAAGTTGTGAGCCTACCTGAAAAATGGTTGGGTGTGTCGCACTGAAGACTTAGAAGTAAACGCCCACTGCTGCGAGTGAAGAACAGTTTTGCATATTATAATGAGTTTAACTCACCCGTCAGTGCACTTGGGTGAAAACGTCCAATGTTGTAAAATGGCAACCGGATTCGCCCATACATGTTCGACCCAGAGTCCGTGTGTTGCACAATTCCTGTCAGATCCAATATAGATGGCACAGCACCGTTCTTTACTCTTAATCGGTCTGCAAATCCAGTCTTGTTTACAAAACAATCCTTAGTGAAATGAAGCGAACAGACGACGATGTTTTTCCCTCAATAGCTGGAACATCATTAAAGATAAAGTTTATCCATACAGTCCTATTGGAATCCACAGGAAGCTTATGCAGCGACTGTCTTCTTCCACAACCAGGCACTGCACAATATTTTGAATTGCTCGGTAGCTTCGATCCGGTCTTCACGAGGTAGGCATGTATGTTACTTAGCTGTGCGTGTAATGCCCGAATCGGTGGGTGGGGATAAACTGGTCGTGCTGAAGCAGGCGTTGATCTTCTTCTGCGGGGTGGGGTTTTATCCTCTTTGTCGTCATAGTTCCCCACTTTTAAAAACGAGTCGTTTGCAGAGGCTGGTGTCAATAAAAGCTTTTATTGGACTAACAAGGACGTTTTCAGTTCTGAAACTTTTTATCAGGAGAACGTCTAGGTTACTTATGTAACCCCCATTCCCTGAAGGAGAGAACAGAGACTTTACGTCAGAGGATGATGAATTGAGATCTCGTCTGAAATAATAGGCCACAGGACGTAACCTCTCCATTCCCTCCCTCAGGGAATGGGGGTTACATAGTAACCCAGATGTTCCCTATCAGTCAGTTACGTTCAATGTTATGTCAGCGACTGAGGAATTGGGATCCCTAATAAAAATTCCACAATCGTCCCACCGCCCCGTGTAAGCCGCTCAATCCCCTCCGCAGCTGTTAGGGTGGATGAAAGGTGTCAGGCAACCCGCAGCTCTACAGATGTCTGGCAGAGAGGCACAGTGGCCAGTGCCAAGGTGCAGGCAACACTGAGTAGAGCCGAGTCACCTTGGAACTGGTATGCCAGTATGATGGCTTTCACTATCCAACCTCTGCTTAGAGACAGTATTTCCCTTCTGGTGGCCTCCATAGCAGATAAAGAGCTGTTCAGAGGTTCTGAAGCTCTGCTTGCTGTCCACGTAAAAACACAAAGCACGGACGGGAGACATCAGCGCAAGGAATGGGTCTGCCTACTGTGGGGGCAGCGCTTGCAAGTTCACCACCTGGTCCCTGAATGGAGTGGTGAGAACTTTGGACACGTATCCAGGTGGTGGTCTTGGAATTAAGCAAGAGTTGGCGGGCCCGAATTCCAGCCACGTTTTGTTGACTGATGTTTCATTCAGGCATGTGAGACAGCAATTGGGCCATCAGATGAGGACAGGAGACAATCGCATCCAAAAATGCACAGATGGACAGAGGGGTGTCTTTAAAAAGATGCTCGCTGTGCGCTTGCTCTTTTAGGGAAAAAGCTCTTTTAAGTTCTGCAGCACACAGGGGAAAGGTTGCTACACAGCATGCAAACTCAAATAGCAAGTCTGCACAGAGTGCACAATGCTCTTTTAGAAAGCTGCACAGTGTGCAACGGCTATCTCAGGAAGGTGAACACATTGTCACACCAACATTTTGAAACATCAAATCATCATCTCCTGAAAGCTGATGACTGGCATGTGGCTGGATGCTGCCAGCACATCTCCATAAGGCAAAGGTGATGTTTTATGAGCCGTCTTTCATTTGCCTCTCTATTCAAAGCCAAATAACACTTAAACACATGCAAATAACCCAGCGTCAGTGGTAGACTGCATGGCTTTTTGCCAATTCTGCTGTAGTTAAAGACTCCACAATGACACCCAAATTACCTTAACCTCACTCACTGGATGGTGTGACCTCCCTTTAACTGCTCTCGCCAAAATACGGATTGATATTCTGACTCAATTACACCTGAAACAAAATAAACGTGAACGTTTACAGATTCATTATCTAAACTGAACTCAGCACAGGAAGAGTTCAGAAACACTTAAACACTGTTTTCAACAGAAGCACACATGGTTTCCAAACAGACATTTTGCCAAGTAAGACATGTCCCTATAAACACATTTGGTTGATCCTGAAACATTCATGTCTGAAAATTTTGTCCTAACCAGGGCCGTAGTCATGTCCCCCCCACATTTCAAAATCTAAGTTTAGCCTCCCCCCCCCCCACTATTTCCCAATGTAGGATTTTGTTTTGCATTGCCTGCCTATCTCTGCCAATTTTGGAGTCTCACAATTAATCCATTCTGCAACTTTTCAATACATAATTACATTTTTAAAACAGACGGTATTCTTCGGTATTCGACCATGATCGCGGCATTGCGCACCGCTCGCGCATGCGCATCTAGGTGACGCGGATAAATGTACGCATCAATATGTTCCTGGGAGATCTGTAGTTGCACGAGATGTGGAAGCGCGCAAAAGTTCCAGAAATGTACAAAGTGTCCTGGCCTTGAATGAGAAGGTAAGGAAAATAAGACTAAACCAAAATTAAATAACCAAGACTTGGTTGGTATTGTTCTCAGGAGATGTTTTGAGCATTTTACTTCAGACACCAGATTATCAGCAAACTGCCAAGAGAACTGCTAGCTGGCTACCTATATAAATAAACTAGCTATCTATTCAGCATATTTGTGTTTGATCTGTGTGAAAAACTTGAAATATAATTGCTAGACCTACTTTTAGCTACCAAGCAACCTTTCCACAAGGGATAGATTGATTTTATTTTTAGTATTTTATAGTTAATGGAAATCAAATCAACAATTTATTTGAGTTAATCAGTACATGACTGAATAACAGTAATGTAAATGCTAATGCCCTAATACATGTTGATACTACAACAATGCAAAATATATGCTCTTAACCTTGTTGTTTTACACATGCATGTAAGCCTCAATTTTTCCATTTCTTTGCACAAAACTATCCAGAAAGTGTAATTTAATGGTTTATTTTTCAAAAAAAAAAAAAAAATATATATATATATATATACATACAGTGTATATATATATATATATATATATATATATATATATATGAAGAGTTCAGATGCAAAAGCCTCTAAATGCCATTTGAAATTTTCTTCTAAAATGATCATTTTTATCAAGCTTGTATATTTAAGTTCAGTAATTTCACTTAAATGACAATTAATAGGTAATCTTCATTGCCAATTAAGTGAAATTACTGAACTTAAATATACAAGCTTGATAAAAATGATAATTTTAGAAGAAAATTTCAAATGGCACTTAGAGGCTTTTGCATCTGAACTCTTCATATATATATATATATATATATATATATATATATATATATATATATATATATATATATATTGTGCTAGCATTTTGAGAACATTATTAAAGACCAGATAATTGTGAAACATTACATTGACATTAAGTTTGTATGTATGCCAAAATTTATTTTAGCAGCTGTTTTAATGCCATCAATATTTTGCCAATTTAATAGTTTGCTTCAGTACACATTTGCTGTGGCTGGATTTAATTGGTCCAGTCTATTTGTGTGCCTCCACGTTCCCTTTTTAATTAACAATATATCTTATGAGCAAAGCTGGCGTCATTAATTTTCTGACATCAATAACCTATTTTTTTAAACACAAACAATCTCAAACAACAATTCTGATCTATTTTCTTAGAAACATGTTTCATGCAACACTGATAATGAGTAACAAAAACAAAACAAACAAAAAAAACATATGTAATTGTTTTGTTTACATAGATTACACAATACGTGTCTGAAATCCTAATATTCAATATATTGTAATTCTTCAGATTTTAAGTCCTGATTTTTTTTCCTGGAGGTTTTAATGTGGACGAGGATTTAAGTGACTGTTTCTTTGTAAAATCAGAACACCGATCCATTCCCTCTCTGGACCTTCAGCTTGAGGTTAGTCCAGCCGTAAACGGGACCACCTGGGTGCTGGTGCACTGAGGGGATGCACAAGGCCTCCTTAAACCATTTTGAGGCCGACTCAGGAACTAAAACTCACCCTGGGCCCTTTTTTAATCTGTCTAAAAATGATGGATCCAAATTTCACTTCACTGGTCTGAAGCTTAAAAATGGTGTACACCTGGGTGAAGGGGAAAATGAAAGTGAGAATTCGGCAAGAACCTGTCGCTCTATAAATTGTCTTGATTGGCTGTAGAATTCTCCTGATGAATGTCGCCTCATTAAAACATTGATATTTAAAGTTTATGGACATTGCAATATGCTCAAATGATGGTAACACTGATTGCTCACCCATGACACACCTTGCGGCTCTATGAGGACAGCAGATGTGTCTATTAATTAAAACATTTAGCTGTTGCCTCATGCGCTTGATGCCCATCCACAGCAGCAGTTGACTTTGCACAACACTCTCTTAACTGACACTCTGAGTGCCATTATGTCAGGTGCTGTGCCACACTTATTAATGAAATGGGTCTCTTGGCATACCCCTGTGATTTAAACTGCCAACTGGAATCCCATTCAATCTCAGGGACTGTTGTGAAGCGAAAACAGCAATTTCACACAAAAATGCATATCTCAGTTGGTTGGTCATGGATGGTTGCACTGCGGGAACTGTAGTCTTTCAACAAAATTCTTATAGAAGGTTTTTGAAAAAATGTCATGGAACTTTTTACATATATGAGGTATAACCAGGGTTGCACATAACTTTTCGAGTCTGGCTTTCAAGGGAGGACATGGAGATAATGCTTTGCACTCACACTTTACACAGCACACTTATCCTACAAGCTGTCATGTCACTTTTCTCCTGACTGTCCTCATGTCTTATTTTTTTCTCAAACATGGTACACAGATATTAGGATGCTGTCACTGATATAGGCTGCTGTCACTTTAAGACTGCATGCACAAACTAAACATACTGACACACATCCGGTTTGTTTCTCAACTTTACTTTTAAAGGGACATTGTGTAGGAATAAGTAACTATCATGTTCATCTGTCTATATAATAAAGTACACAACCAAATAAGGAAAAAAAATGCTATAAGACTATAACATTGCCTTACCTGTCGAGAAGATAGCAGGACTTCAGCATCTCTTTTGAACTCTTTCTCCTGCATTAGCTCTATCCACCTGGAAAAAGCTATCCCGACATTAACGTGTTTTTTGTCTCTGGTCACGTTTCCTTTTATGATCTATTTTGGACTTTTCTGGCAACAAGGATTTGCAATGCAGCCTTTTAAACTTGCCGGGGCAGCGACCAGTAAGTAGTCCCTGTCCCCAAAAATGTTGGTACTCCCTCCATGTTTCCTAGTGAATAATTTATTTTTACCATGCATTCGCACCAGCAATGTGCACCCCTGGCAATAACGTTTATTATATTTATATAATTGTATATTAATAATTATATTACATATATAGAATTCTATAATTATATTTCTTATATTTTATTATGACTATTTGTATTCAACATATTTTATAAATATATATATATATATATACAAAAACAATAAATATAATCAAATATTATATCATAAAATTTTCAAGAAATTTGAATTTAAAGTAAATAAAAAATAGACTGCTGTGGTTGCCAGATTTCCAGTTTGACCTTGTCCAGGAGTGTTGTAATGTGTGTATGTCAGGTTAAAACAATTTTTTGGGATATATTAAAAAGGTTTAGATGTCTGAGTGAAAATGTAATTATCATTAAAATTATTACTGTAATTGCCCTACATTAAGCTTTATAGCCATTTCTGTCAAGATCATATTTTGAAAACACAGTGGAGCTGGCTGTGACGTCAGAAGAGTGAGACGTGACAAAAAAGTTCTATTCAAGTATGGAGAGTTTTGAGTCTGAGGAGATCCAGAATCCCCTTCAAACCTATGATGACCCACAGCCTTACAATTTTGAGCCTCCCAGGTGTGAGACAGATGAGGAACCAAACAGAAATTTAAATAATTCCTATCGAAGAAACATAAATATTTGGTGTGAAGAGAACCAGAGTGGGGAGTTGGTCAGGTGTCTTGGTAAGTATAGGCATAACTTAGAGGTGGAACGGTACATGTATTCATATTGAACCGAAACGTACGGGCGTCACGGTTCGGTGCATGAATATACACGGAGAATAGGGTTGAAATAAATAAAACTCGCGTGCAAATTAATTAATGCGGAACTACTGTTAGATACGCGGTAGAGATGCGCGGTAGCCTATGATTCAGGTCAGTGTGAAGAGGTTCAGTGTGTGTGGAAAGAAGACAGGGTCGGCGTGACTGGCACTCGCTTTTATTCAGAAAAACAAAAAAGAAACGAGGTGCACAGTAGCGCATTCGCCACCATAAACAAAACACGCTGATCCAACACTTGCTTCTCAGTCTCGGTTGCAGTAGCCGTGTGCGAAGTCCCAGTACAACTCTCTCTCGCTCTCTCATTCCCGCCGGTTATGGTCTCTCCACGGAAAAATACTGCAATCAGACACAGGTGTTCATCATCTGCACCCGCGACTCCGTCCTTTCTCTCTCGCTACAGACTTTGCAAAATCACGTCCCCTCGCCACAGTCAGGTTGGCCGAATTGCGTTCAATTCATTTATTTTTGTCCCTGCGTGTCGATTCGGAGACGAGTTCACTGCTGATATTCTGAGAGTGAAGTGGACTCTGTGACCGGTTTTAACGGTGTTTTTGCACCCAGCACAAACGCAGTAATTCACCATCGTGATAATACGCCTGCATATACCTTTCTTCTTTTTCTTCTTTCTTCTTCTTCAGGGTTTAATTGCGGTTGGCAAACCTGTTTCCTGCGTATACCTTACTAACTACCTAACTTAAATAACTAACTAAATAACTAAATAAATGTCCTAATCAAATAATTCATACAATTACTCATACAGCTCACTGATCACTTTCTCAGCGACCTACTGTAGGGAGACGTCCTCTTATGACATCACGCGACTTCGTTTGGGGGGAGGGGCAGTTTTAAGTCAGTACTGAAAATAACGAACTTTTTCATCTTATATTCTGCCTTTAGGTATCGAAAAACATACAAAACAATACATCAACTTGACAAACGTGTTTTTCCCCTAACTATTTTGTGTTAATCATACTTACAAATTTAACCTGACATATACACTTTAACTCAAATGTAAATACTGAAAGGCAAAGCTCTGAATAAACGGTTCCCTCTTTGGCTAATGTACTTTCAAGATGGAGGGGCAACATGGCGTCTAACATTAGAACCCCTTACCCGTATGTATTTTCAATGGCATATTATACACTCACGAGAATACTTTATTACTTGAACAAAGTAAATATACATTAATGAACACATATATTTTTGAAAGAACTAAGTGTTTTAGCTAAGAATAAACTAAAAGTTACACAGTGTAGCTTTAACAACTAAAACCTGCCTTTATAACTTAATATGTACAGATAGCCAACATAATACAGGTGGCACAATAGAAACCCACCTGATGAATCAGAGTTCATTGTAAGCAGCCTGTTCATAATAAATAAATAAATAAAAATTATATCAATACTATAGACAGTGCAGAGGGTCATACACACAGACAAAATGGCATCAGTGTAAACACGCAACCAGAGCTGGATTAGTAGCGCAAAACCTCAGCAACACCCTGTCAGTGATTGGTTGGAACACTATTTATCTTGGTTTTGAGTGGTTTGTGAACTCATTTGTTTTTGTGTGCGGTTCTCAGAGCCTATGGGCTATATGCACGCATAAGTTCCACATTTGACAGCAGGAATGCGCTTCAGTTTCCGTTTGAGGAGATTAAAGCGGAGGAAAACCGAGGAAAATGGGATGGGATTGGGATTCCTCTCATCTTTGAAATTAAACTTTCATGCGTTTAGATGTAATTTATATATAGTTATTTTTAATTAATATAATTTTAAAAGAAGCATAAACACAACGAGGGGTGTCTGTTTTTTTTTTGTAACTAACGTTTCTTTAGTATATGAAGTATAAAATTCAATATATAATCTAGGTATCGCATTGGACTCTACGAACGGCGGAAGTTATCGAGCATCCTTACACCTTCACCGGAAATACCGCTGTGCATAGAGCCCATTGGCTGCCACACAGAGACTTTTCTAGACTGTTTTCTTTAGCAGAGCGGATCGCTTGGAAAGATTTAGATGAATGGGATCATTTATGTTTGGGCCTCTTTTGGGGCTGAAATTGCCAATAACCTTTAAAACTCTTCACATGTGCTCGCTCTCATGACAGCTACTGAACCCAGCCACTTCATCATGAAAAATGGTAGATACCTCAGTTTGTTTTCATGACAAAAGTTCTAAAGATATCATCCATACAATTATTTTGGAAAAAAAGGACTGAAAAGTTTGAAATATCAAGAAAAAAATAATGGAGGCGCCCTTATATGGGCAGTAATGGAGTCTGATTGTGCCCTAGTGAAAAAGTTTGGTACTGCGCTCAAACAAAATCTTACTGAAAGCTCATTTTTTGAGATATCAACCTAAAATTTGAAACACAACTTGTTCAGATTTTTGGCTTTGATTTTTCTGCAGTTTTAGTGTAGCCCAGGTTTTGAAAATATATATTTTATGTAAAATATAAATAATTAATATTTTTACATTGTACATTTCCATAAACTCAAACTTCTATAACTTTTTTTCTGTTTAACTTTCTTAATTTATTTCACTTTCTACAAAAATCTGCCAAATGTCTTCTTTAAAACAAGACCAATCATATGTCTATATTCCAAAGCATTCTTAAATTACAACCATTTAAGTTTGAAATGTGCATTTTCATGTCTATTTAAAAAGAAGGGGGGGGGGGGGTGACAGTTAAGAGGTTAACGCTCATGAATGATGTTCTTAAGTCGTCCTGTTACGACTAAGAGTGTGAAAACACTTCAGACGATGGTTGGGAAACTGAAAAAATCATTCAAACTTGATTCGCAAACTGATTTAGACAGTTCTGCCAACTTGTTTGATTTTTTGAACAGAGTCTTAAAAAAATCTGATTGTAAGTACTATACTGTACTGAATCTGAATACTATTTTCATAGTGCAAAAAAAAAAAAAAAACTCAGATCACAGAGGGCTCCTCTCTGCGGAAGGCATGTGCCCAGATTAGCCCATTTGGTAGATCCAGCATGACACTAAAGTTATGCAATAAACATTAACTAAATAACTGATATTGTAACACAATGTATTATTATTATTATTATTATTTTTACTTTAAATTGTATTCAAACATTTTACACAGTGTTGCTGTCTCCACAATATTTTGTGTTTATGGTTAGGCTACAACATAATTTTTCTGAGTAGCAATGTGGAAAGTTGTCCTTTTGGACATTAAAAAACAATTTTAAATAATTACTGATCCAAATCCCTAATCTTGTAAAATATGTAGTTGAAAGCTGCTGTTCATCATTGTGTTTAAAACTCACAATGTCTTATTTAGTGTACATTTATCTTTTAAAGTGTTCACCCTAATTGAGATTGCCTATTCAATTAATGTAGTGCTACATAAATGCTTAAATTTCAGTTATATTATCTGATTATATTAAATTTAAAATGTAGCCAAACTAGTGTTTCAATAGCTAAAACCATGATTCTTAGTCTGGAATGGAGATTAACACTGTGGGGTATCAATGAAGAAATTACAGCAGAACCAACTCTGTAAATCTGTAACATCTGGTTTGAAATGTAAAGGTTCACACAGTGCTGCTTCTAAAAGAAATAACCTGACTGTGATCGCATTCATCTGGCCTCAGGAGAGCTGTCAAATACATCAGAGTTTTCCAAATCAGCACTTGCAAGGGCAAAATCGAAACTGAAAGCAGAAAAAATCACAACAAAATGAATGTGGAGGGTCAAACAGAGAGGCCACATCGATAGAATGTTTTATGTTTGAGACTTAACTTATACTTATAAATAACACCCTTTGAAAATCTATTGATTTCAATGTCAAATGCCTTCATTTCAGAATGATGTTATAAAATGGCTATATTGTTTGTGCATAAAGTGACAAATCTTATTTCAAATAATAATTATGCCAAATATTATATTGTAATATTACAATATAATCGGGACATTAATCGATGTATGCATTATAAATGTGCATCCTTTGTGTTCTTGCTATTTTTCAGAACCTCAAACTGTTTGTGCAAAATTTAAATAGTCAAACCCCCCCTTCCACATAAGTGTACATTAAACACATATTTTCAGATTGCCTGTCCGGCAGCATATTTGCATCAAATTTCTATATGTCATTGCAAACTACAAATCAGTATGCGAGCAACACAGGTGACTCAAGGACACCCAATGCATTTTAAACATTGTTTACCTACACATTCATACAGGAATGAAAGTCAAATCAGACAGAATAGTTTTCAGTTAGATCTCAACAAACATGCACACACAACACACACCTGTCATAGCCGGTGTGAACTGAAGCATAAGGAGCTGCAATTATCAGGTACCGGCCCCCTCTGCCCCCTGTCGGCAGTGGCCAGCCGTAATTGGCGTACGAGTGAAGGGAAAATTGTGTGGGCGCGCCGCGGTGTCACCGGGTGTCACGTGGTGAAATGACTCGTGAGCAACTGCTCAGACGGCCTGTTATTGGGCCTGTCAGCAATTTAGTGTTGCTTTAAGACTGACAATACAGTAGTGTGTGTGAAATAAGCTGAAATAAATAACATTTGTATTAGCTTCATTGCTATCAAATTGGCATATTGGAAGACTGGTAGTCTTGTAGCTTTATTTCACCAAACGTTTTACTAAAAACCAAGCTTCATTAGAAGTTTTTTTTTTTTGGAAACTTTGGGGAGCAATTTTATTTATGTATTCTATAAATCATATTTGGACATGTCGCCTTTTTACTGTTAGACAATATAATGCAATGTTATTTTTTGTAATATTATTTCAGCAAATTAATGGTAACCCTTGTGCGAAACATTTGAAGCTTGGGAGTCGCATTTTAAAGAAGAACCGTTGGCAGACTATTGTCAAAGAAAAAAAAAGTTTAAAAAGTGAAACTTCCTCTTTAGTACATATTTTATTTTAGATAGTTGCCAAGGCAACATTTCTAATTTTCATTTTTAGTTTAAGTTTAAGTTTCATTAAATATTCATGTTTTATTCTAGTTCAGCTTTACTTCAATTAACGAAAACTAATGTCAGTAGTTTTGATTTTTGTTAATGATAATAACACTGTGTGAAACAAATAACAAACAATTCAATTTGTATTAACCATTAACAAAGATACATAAAAACTTATTATCAATTCATGTTAGCCACAAATGTACAAATGTAACCTTACTGTAAGTCTCACCATGGGAATTATTGTGCTATTCAACACTGACGTTTGACCACATTTCCAAATTTCTTAAAATTGCATGATATTGAGATCACTGACCACACATTATTCTTCATCATGATAATGTAGTTCCCTATCAGGGAACCTCAAGCTGCGTGTAAATGCTGTGGAACGCCCTGCGTGAGTGCAGTCATGAAGCATGTATGAAATCAGTCCAATGGCGAGACAGTACGTCATAGGCGAGGTGACGTATCGACCAGGAAACTATAAAGCACCCCAATAACACAAGCATGTCAGCTTCTGAGTCTTCAGCAAG
Organism: Hybognathus amarus; assembly: GCA_030378365.1. NCBI lineage: Eukaryota > Metazoa > Chordata > Actinopteri > Cypriniformes > Leuciscidae > Hybognathus > Hybognathus amarus. The sequence continues at coordinate 11,877 of JAQIUQ010007460.1, read as the reverse complement.
GCCATGCTACATCACGACCATGCTACATCACGGGTGTGGATACACACGATCTGTGTGTTGTTTCTATGGGAGTGCAGCTGATAGACAGGAGTGTAGATCAAAGAGCAAGTTGGATGAGAGATTTTTGCCATCCCGCACTGTACCCCCATGCCGGTGTCTACCGTTCTTCCTGATCTCCACACCATGGTGTCGAGATCATGGAATAGACCGGTTTCTTCAAGAGATTTTTACCCAGCAAACGTCTATTTATTCCAACATTTCTGGGGAGTTTTATGTTTATGGGGCAATGCCTAAGGTGGAGGAAGTGTTGGTGAGCCACCTTTCTCCCTGATACGGCATTGTTCTTTAAGACATCGCGTTGCCCACCAAGCCATTAAGAAATGCCGTAAATGCCCTCAGGGGCCCGTTCTGCCAACCCGTACCCGAGGAGATATTCAAGCTGGAATTTTCACCCAGCATGGTTCTCCTCCCTGAGATCGGGATACGTTCCTAAGGTCCCAACCAATGTGGTCAGGCCTTTAGTACTGCAGGCTTTCTGTCCTCCTCCATTTCTGACGTTGGACCAAGAGAAACTAAAGCTAGGAAACGTCTTTAAAGGGAAGAAAGGGAATGTCTCTGGTTACATATGTAACCTTAGTTCCCTGAAGGGAACGAGAAGCTGGGTGTCTATGCCATACTCCCAGCATGCCCATGAGCACTTGCTTCAGCCTGATCAGAAGCTGACGCGCTTGTGTTTTTGGGGTGCTTTATAATTTACTGGTCGATACGTCATCCCGCCTATGACATTCCCACTAGCCATTGGACTGATTTCATACATGATTCATGACGCACTCACGCAGGGGCGTTCCCAGCAGCGTTTACATGCAGCGCCTTGTTCCCTTCAGGGAACTAAGGTTACATACGTAACCAGAGACGTTAATATATATATATATATATATATATATATATATATATATATATATATATATATATAAACCTCACACCAACTGCCCAACAGTAGAAACCTTATATAAAGAGTAAGTTTGAGTATTCTGGTTATTTCAATGTTTTCTTTGTGGTTTTGTCCCCAGTCCATGTTTTCTCAAATGTATTCCAGTGTGTAGATAAAGCAAACACTTAGAATCACATGTTGATGCTTTTGATGTCACTTGAGTGTATGGCTCATCTTTCATGTTGTCTTTTTGTTGTCCTTTTTTACATGAGTACTTTAACAAACAGCCTTTGTTTGGAGGGTTGGCAAAATCAAGACAACATTCTCTTGTCTGTATTTGATTTGTCTGAATCAGATTGATTGTTTTAATGCACCTGAATTTTGACTGATGTCTGGTTTGCCTGCATGCATTAAAGAAACAAAAGGTTCAGAGATTAAAGGAAACATCATAAAATCAGCCAGTCAAATAAGTCACAACCTTCCTGAGGTTTGAATCACTTTATTATGAATCTTTCTTCATGCTACAGATGTGTGATTATTTCATATGTATCTTAATGGACAGCAACTACAAAATGAATGTTGCTATTTTCCTTGTTAAAAAAAAACAAAACAAAAAAAACAGAATAAAGGACCGCTGGATAAACACCTTTCACATAATAGAAAACCCAAATAATTACAGTCTCAGTAAGAATGGCTCCATCCTTTTTCACACTTGGATAAAAAAAGTTCTTAATTATCATTGTTTTTAGACTAGTGTCTAAATATCGAAGGCACACCCTGAACGCCCTCTCCCGCAGCGTCCATGTTTCTAGCTCGCGATTATTGCCAATTAAAGCAGAAATCGATTTATAGTCTCCATTGCTTAATTGATATCATTATGTTTACTCTAGAATGAATAATCGAATATTGTATCATTACATCAAAATGAAGTCGTGCATGAAGCGGGCCCGGCAGGTAGCCGCCGCTGAGAGGTTTCTCGTTAAAAAGAAGTGATTGCTGATAATTAGGGGTTATCATTATATTCCCACTTCCCCAAATGCCGGCATTAGACATTCAGCTTCCAAGTTCAGCCTAAAAAACAACAACTAAAAACGAATAGTTTTCAACATGAGATCCAAATCAAAACGACATCAACGTATCTTCCAGAACAAAGCATTTATTTTAGAAGAAATCATTTCAGATTTTAAATATCTACCACAAAAAGCTTTTAGCGGGAAATGTTAAATAAATTACTAGTTGACTGAACACATAAATAAACAGAAATAATCAAGACTTGCGTCCATGTCTAAGCTGTCCAGGTGATTGTGAAACCCTTTTCGATGGTGTGAGATTGCGGTGTTGCGTCAATCACCAACTCCTGATTCTGAAGGAGAGAAAGAGAGGGCTATTTGAACAAAAAAATAGCACAAAGAAGTTTGTGATGCAACTTTTTTTGATGAAACGAAAGCTAAAACGAACACACATGGTCAAGAGTTACTGCACAAATTCTCTTTAGGAGCTTAAACTCGTGTGTGATTGCAGGCTGGTTCCGTAAATGACCTCATAATGGCATGATGAAGAAAAATAAATGGTGTTTTCGAGGGGAATCGTTGGAAAACGCCACCTCTGATCTGACATGCGCTGCTGAGGGCAAACGCACGCATGGAGACAGATGAGAGCTGCCTCGCCTCTTTCAGACTTATTATGCAGTCGGGAAATACTAAGAAAGATAAATGATTTGGTGTGGGCTGGAACACTAGTTATTCAGATTTACATGTGCACAGTTTCTTTGTCATTTCCCCCCTTCGATTCTTCTCATGGCTGGTATAAATCTCAGTCTCTAGAGCTCATGCCTGCATTCTTATTAATAGAAACGGTCGATGCGCACACAACTTTTAAAAGGCATCTCTTTTTATTTTTTTTTTGTCTGAATGTAAACTCTGCATGTCATCAAGCTCACTGCACAGGGTGAAAATATAGAGGACTAGGAGAGACACTTACAAAATACAAGGAGGAATCAATTAACTGAATGCATTCATATTAGCTTTTAAAACATTCTTTAGATATTTTAATGATTCTCATGACAAATTATTAGAAATATTATACAATTATTATAAACTAAATAAATAGTTAAATTGTCATGAAAATTATTTCACTAATGCATATTAAAATTAAAATTTGTTTAAACATGTACAAAATATTTTCAAATTAAATATTATTATGTTTTTTCTTTGTATTGATTTTGGGTGAAATACGACCAGGATCAATGAAAGGCAGCTTACAAATATTTCCATGATGTATAGATATGTTTCAATTTAAATAATATAATATTTATAATACAGTGTCATGAAACTAATATATCTTGAAATATTAAAACAAAAAATAAATAAATATATCTTAAATAAAATATATTTTCATATTTTTTGTATTGATTTTGGGGTGAATTTAGATTCAACCAATTATGAAAGTAAATTTCAAATTGAAAACAAATAATTACGTTTTATATGTGCAGAAACGTATAATACAGACGTATTTACAGTACTAAAACGTAAAATATTTAAGTATTGACAGCACAAACACGTCATTTATTTACGTATGAACAAATCCACCGACGTACACATTTGTACATATCACAATTTATACATATTAATATCGTAGCATTATGTTTTGACTCTATTGCATTCCACTGTCTTATTAATTAAGTTTTCAGTCGCATTTATTGATATAATAAACATAAATATTAACATTTTGCTCGTTTCGCCTACATGGTGTTAAACAATACAATATAATACATTCTTTACGTTACTTGTTTAATGGTTTTGTAATAGTTTATTTACCTTGAGACACATAAAGCATTTTCTCCTATAAACACAACAAAATTCACAAAAGGCATCAATTTTATTAATTTGATGTAATCCAAATCTTTAGAATCCATAGTTGTATGCAAGAAACAACTCCTAATTCAGCCTCTTATCCAGTCGTGACCATCGTCTCTCATTCTAGCAGCGACCGTGTCAAACCCCACACTGGTGATGAATTCAAATTCAAAAAATGCGCCCTTGAAGAAGCGATACGTCATGTTTACGGCAGTGATATCAACCGTTCATTGGCTTTTCCCTGCTTCAGTCACAGATTGCAACATGAAGAACTGTGAGACGGTTGGTTAAATCATTTGAAATGGAGAAGCGTTAACCGAAGCCGGATTAACATTTTCATTGATTAAGTTAGTAATTTAATTTCTGCTCTGTACTTCATACAAAACTATTGCAATACTGCCAGAGAAGACTGCGACTGCAACGCTTCATCATGTGAACGACTTTTGGTATCTGGTTTTGACATTTTTGCAATAAATACATTATTGTGATTATACTTGTCTGTTAGTTATGTTTTTCTTTATAATTGTAGTTTGTTACGTGTTAGTTTTAAGGAATTGTTATGGGTAGGTTTAGGGGTAGGAGTAGGATTGGTGGCTCAAAATAGATTTTAATGCTAGCAATGTGCTAAGACCGCTTTATCCTTTTTTTATATTCTGCATAAAATGGGTATGTTTAGGTTTGGGATTAGGGTTAAGGGATCTTACATTTATCTATAAAATGGTAGAAAGGGAAATTATACAGATATCTGTACTGATATAGAATATACGTAAACAGTTTACGTTTTTTAGCTGTAAAACGTAATAATGTTACATTTAAATGTTTGCAGATACGTCGATATTATACGTTTCAGCTTCTATCAAAACGTACTAAAAAGTACGTTTTCTATCTTTACAAAAACGTAAAATACCTACGTATTAACAATGAGACCAGGCTGCTTTAACTAACCACAATACATTTGTTACTGTAATTGTTAAACATGGTTAATGTTAGTTAAATAAAAATAAAGCTGTTCATTGTTTAACCATGTTACGTTTTAAGTCCTTTCACTAATGTGAACAAGATTTGAAAAAAATATTCGTAAATGTTGAAATTAACATTAACAGATATTAATAAATGCTGTATAAGTGCAGGTCATTATTAGTTCATGCTAACTAATGTAGCCTAGTTAACTATGTAACTAATGAACCTTATTGTAAAGTGTTTTTATTTTTTAATTACTAAAATAAAAAAAAATATTTTTAAATGACTAAAATGGAATAAAAATGAAATAGATATTCTTAATGAGCACTTCTTGTCCTTCTAATTGAATCAGTGATTCTGACAATATAAATGGCTGAAGTATATGTTTGCATGAAGAATCTCACCTTGGAGTGGTAATTAAAGGCCAAGTTGGCATCAGGCTTCCCAGGAACACTCATGGTAACCTTCAGTGACGTGCGATTGTTACACCCACACCTTCACATTACCCAGGGTTAACCTGTCAACCTCGGCCAAACCATCAGCGGTAATCGAGTTAGTAAGAACACCCTAAAAATATAGACACACACAGCTTTTACACAAGATACACACACATGCATTTATAAACTAAGAGCAAAAATGCTATTGCAATTGATAATTGCTGAAAGTAAAACATCTGGATACACTATATTAATGCATATTTGTGGGGGAAATGTACTTAATTATTACAAATAATCACAAAAACTCAAAAATGTCCCGTTTCTTGAGATTCACTCAGTAAGATCTGACTCAGAACAGAATGAAAAACAACAGACAATTGTGTTGTTTCAGTATTAATGTAACATCTGTGCCAAGACAACTCAAACTAGCTGAGTTTGACCTTGTTTTTACAAACAGTTCTCAAATCCAGAGGGCCTTGTTTTTTCTTTTTTTTTTTTCACCGCTCAAATAATCTCCCCACATAAGACATCAAACCCACAGGAAGTCCATAGAGCTCTGACCTGGGCCAAGGGGCCTTGAGCTGTGCTACAGCATGAAATAGTTTTGGATCTGGATTTTGTTTCCAAATTCAGAGTGGCCACAGATGTTTGGCTTCAAGTGAGATGGACAATCTTGAAGTCCCTATGGGTTTTTAATGGCAACTGTGCATGACCACAATCCAAATAAATCTGAAAGAACTGCACACATACAGTAGTGTTCTTTAAAACATATGAACTTACCGAAGACACTTGGAAATTTGTCAAGAGGTAACGGTTGTTCTGAACAGTATCTGTAAAGGAAAAGAAGGGGCCATTTTAAAAACACTGTGATAAAATTATTATGATTTAAAAAAAAACACAAACTTATTTTTAAGATAGACAGAGCCAGAGGTCTGAGACCAAGACCAAAGACCGTCAAGACCGTGACAAGACCGAGACCACTTTGACGTGGTCCAAGACCGGTCTCGAGACATACATCACTACCTTGTAGTACCACTCATTGAACATTACATGTCTGAACTACTGCAATAGGTACAACAACCACTGAACTGAATGCGTTTTTAGAGCCACTCACTGGACATTTCACTTTGAAGCGAAACGATGCAAGAAGCAACATAATATCATTATGTCAGAAATGTTGATTCTGGGTTGAATAAATCATTCTTGGAACTAGAATTATCAAGCTAAATCAAAACTATTTTAATTCCACATGATTCCCATCTCCCCTAATATCCACCAAACATAACCCACCAATTCCCTCTCCATCATCCCAGAGACAGGGATCCATGTGCTGAACCTGCATCATCGAGAGCAACAAGCAGACCCAGTGGATTCTACGACTACGAGAAAAAACACAAAACAAAATTGTGAACACAACATTCTTGTTACGACATGAACACCCATATTTACATATTGACACTTATTCAGTGTTCAGTAATCTCGAATCATCTTGATAAACAACAGTCTGAAGTCAAGCCACAGAGTGTATACTGAATACAAAAAAAAAATAATAATATTCTTTGTGTTGTAAGAGACTTTTTGAAAGTGAAATAAATAAATAAATAAATAAATAAATAAATAAATAAATAAATAAATACTATGAAGCTTATAGAAATATGGCCCAATTATACATTAAACATCTCTTAATAAATATGAAGGGTAGCTTCTTCACCTGTAGTGTGTGTTGTTCTCTGGTTTCTGCCAGGGCAGATGTAGCCCCCTCTAATGTGCAGGTTAATTTTATCTAATGGTGTATCCATATCCACAAACTGTCCTCGCACTCCAACAATTTTGCCCTGAATGATAAATCGCAAACAAGCAGATTAGAGACTCTGAATTTATATGTGAAAGTTTAATTTTTACATTTACATTATGGAAAATAATGAACTTTATCACAATATGCTAATTTTTTTTAGAAGATACACAACAACAGAACACAGCCAGTTGCATTATGACTGGTTGTTTAATTCACATGCTAACTAAATCTTGCTAATAAAGATTTAAATGCTTGCTAATAAAATGTTCACTTGCATGCTGATAGAATGCTTACCGTGTGGTAATTCGTACCAGCGGGCATCTGGCACGTAGCCCTGGACTACAGTGGCGCCCTTCACAAAACAAAATCAATGAGAACAAAATAATAAATAACAACATAAACAACACTAATTAGAACTGACAATCTCTCTTTACTGATTAAATATAGTGCTATGTGACAGTGTGTGACTTGTGATTTGCTTAAAGCCCGAATATAGCGAAGGAGTTTTTGTGAGCATACCTTTTCCAAAGCAGGCGTGATTAGAAGGGCGGGACCCCAGAGGAACTGCCTGTCGATTTCCCATGTGTTTTCATCATTGATAAACCTACATTACAGAACACAGCGCTGAAAACATCATTTATACAACACAGTGCATGCAGATCGTAATGGAAAAGCAGAAAAAGATAGGGAGGTTAAAAGAAGAGGAAGGTTACACAGGAGGACAACAGGAAAGTGAAAAGTACGGATATCAAAGTAGGCTTAAAAAATGCTTTAGATGGAACATAAGACCTGAGGTTTGGCCCGAGTTTTGATTAGTCATTCCTATGATCGAGATGTACTTAATAGAGAGGGATGGATTGAAAATAGTGTCAGAAAGAAAATATGGGGTATAAGATATATTTGGAGGGAAATTGAGGAGCAGAAGGTATTAAAGGGATAATTCACACAAAAATGGCACATTTACATTTATTGCATGGAAAAATAATAGAACATTTTGTTAAACAACGTGGTTTTGAAATAGTATGAGGGTCAGCAAACATAAATAGGAGACTCAGAAACATTAATACTGGTAAACACTTACTCATGCAGCATAGGTCTGACCACAGTTTTTCCGTTAACGTGAGCTTCATACATCAGTGTGTACAAATATGGCAGGAGGGTATAGCGAATATTCAGCACATCACGGGACATATTAGCAAACTCTGGGCCCCAGGCTACGGGATCCTGCCTCTGTGAAAGATTATACAAATCTTGTCAGATTAAGAAATATCCAACAGACAACGTGAAATGGATTCTCCAGCAAACCTCATCACTACAGTGTTTGACAGGTTGCTAGAGCATTACTGAGTGATTGCCCGGGTGTTCTGGGTGCTTACAACTGCATCCCTAGTATTCTATTCTTCAATAAAGGTTATTTGCAGGCATCTATGATTCCATGAAGTACATTTAACGTTTAACGGTTCTTTATAGTGGAAAAAGGTTCTTTAGATTATTAAAATGTTCTTCAAAAAAAGTTCACTGAATTACTCTTTATGGAACCACAAATGGTTCTTCTATGGCATCACTTCAACAAAAACATTTTTGCAACCTTTCTTTCTTAAGAGTTTTTATTTGAATGTACATGATTTTGCTTATTATATTGATGACGTCTTTTATAAATGTTTTCCGTACGGGTTTTGTCTTAAACTTGCTCAGTAATTGTATTAAACTATTTTATGTAAAGCTGCTTTGCAACCATATTTGTATAACAATGTGTGTGCAGTCGGCTCGCTGTTCTTTTCACACTGCACTTGGCCAGCTTTTAGTCGCTGCTGTGTTCACACTGCATGACTTTACAATAGGAAAAATCGCCAACAACACCTGTCTAGCACACTGCGCGCAAACTGACGTACGTTTCACAACAAACACGCATGAGATTGACAAAGAAACAATGCGACACCACACGTGCAAGACAGAGTCTCTTATGTGAGACATTTTTTTTTTCGACATGAAACGTCAAACAGTCTCCTGTCAAATTTCTACTCATTTTCTCTTCCATTTCTTGGGGTCCAAATAGACCGAGAATAAGCCTTTTTCTGAAACAATGCCATATGTTGATATGTGATCTATAACTCCTCCCCGAACTCCCCGCTGCTCTGTATATCTCGCTCACTCATTGGCTGTCGGTAATCGCTGATGGAGTTTTCAGTCAGAACACTTTTTACACAGCAGGATTTTGAATCGCTGACAGGTCCAGATATTTAGCATGCTAAATCTCACGGGCGTCGGCGACTCGTCGGCGATTCTCTCAGATCGCATCTTTGCTCGTTCACACTGCATGATTGTCACTCGCGTGAACGACCGCCGATTTGCCTGTGATTTCGGGCATTTGTCGGCGAGCCAAAGTCAGGCTAAAATAGTCTGAACTCGGCATTAGTTGCATGCAGTGGCAGTTTGGACTGTACAGATATATAGTTAAGGCTGGTTCACCAAGACGATTTTAAAATTGTTCGGACGATTTTCCAAACCTGAGTGACCCCTCACTAGGGCTGTTTATCACCAACAAAGTCCCGATATCGACGCATCAAGATACTAAAGCCATCATACGATACGTATCACGATACAGATCAATTTGGAATTTATTTTGAGCTGAGTTTAGTAACAGTGCTACAACAGTTGTGACCTCACATCGATAAAAAATAACGTGTCTAACAGTTTTGGTCGTACAGTGTGTGGTGCGCAGACACGGCAAAATCAACACATCACACATGAACCGATTCTGACTCCGAAGCATTCACAGGTCAGAAGGAAAATCTTGCAAAATCCCTCGAGATCAAACGTGACTTCACAGTAAACAATCTTGGCAGATGAAGAGGATGCAGTGGCGATAGTGTGTAGTTTGTTTTTAACGCAAAAAAACAAAATGTCCTCAAAAGAAAAGGCGATGGGTCACAGGTCGAGTGAGTTTCCGACGTCCACCGGACTTTCTGGTGCGCCATACCGCTTGGCGCCGGCTGTTTTGATTTTGTTTCCCGCCGGTGCTTCCTCTGCGCCTCGTCACCTCGCTTTCCTGATTGGCTACACGCCACAGTTCACTGGCTGCATGCTCATTCGTCCCCGGGGGACACCACACACCAAAAATTAGGCCAAAAAATCCAACATGTTGGATATCCCCGATTTGAGATCGGAGCGGTCCCGACATCCTTCATAGACTCCATTGACTTCCATAGTATTTTTTTTTCCTTCTATGGAAGTCAATGGGGAAGTTCAATGGAAGTCTGGTTACTGACATTCTTCAAAATAGTCTTCTGCGTTCAGCAGAAGAAAGAAATTCACAGGTTTGAAACAACTTGAGGGTGAGTAAATTTTGAAGTAACCCATTCATTTACTTTCAAAATTTTTAGTAAATATTTGTTTTCTCTCTATAATTCATTCATTTATGATCCAAACAAATCAAACTGGAACACCACATTTCCTACATTATTCATTATGAGACCATGGGAATAAATACTTTATCCCAGAACTACATTTGCATGATCCAAATCTGTACAGCTGTGTCCTGTACACCACAGTGAGCAGCTGTGCCCGTGTGTGAGCATCTGACTCCATATACAGGCAGAATGTTAATTGTCTGCCAGATAGAGAATCAGTTTGCCCCCTCGGTGGCACAATGAGTGGTGTTAAGAGCGGTGGGTGTGAGTTAATGTGCTCACAGATATAAAGGTGAACCATATCTGATAATTATTTCTCAAGTACCACACGTTAACAGGTCTAACCGGTAATGCGTACATGCTAACACTTATCTCTTTCCCTGCCATTAACGGAATTTTGCTCCATTTATTATGCAACACTTCCCCACCATTGACAGAATATGTACTGGTGTTGTAGTCTCCAGTATAGGTGGAGTATAGGTTTAGGATTAGCTGTGAGATTAGGATTAGGGGGTGAGGTTTGAATTAGTTAGAAAAATGTTGCTTAACTTTTTTTTTTGATTGATTGATTGATTGATTGATTGATTGCTTGATTGATTCCTACATTCAAGTGTTGATGAAAAAAAAAGAAAAAAGAATGGATAAAATGCTGGCTGGCAATAATAACACATATATGATGGCGGGGAAATAGTTAACCCCTTAAGCAAGGTTATAATCGTTAACGAAAACTAACGAAAAACGAAAACTAGATGGGAAAAAATATTGTCGTTAACTGAAATAAAAATGAGCCATAACAAAAAAACAATAACTAACTAAAACTGTAATGTGTGTTTGCAAAACTAACTAAAATAAAATACAATTATAGAGCAAATGTCCGTAGTTTTCGTCTTTGTAAATGTCTTTAAATTTAACGCTATTTAAAACACGCAGTGTATTCGTTCAGCTGCATTTCATTTCCCTGTAATGCTCCCCCTCTGTCTCTCTCACATGGATGCGCGCACACGCACACACACAGCCCCTCCCCTCTGTGCAGTGCACACGCGTCTCCATGAAAACGAGGGTTCGATGTTGAAAGCAAGTTCGCAAAAGGTTGGTATCTCATGATGAACATCTTTACACAATCACACATTAAAAGGTGGTGTACAAATATTTTAAATTCTTAATACAAATCTGTCAGTGTGTTAATGTTGACCCGAGAAGCGATTGAGCCTTCGTTAGAAAGTTAACTGACTTAGTCGCAATTTTGAGGTAAAATGCTGTTGGGTTGTCGATGTCAAAACTCTATAAGCTGTGATTCAAATATTAAATAATCTTATGTCATTATTTTACTCTTACAATGAATGTTTGCTGCTTCAGTCCAGATTAGTGTTGTATATGGTACATTGAGGAGCTCGGGGCACAAAGTAAAGCGGGGCTAGTTGTAAAACGCTTGTTTTAAATACTTCCACACACGCTGGCATGCCGAAACTTGGAGTATTTACTAGTTGCC
>JAQIUQ010007459.1:62500-183222 GCA_030378365.1 Hybognathus amarus | reverse complement strand
GTTAATGTATTGCTGGGTACCACTGTCGTTTTTTTCGGGTCAAAGTTTTGATTTTCTTGAAACTCTGGATTCTGATAGAGGGCCATGGGACTTAGATCTGAGTGCAAAAATGGAGGCTCTAGACCCTTCCAGAGCTGAGATATTGAGATATTTATAATAGCATACAGAGCTGAGATATTGAGATACTTTACAATGGCATAAATGCTACTGTGAAATCTCAATATCTCAGCTCTGGAAGGGTCTAGAGCCTCCATTTTTGCACTCAGATCTAAGTCCCATGGCCCTCTATCAGAATCCAGAGTTTCAAGAAAATCAAAATTTTGACCCGAAAAACGAACAGTGGTACCCCTTACGTTTTTTTTCGGGGTCAAAATTTTGATTTTCTTGAAACTCTGGATTCTGATAGAGGGCCATGGGACTTAGATCTGAGTGCAAAAATGGAGGCTCAGACCTTCCAGAGCTGAGATATTGAGATTTCACGTAGCATTTATGCCATTGTAAATATCTCAATATCTCAGCTCTGTATGCCATTATAAATATCTAAATATCTCAGCTCTGGAAGGGTCTAGAGCCTCCATTTTTGCACTCAGATCTAAGTCCCATGGCCCTCTATCAGAATCCAGAGTTTCAAGAAAATCAAAATTTCTGATCCCGAAAAAAAACGAGGGGTACCCCTGTACGTTTTTTTTTTGGGTCTAAAATTTTGATTTTCTTGAAACTCTGGATTCTGATAGAGGGCCATGGGACTTAGATCTGAGTGCAAAAATGAGGCTCAATACCTTCCAGAGCTGAGATATTGAGATTTCACGTAGCATTTATGCCATTGTAAATATCTCAATATCTCAGCTCTGTATGCCATTATAAATATCTAAATATCTCAGCTCTGGAAGGGTCTAGAGCCTCCATTTTTGCACTCAGATTTAAGTCCCATGGCCCTCTATCAGAATCCAGAGTTTCAAGAAAATCAAAATTTTGACCCGAAAAAAAACTAAGTGGTACCACTGTCGTTTTTTTTCGGGTCAAAATTTTGATTTTCTTGAAACTCTGGATTCTGATAGAGGGCCATGTGACTTAGATCTGAGTGCAAAAATGGAGGCTCTAGACCCTTCCAGAGCTGAGATATTGAGATTTCACGTAGCATTTATGCCATTGTAAATATCTCAATATCTCAGCTCTGTATGCCATTATAAATATCTAAATATCTCAGCTCTGGAAGGGTCTAGAGCCTCCATTTTTGCACTCAGATCTAAGTCCCATGGCCCTCTATCAGAATCCAGAGTTTCAAGAAAATCAAAATTTCGACCCGAAAAAAAAACGTAAGGGGTACCACTGTCGTTTTTTTTTCGGGTCAAAATTTTGATTTTCTTGAAACTCTGGATTCTGATAGAGGGCCATGGGACTTAGATCTGAGTGCAAAAATGGAGGCTCTAGACCCTTCCAGAGCTGAGATATTTAGATATTTATAATGGCATATAGAGCTGAGATATTGAGATATTTACAATGGCATAAATGCTACGTGAAAATCTCAATATCTCAGCTCTGGAAGGGTCTAGAGCCTCCATTTTTGCACTCAGATCTAAGTCACATGGCCTCTATCAGAATCCAGAGTTTCAAGAAAATTGAAAATTTTGACCCGAAAAAAAAAACGTAAGGGGTACCACTGTCGTTTTTTTTTCGGGTCAAAATTTTGATTTTCTTGAAACTCTGGATTCTGATAGAGGGCCATGGGACTTAGATCTGAGTGCAAAAATGGAGGCTCTAGACCCTTCCAGAGCTGAGATATTGAGATTTCACGTAGCATTTATGCCATTGTAAATATCTCAATATCTCAGCTCTGTATGCCATTATAAATATCTAAATATCTCAGCTCTGGAAGGGTCTAGAGCCTCCATTTTTGCACTCAGATCTAAGTCCCATGGCCCTCTATCAGAATCCAGAGTTTCAAGAAAATCAAAATTTTGACCCGAAAAAAAAACGTAAGGGGTACCACTGTCGTTTTTTTTTTCGGGTCAAAATTTTGATTTTCTTGAAACTCTGGATTCTGATAGAGGGCCATGGGACTTAGATCTGAGTGCAAAAATGGAGGCTCAGACCCTTCCAGAGCTGAGATATTGAGATTTCACGTAGCATTTATGCCATTGTAAATATCTCAATATCTCAGCTCTGTATGCCATTATAAATATCTAAATATCTCAGCTCTGGAAGGGTCTAGAGCCTCCATTTTTGCACTTAGATCTAAGTCCCATGGCCCTCTATCAGAATCCAGAGTTTCAAGAAAATCAAAATTTTGACCCGAAAAAAAACGTAAGGGGTACCACTGTCGTTTTTTTTCGGGTCAAAATTTTGATTTTCTTGAAACTCTGGATTCTGATAGAGGGCCATGGGACTTAGATCTGAGTGCAAAAATGGAGGCTCTAGACCCTTCCAGAGCTGAGATATTGAGATTTCATGTAGCATTTATGCCATTGTAAATATCTCAATATCTCAGCTCTGTATGCCATTATAAATATCTAAATATCTCAGCTCTGGAAGGGTCTAGAGCCTCCATTTTTGCACTCAGATCTAAAGTCCCATGGCCCTCTATCAGAATCCAGAGTTTCAAGAAAATCAAAATTTCTGATCCCGAAAAAAAAAAAACGACAGTGGTACCCCTTACGGTTTTTTTTTTGGGTCAAAATTTTGATTTTCTTGAAACTCTGGATTCTGATAGAGGGCCATGGGACTTAGATCTGAGTGCAAAAATGGAGGCTCTAGACCCTTCCAGAGCTGAGATATTTAGATATTTATAATGGCATACAGAGCTGAGATATTGAGATATTTACAATGGCATAAATGCTACGTGAAATCTCAATATCTCAGCTCTGGAAGGGTCTAGAGCCTCCATTTTTGCACTCAGATCTAAGTCCCATGGCCCTCTATCAGAATCCAGAGTTTCAAGAAAATCAAAATTTTGACCCGAAAAAAAACGAAGGGGTACCACTGTCGTTTTTTTTTTTCGGGTCAAAATTTTGATTTTCTTGAAAACTTGGATTCTGATAGAGGGCCATGGGACTTAGATCTGAGTGCAAAAATGGAGGCTCTAGACCCTTCCAGAGCTGAGATATTGAGATTTCACGTAGCATTTATGCCATTGTAAATATCTCAATATCTCAGCTCTGTATGCCATTATAAATATCTAAATATCTCAGCTCTGGAAGGGTCTAGAGCCTCCATTTTTGCACTCAGATCTAAGTCCCATGGCCCTCTATCAGAATCCAGAGTTTCAAGAAAATCAAAATTTTGACCCGAAAAAAAACGTAAGGGGTACCACTGTCGTTTTTTTTTCGGGTCAAAATTTTGATTTTCTTGAAACTCTGGATTCTGATAGAGGGCCATGGGACTTAGATCTGAGTGCAAAAATGGAGGCTCTAGACCCTTCCAGAGCTGAGATATTTAGATATTTATAATGGCATACAGAGCTGAGATATTGAGATATTTACAATGGCATAAATGCTACGTGAAATCTCAATATCTCAGCTCTGGAAGGGTCTAGAGCCTCCATTTTTGCACTCAGATCTAAGTCACATGGCCCTCTATCAGAATCCAGAGTTTCAAGAAAATCAAAATTTTGACCTCGAAAAAAAACGTCAAGGGGTACCACTGTCGTTTTTTTTTCGGGTCAAAATTTTGATTTTCTTGAAACTCTGGATTCTGATAGAGGGCCATGGGACTTAGATCTGAGTGCAAAAATGGAGGCTCTAGACCCTTCCAGAGCTGAGATATTTAGATATTTATAATGGCATACATGAGCTGAGATATTGAGATATTTACAATGGCATAAATGCTACGTGAATATCTCAATATCTCAGCTCTGGGAAGGGTCTAGAGCCTCCATTTTTGCACTCAGATCTAAGTCCCATGGCCCTCTATCAGAATCCAGAGTTTCAAGAAAATCAAAATTTTGACCTCGAAAAAAAATCGAAGGGGTACCACTGTACGTTTTTTTTCGGGTCAAAATTTTGATTTTCTTGAAACTCTGGATTCTGATAGAGGGCCATGGGACTTAGATCTGAGTGCAAAAATGGAGGCTCTAGACCCTTCCAGAGCTGAGATATTGAGATATTTACGTAGCATTTATGCCATTGTAAATATCTCAATACTCAGCTCTGTATGCCATTATAAATATCTAAATATCTCAGCTCTGGAAGGGTCTAGAGCCTCCATTTTTGCACTCAGATCTAAGTCCCATGGCCCTCTATCAGAATCCAGAGTTTCAAGAAAATCAAAATTTTGACCCGAAAAAAAACGTAAGGGGTACCACTGTCGTTTTTTTTTGGGTCAAAATTTTGATTTTCTTGAAACTCTGGATTCTGATAGAGGGCCATGTGACTTAGATCTGAGTGCAAAAATGGAGGCTCTAGACCCTTCCAGAGCTGAGATATTGAGATTTCACGTAGCATTTATGCCATTGTAAATATCTCAATATCTCAGCTCTGTATGCCATTATAAATATCTAAATATCTCAGCTCTGGAAGGGTCTAGAGCCTCCATTTTTGCACTCAGATCTAAGTCCCATGGCCCTCTATCAGAATCCAGAGTTTCAAGAAAATCAAAATTTTGACCCGAAAAAAAAACGTAAGGGGTACCACTGCTCGTTTTTTTTTCGGGTCAAAATTTTGATTTTCTTGAAACTCTGGATTCTGATAGAGGGCCATGGGACTTAGATCTGAGTGCAAAAATGGAGGCTCTAGACCCTTCCAGAGCTGAGATATTGAGATTTCACGTAGCATTTATGCCATTGTAAATATCTCAATATCTCAGCTCTGTATGCCATTATAAATATCTAAATATCTCAGCTCTGGAAGGGTCTAGAGCCTCCATTTTTGCACTCAGATCTAAGTCCCATGGCCCTCTATTTAGAATCCAGAGTTTCAAGAAAATCAAACTCCACCCGAAAAAAAAAACGTACAGTGGTACCCCTTACGTTTTTTTTTTCGGGTCAAAATTTTGATTTTCTTGAAACTCTGGATTCTGATAGAGGGCCATGGGACTTAGATCTGAGTGCAAAAATGGAGGCTCTAGACCCTTCCAGAGCTGAGATATTTAGATATTTATAATGGCATACAGCAGCTGAATATATCTGAGATATCTTACAATGGCATAAATGCTACGTGAAATCTCAATATCTCAGCTCTGGAAGGGTCTAGAGCCTCCATTTTTGCACTCAGATCTAAGTCCCATGGCCCTCTATCAGAATCCAGAGTTTCAAGAAAATCAAAATTTTGACCCGAAAAAAAACGACAGGGGTACCACTGTACGTTTTTTTTTCGGGTCAAAATTTTGATTTTCTTGAAACTCTGGATTCTGATAGAGGGCCATGGGACTTAGATCTGAGTGCAAAAATGGAGGCTCTAGACCCTTCCAGAGCTGAGATATTGAGATTTCACGTAGCATTTATGCCATTGTAAATATCTCAATATCTCAGCTCTGTATGCCATTATAAATATCTAAATATTCTCAGCTCTGGAAGGGTCTAGAGCCTCCATTTTTGCACTCAGATCTAAGTCCCATGGCCCTCTATCAGAATCCAGAGTTTCAAGAAAATCAAAATTTTGACCCGAAAAAAAACGTAAGGGGTACCACCTGTCGTTTTTTTTCGGGTCAAAATTTTGATTTTCTTGAAACTCTGGATTCTGATAGAGGGCCATGGGACTTAGATCTGAGTGCAAAATGGAGGCTCTAGACCCTTCCAGAGCTGAGATATTTAGATATTTATAATGGCATACAGAGCTGAGATATTGAGATATTTACAATGGCATAAATGCTACGTGAAATCTCAATATCTCAGCTCTGGAAGGGTCTAGAGCCTCCATTTTTGCACTCAGATCTAAGTCACATGGCCCTCTATCAGAATCCAGAGTTTCAAGAAAATCAAAATTTTGACCCGAAAAAAAACGTAAGGGGTACCACTGTCGTTTTTTTTCGGGTCAAAATTTTGATTTTCTTGAAACTCTGGATTCTGATAGAGGGCCATGGGACTTAGATCTGAGTGCAAAAATGGAGGCTCTAGACCCTTCCAGAGCTGAGATATTTAGATATTTATAATGGCATACACAGCTGAGATATTGAGATATTTACAATGGCATAAATGCTACGTGAAATCTCAATATCTCAGCTCTGAAGGGTCTAGAGCCTCCATTTTTGCACTCAGATTTAAGTCCCATGGCCCTCTATCAGAATCCAGAGTTTCAAGAAAATCAAAATTTCTGACCCGAAAAAAAACGACAGTGGTACCCCTTACGTTTTTTTTTTCGGGTCAAAATTTTGATTTTCTTGAAACTCTGGATTCTGATAGAGGGCCATGGGACTTAGATCTGAGTGCAAAAATGGAGGCTCTAGACCCTTCCAGAGCTGAGATATTGAGATATTTATAATGGCATACAGAGCTGAGATATTGAGATATTTACAATGGCATAAATGCTACGTGAAATCTCAATATCTCAGCTCTGGAAGGGTCTAGAGCCTCCATTTTTGCACTCAGATCTAAGTCCCATGGCCCTCTATCAGAATCCAGAGTTTCAAGAAAATTAAAATTTTGACCTCAAAAAAAAAACGACAAGTGGTACCCCTTACGTTTTTTTTCGGGTCAAAATTTTGATTTTCTTGAAACTCTGGATTCTGATAGAGGGCCATGGGACTTAGATCTGAGTGCAAAAATGGAGGCTCGAGACCCTTCCTAGAGCTGAGATATTTAGATATTAATAATGGCATACAGAGCTGAGATATTGAGATATTTACAATGGCATAAATGCTACGTGAAATCTCAATATCTCAGCTCTGGAAGGGTCTAGAGCCTCCATTTTTGCACTCAGATCTAAGTCCCATGGCCCTCTATCAGAATCCAGAGTTTCAAGAAAATCTAAATTTTGACTCGAAAAAAAAACGACAGTGGTACCCTTACGTTTTTTTTCGGGTCAAAATTTTCGATTTTCTTGAAACTCTGGATTCTGATAGAGGGCCATGGGACTTAGATCTGAGTGCAAAAATGGAGGCTCTAGACCCTTCCAGAGCTGAGATATTTAGATATTTATAATGGCATACAGAGCTGAGATATTGAGATATTTACAATGGCATAAATGCTACATGAATATCTCAATATCTCAGCTCTGGAAGGGTCTAGAGCCTCCATTTTTGCACTCAGATCTAAGTCCCATGGCCCTCTGATCAGAATCCAGAGTTTCAAGAAAATCAAAATTTCTGTCCCACAAAAAAAAACGTAAGGGGTACCACTGTCGTTTTTTTTTCGGGTCAAAATTTAGATTTTCTTGAAACTCAGGATTCTGATAGAGGGCCATGGGACTTAGATCTGAGTGCAAAAATGGAGGCTCTAGACCCTTCCAGAGCTGAGATATTTAGATATTTATAATGGCATACAGAGCTGAGATATTGAGATATTTACAATGGCATAAATGCTACGTGAGATCTCAATAGCTCAGCTCTGGAAGGGTCTAGAGCCTCCATTTTTGCACTCAGATCTAAGTCCCATGGCCCTCTATCAGAATCCAGAGTTTCAAGAAAATCAAAACTTTTGACCCGAAAAAAAAAACGTAAGGGGTACCACTGTCGGTTTTTTTTTTGGGTCAAAATTTTGATTTTCTTGAAACTCTGGATTCCTGATAGAGGGCCATGGGACTTAGATCTGAGTGCAAAAATGGAGGCTCTAGACCCTTCCAGAGCTGAGATATTTAGATATTTATAATGGCATACAGAGCTGAGATATTGAGATAGTTACAATGGCATAAATGCTACGTGAAATCTCAATATCTCAGCTCTGGAAGGGTCTAGAGCCTCCATTTTTGCACTCAGATCTAAGTCACATGGCCCTCTATCCCTTACAGAAAAAGCACATGAGTTTCACATGTGCAAAAACACATGTGATCACATGTGACAACGTGGACATGTGATTTTGCACATGTGAAATTTAACATGTGAAATATGTGCAACACATGTGCTTTGCACATGTGAAATATGTGCAACACATGTGCTTTGCACATGTTAAACATGGGAAACATGTGGTTTTGGAACAAACCCCCATGTGAAACCCATGTGATTACATGTTAAACCCATGTGAAACCCATATGATTACATGTGAAACCCGTGTGATTACATGTGAAACCGTGGGATTGCATGTGAAACCCAAACCCATGTGATTGCATGTGAAAGCCATGTATATTCCCATGTGAAACCCATGTGATTACATGTGAAACCCATGTGATTACATGTGAAACCCATGTGATTACATGTGAAACCGTGGGATTGCATGTGAAACCCAAACCCATGTGATTGCATGTAAAACCCATGTATAATCCCATGTGAAACCCATGAGATATCATGTGAAATGTAAAATATCTCATGTGAAACCCACGAAATAACATTTGAAACCCATCAACTATCCATTTTAAAGCTACACACCATGTAAACCTGTAACTTCATGTGAAATCCATGTAAAAACCATTAAGCAATATACCACAGAAAACGGTAGGCCTACCATGTTCTTTTGTAGGGTCTATAGCCTAATGTTTCCCAACATTAAAACGAATAAGTCAAATTTACTTTTTATTTCATTTCAAAATATGTAATACAAATTGAACGTTTAAAACAAACAAAGCAAAACCAAATTAAAATTATACATAAATACATAAAAAGCCACACAAAAAAAATCGCAGGTATACGCACATGTGAGCGCATGTGAGTGTGTGTGTGTGTGTGTGTGTGTGTGTGTGTGCGTTTGTAAAAGTGTGTCTCAGTCCTTTGTGTCTTCTGCAGCAGACATCCTGTTTTGGGATAGAAAAAGATCAAAGATTAGGGCAGTGCAAACCATAGACTAAAAAAAAAAAATGGACGTAGTGTCCATGACGTCACCCCATAGGTTTCTGAAAAGCATTTTTGAAGCCTAAATTGGATGGGGCTTAAAAATTAATTATTATTCATTTGTAATATTATTATGTCATTAAACATACGTAAATATGCTATGAGCAAAACATGTTGGCAAAAAGCAATGCCGTTTACATCTTGCTTAAACAACTGTATAAGACAAGTGGTGCGTCTCATTTATAAAAAAAAAACTATTGACAGTTTGTGAATAGATCACAATGTAGACTGAGGAATAAACTGAGTCCTCAGTCCTCGTTGGTTTCGCAAATGTAAACAGACACATGGGGATCACACTTGGATGTTGGATCATCTGAAATACTGTATTACCTTTCTGCTCGTCTCCTCAGATCTTTTAACTTTTGTGCCATGCAGACCTTGATCTCAGTGCCTCCGATGCCTTGGTGCCTCTTTTTGACATGGTCTGTAAGAAATGAGATTGATTACATTAATATTTGAAAACAAGTTTGTCATGACGTGACATAACTGCCAGATTCAAACTGTGCTTTCCACGCTATGGCTGTCGCTGACAGACGCGCTCAGCGCCATATAAAAACGCTCAGACATGCTTACCAATTATTAGCTGCACTTTTGTAGGTTTTTCACCAACAACCCCTTTTTTCGTTCATGTTGCCATCTCTTTGAAAGAGAAGATGGAGTCCATAAGAGTTTTGGTTAACTTTTTGTAACCCTTACATCTTTGAGCTCGCATCGGCTTCCGCATCCCTGATCCCGCATTTTTCCTCTATGTTTTATTAACATTAAATAGATAGTTCTCCCAAAAATTGTAATTGTCATAATTTACTCTCTCAAGTTGTTTTAAACCTGAATAAGTTTCTTTCTTCTGTTGAATTTATTTGGAAGAATGTGGTAACCAAACAGTCTGATGTACCCCACTGATTTCCATAGTACATTTTTCCCTATGGAAGTCAATGGGGACCAGCAACTGTCTGGTTACCCACATTCTTCAAAATATCTTCTTTTGTGTTCAGCACAAGAAATAAATTAATACAGGCTTGGAACAACAGTACAGTGAATAAAAAATGGCAGAATTTTTATTTTTCAGTCAACTATCCCTTTAAGGACAAAAGGGATCGCGTAAGGACCTGTACATTACGCGTCTTATACACGCGCATTTGACAAGCAGATTTCTCTCAATTTTCTCGGTTTGCTTTCAGTTTAGACATAACCAAATGTTCTTCTGTAAACCATGTGTGTATTTGAGAGTATTAGCGAAATAAGACTAGAAAGATAACTTAGTCCAGCAACCAGGTGCTGTGAGACAAGCTTTTAGTCATGTGCGTGTCGGGTGCATCAGCAGTGAATGACATTTAACCGGCAAGGCTTTAAAGCACATGCAAATTATGAACTTTTGTGAACTCACTGAACTGATTTGGCCATTCCTCTGCGTTAATATTTTATGTGAGTATTTGTCGCGTTGTACACTAATGCTGTTGAGACGGAGGCGTCAGAACTAAAACTGATAAAATGCACGATATTCATATTACTACAAAAGCAGTCAGCAGCTTGCTTGGAGCAAGGATCATAGTGCAAATTTGAACTTTATCGATATATCGCCCAGCCCTACTGGGGACCTAACGGTGATGTTCTTGTAAACTGACAATCGATAACACAATAGCGCGAGAGCGACTGAGGTACGAAATTAAGCAGGTGAAAAAGCTGAACGCAAGTACGTCTTTGTTGATACTTGGAAAGGAAGGAAGAATCTGTACGCACGTCAGCCAGTTATGTCCTCATATCCTCTCCTTTTCACTCTCGGCAGCCGACCCAGCCGACACCCGTCCCCCTCACCCTTTTATTTTTTTTTACAGATCTGCATGATTCACGTAGGTCACATTTTCAGGTCGGAAAAATCTGGAATTTTGGATTAATCCGGAAAAATCACATCCCTGACTAATGTTCAAACATTTGGGGTCAATGATAGATTTAAAAATTAATAGAACAAAAAAAAAGAAATTCATATTTTTACTCAGCAAGGATGCATATTCAAATAAATGCAGTTATTTAAACCTTTCTATTCATCAAATAATCCTGAAAAACACAAAAAAATGAAGCAGCACAACTGTTTTCAACACTGATAATAATCATAAATGTTTGTTTAAGCATCAAATCGTCATATTAGAATAATTTATGAAGGATGATGTGAAGCTGTGATGCTGACAGTTCAGCTTTGATCACAGGAATTAATTGCATTTTATAATATATTCACATAGAAAACATTTTTTTATTTATATTATTTCACAATATTATTATTTTTAATGTGTTTTTTTTTTGTTTAGTTTTTTTGTTAAAGGAGTCATTACCTTTAATGGTTATGATGGTAACTCCAGAGCTCCTCTGACCCTTATTTCTGAATGCATTATTGTCTCGCGAGATCTGATGCGATATTTTGGCTGTCGTGGATGGTCATTTTAATAATGCAAATGAGGGGCGCATTGATTGGTGGCAAGAAGGAGGGGGCTTGACACCGCGCGTAACTTCAGCATATCATTCCAAAAAGACATCATGATTATGGCGCAAGTTGTGAATGAACCAGACCTGGCCGCGACCTACGGGATTCACTCTGAACCAGAGGTGGAAACGGAAGATAGAGTCAGTGGAAGGACGTCTACATTAACATGTCTCTGAATGGTAAAGACAATCATTTTGACCGAGAAATACATTAACATGAATAACAAGCTAAAACGTTTGTTGCTATTTTCTCCCACATAAGTTTACCTTTTATTTAATGTAGATTACATTAACGGCGATGTAAGTTAGTCTACTTTTTTTATCAGCTTACAGTGGTTATAGAGATCAACGTTTGCTATCATGTGTTGTTTTTGCCTTGTTTCACGTTCACGCACTTCTTATAGCTGTGTTTACTCAGCTCTTACGGTGATTTTCTGAAGTAAAACCGACGCTTCATCTTTTGTTTGATGTACAATAAACTTTATTAAACTCATCAGTATATGTTTGATCATCATTCGGACCTGGTCCGAAACAGCAGACTTAGGCTATTAATAAATAATGGATACACACAAGCAGATGACAAATACGTTATAATAACTGTAATTAAACTACTAAACTATACCTGTTCCATCTCTATACAGCCCTCTGACTCTGTAGAAATTATTGTCTGACTCGAAATGAACGTTGTAAATGATTCCTGTGTAAAATGTTTAGCGCAGACGAGCCAGTTGATAGGGTTGTTGGAACAGCGTCGTTAAAAATGAATTTCATCCACTGGTCCCTGGTAGTCTGGTCCGTTTTTTGGTAGAGAAAACACATTTGAATGTTGATTCTGGCAGTCAACCACAGAGCAACTCACGTGTGCACTACATTTCTGCATCTTTCTTGACTGAATATGAGGGGAGAGGGACAGCGCGAGCTTCCTGCAGCATATGAGGTGTCCATATATGGTATACACAAGTTTACGCGCCAAATCATGGGCGCCGCCATAACTCTCCTCAAATGCATTTCATTTCCGCCGGAAGTGGTCTGCACAGCGTCTGCCGGTGTAAACACAGCGACGGTTCCACTACTTTGTGTGGAGATGGCGTTACTATCCCCCACCCGAATTCAGTGCAGAACAGTTACAGGACGAGGTGGCCCAGCATAACGTACAGCAAGATTTGCTCCTACTTCGTGCAATTCATGGCAATAGATGGAAAAGCTTTTGGACAAGCTGAAAGCCTTGTCATGTCATACAAAGCTAGATCAAACAGACACAGCGTGCAAATAACTATCAGTTTATGTCCGTGGTAATAGCAAATGTATCTGTGTGATATCCTTTAATGTTTCTTTTACCATAATAATAACAATTGTGGCCAAATAAGTGTTTGCAGTTTATAGCTTAATCAGGTATGACATTTACAAGATTTAGGAAATAATAGAAGCCTGTTGTTGCCGATGGAATACGTGTTTGTAATTGGAAAACGGACTGTAACCTACTGCTAAGCTCTAAATAAAGAAACTATTTTGCGATTATCCTTATGACTGCATTGTTTTACCTGCTGTTAACCTTTTTACCTCTTAAAATACCTTTAAATGTAGAAACTAACCCATAAAGTGCAGTAGGCCTATTCTACTTACAACAAAATGATTGAAGCCTCTACTATAATAAAGGCAATCACTTTTCGCCCACGACACCGGCACCGAGTTCGGATCTCTGGCGTGCGGCCGTGAGAAAAATATATATTTTCGCGATTCATTTTTGTCCAGCTTTAACGTGTTAAAATATTTAATGCAAACGCATCTGTTCTTTCTGTCATCCTTTAGCTTGGATTATGATCACGGTCTTATTCACGCAAATGCAAAACCACTCATGCGCGACAAGACAAAAGAAAACGCGCTGTCAGTGAATGTCCTCCTGACGTTGGTATCCAAATATCATAGGCTACTTAGCTAGAGTGCAAAGTGTGTGTGTGCCATGATGATAATAATTAGGGGCGCGATCGAACTGTGTGTGTGTGTGTAGAGAGGCGCGATACTGTGTGGGTGTGTTTGTGTGTAAACAATGGAGCGCATGGACATTGCCTATTCGTAGCTGGTTTGCGGTCGTAGCACTCTCTAACCACTCGTTCAGGTGCTTTCTCAAGTGTTTGCAACCAACTACCGCACACATCATTCCCGAACACCACCTTTCTTCATGTTGTAATTGTTATCTTTGTCACTCAGGCATGTGATTGGCTAAGGACAAAAAAGCAGGAAAATACACCGAGCCCCCCCCCCCCCTCTAAATCAAATATACCGAGCCCCAACAACCCCCCCTACCCCCCCCCCCACACACACAAAAAAAAATCAAAGTCAAAATCAAAGCCAAATATAGTCTTCACTGTATAAATTATACATTGATTCTTATTAAAGCTACTATTAAAGTTCTCAGTCAAGAGCAGTGAGTGATTTCCTCTGTGTTTTCTTGTTTTATTAACATTAAATAGATAGTTCTCCCAAAAATTGTAATTGTCACCATTTACTCTCTCAAGTTGTTTTAAACCTGAATAAGTTTCTTTCTTCTGTTGAAGTTATTTGGAAGAATTTGGGTAACCAAACAGTTGATGTACCCCAGTGATTTCCATAGTATATTTTTCCCTATGGAAGTCAATGGGGACCAGCAACTGTCTGGTTAACCACATTCTTCAAAATATCTTCTTTTGTGTTCAGCACAAGAAATAAATTAATACAGGTTTGGAACAATATTACAGTGAATAAATAATGACAGAATTTTTATTTTGGGTCAACTATCCCTTTAAGGACAAGCGGCTGCATGTTTATTATTAGGGCTACTGTCACTTTAAGACCTGTAAGCGACGCGTCTAATATACACGCATTTGACAAGCAGATTTCTCTCAATTTTCTTGGTTTGCTTTCAGTTTAGACATAACCAAATTTTCTTATGTAAACCGTGTGTGTATTTGAGAGTATTAGCGAAATAAGAATCGAAAGACAACTTAGTCCAGCAGCAACCAGGCGCAGAGACAAGCTTTTAGTGCATGTGCGCGTCGGGTGTTCGCTCTCAGAACAGCTGATCAGCAGTGAATGACGTTTAACCGGCAAGGCTTTAAAGCACATGCAAATAATGAACTTTTGTGAACTCACTGAACTGATGTGGCCGTTACTCTGCGTTAATATTTTATGTGAGTAATTGTCGCGTTGGTTGTACACTAATGCTGTTGAGAAGGAGGCGTCAGAACTGCAACTGATAGAATGCACGATATACTATTTCTACAAAAGCAGTCAGCAGTTTGCTTGGAGCAAGGATCATAGCGCAAATTTGAATTATATCGACATATCGCCCAGCCCTACTGGGGACCTAACGGTGATGTTCTTGTCAACTGACAACGATACCACTGTAGCGCGAGAGCGACTGAGGTACGAAATTGAGCAGGTGAACAAGCTGAACGCAAGTACGTCCTTGTTGATACTTGGAAAGGAAGGAAGAATCTGTACGCACGTCAGCCTTATGTCCCCTATTCACTCCGGCAGCCGACACCTCCCCCCCTCGCTTTTTTTTTTTTTTTTTTACAGATCTGCATGATTCACGTAGGTCACATTTTCAGGTTCGGAAAATCCGGAATTCGGATTAATCCGGAAAAATCACATCCCTGGTCACTGCGACATCAGCGCCTTGTCGGCACAACTGAGCAAGCTAGCAAAACAAACCCAGCCCGCCAGAACGGAAGTAAGTTGCATCGATGGGAGGAGTTTAGGATGTAGAGCGGAAACGGCTCATAAACTTGTCTATATCCTGCCCCGTCTTGACGTCAAGTCTGGGGAGAAATTAAAATCTCGTATTTGAGTGCGCGTGCATGCAGGCTGGTTTACGAACCCTGTGGTAAACAAACGCTTCACTTTTGAATATCGGCTTCCCAGCCAATGTTTAATCTTTAGGCAATCATAGCATACATTGATTCTCGTGGAAAAGTGAAAATGACAGGTTATGACTCCTTTAACATAAACAACATAAACATTTAGTACCAAGACAATTAGTGTATGTTTGACATTAGTGTAGGTTTGACATTAGTGTACGTTTGGCATTTTACTTACTAATCATATGGTTCATCAATAGTGCTTTTGAGATGAAGATCAGCTCCACTTCAATACATTGCAGGGCATCAGCACCGAGGGATCTAGGAACACAACAAGCCATTTGTCACTGAGCTAACAATGTTATTATACAATGCCAGGTTTATTAAAAGGAAAGAAGCTACAGCAGAGGTGAAATGCAGAAAAGAGAAAGAATTTAAAATATAGAATATAAATTCTTAACTAGGATAAGTTAGTTTTTGGGTTTACTTATCCATTTAATTTTGCTCATACAGTGTAACTTCGTTTGGATGTCAAAACCTTCTTAAAATAAACAATTTAAAAATAATTAATTTGAGAATTAAAATTAGGTTATTTAATGAGCTTCCTCGGCTCACCTGTGTCCTAACGTTACTTATCCAGCAGCAGCTTTCTTCAGAAATGTTGAAGTCGTGGAGCTTTCTCTCTGTTATGGGTTATTGTGTTACTACTGAAATCACAGAACATTTTTTAATCAAAATGTGTTTAACGTTACCATTGAGCTAACGTTAGTTTCAGCCAATGTTATTGCCCCTGAAAGTAACATCACCGATACGTTATGTTTACGTTTGTGTTATATAAATTAGCTCACTTCCAAGTAAAACCCTTACAAAACCTCTCATCTACACAAAGCAGGTAATTAAAAGAAACTTTAATAAATAAAAGTTAAACCGAGTTAACGTTACGTTAGCCTTGCTAGCTGTTACCTCTTTAGCCTTGCTACCTCTAACGTTAACTGACTTTTTCCGAAGACACTAACGTTACACCATGTCGATAAAGTACATTTTTAACAGAATCGTGTCAATTACAAGTAGGAGAAATGTAAAAAAGAACATTTGTGAGTATTATTCGTGTGGTTTTAGAGACTAATCTTACCTGAAAAAAGCCGTGAAAAGTTGAAACAACAGCGAGGGGAGGGAGTTTTGTTATTTACCACAGAAGCAGTGTTCCCGCGCCGTTTCCATGGCAACTCTGCGCGCCGGCCAGGCGAGTAGTATGAAGCTGCAGACGCGGAGACCTGCATCTACAGTCCCCCTGCACCCAGAGTCCCGCATTCTCAGATCCCTCGTTTTTCGAGACAGCGCCTCCTATCAAATTGTATCGGATAAACATGTGAAGAACATGTGAAGAACTTAAGCCAGAACGTGAGTAGGCTATCTTCAATTTTATTTAGCGAATCGTAGCAGCCTACTCGTTTGATTTATTTTTTAATAAAACTAATTTAGCTCATCGATACAACATATGAATAGTCCATTGAATATTTGTAAAGTTAGTTTGTAACAAGATTTGAGCCGTTAATGTATGTTTTTTCGCCCTCTTCCCCCGAAAATATTTAGATAGCTAACGTTTATAATTTAGCTTTGAAACATCATAAGACATGTGCTATCGGTCCTATGTTGTAGGCTATTCCAGTGTACACCATAGGCCTACATCGATGGAGTTGCCCCTGCCGAACCCAACATCATTTTATGATTATGCAAAGCGACTTATAAATGAGTTTTTTTTAATGCAATTGAAGACGAAAAGTAAAGTCATGAACACAGTTTTTTCTTCCTTTTTTTCTTAACAGCAAGATGATGTTTAGGTGATCATTAAATAAAGTACAGAATTGTTTATTATTGGTGTTTTGTCTATTCTGATTTGTTTTGCATCGCATTCAAAATATCAAAAAACTGATTTTGTAATGTTAGCATGGTAATGTTAATTAGACCATTATAGGTTGAACTGAAAGAAAAATTGGAATTTGAATAAAAAATATATCTAAAAAAACATTGTAGCAATATAATATCACATAGGCCTACTATCTTTCTGAAGACAGTTCAATCTGCAATTGTATCCCTTCCATCAGTAACAATTAGTTTGTTTGTTTTTTGCACATGCTTTAAGCAGGGAACGCAAATATTTATTGGATAATTTATTTGGAGACCGCAATATTGCATCCTATTGTTTTTAATTGCATTTGGATAAGCGTGCGCTGTACACTGTGTGCGGGTGTTCGATCTTTTGAACAGCCGGAGGCGCTGTGTTCGAAAAACGAGGGGTCTGAGAATGCGGGACTCTCGGTGGGGGACTGTGGATGCAGGCTCCGAGTCTGCAGCTTCATAATATTGGGCCAGGCGGCCACTCCAGTGTATGAGAGACTCGAAAGTTCACGTGCACGGCATTGATTAAACCACGTCAAAATCATGCAGCACTTAAAACATATTCTATACATATGTACATATAATAAAGATGTCCTGAAAGTGCTTTGTAAAAAGAATATGAAAGCAGTAGCCTATTGAGTATATCAAATATAATATTACATTGTTGATTATGTAAAATATATTTATAATATAGCTTTAGAAATGGTAAACAGTGTTGAAATAAAAGTATTGCAAAAACACACTTGATTAAAAACTATACGCTACATTATCATTAAAATATTTGGTAACACTTTACAATAAGGTTCATTTATTAAACATTAGTTCATGCATTAACTAACATGAACTAACCATTTGTTACTGTATTTGTTATTCTTTGTTAACGCTAATTAATACAAATCTAGCTGTTCATTGTTGTTCATGTTAGTTCACAGTGCATTAACTAATGTTAACAAGATTTTCTCCAAAGAGTTTCTCCAATCATCTCAAAACTCTGGATTCTGATAGAGGGCCATGAGACTTAGACCTGAGTGCAAAAATTGAGTCTCTAGACCCTTCCTGAGCTGAGATATTGAGATCCCATTTCACCCCATGAAAAAAAACTAAAAGGGGTACCACTGTCATTTTTTTTCGGGGGTGAAATTTTGAGTTTCTCCAATCTTCTCAAAACTCTGGATTCTGATAGAGGGCCATGAGACTTAGACTTGAGTGCAAAAATGGAGTCTCTAGACCCTTCCTGAGCTGAGATATTGAGATCCCATTTCACCCCATGAAAAAAAAACTAAAAGGGGTACCACTGTCATTTTTTTTCGGGGTGAAATTTTGAGTTTCTCCAATCTTCTCAAAACTCTGGATTCTGATAGAGGGCCATGAGACTTAGACTTGAGTGCAAAAATGGAGTCTCTAGACCCTTCCTGAGCTGAGATATTGAGATCCCATTTCACCCCCCTAAGAAAAAAACTAAAAGGGGTACCACTGTCATTTTTTTTCGGGGTGAAATTTTGAGTTTCTCCAATCTTCTCAAAACTCTGGATTCTGATAGAGGGCCATGAGACTTAGACTTGAGTGCAAAAATGGAGTCTCTAGACCCTTCCTGAGCTGAGATATTGAGATCCCATTTCACCCCCTGAGAAAAAAACTAAAAGGGGTACCACTGTCATTTTTTTTCGGGGGTGAAATTTTGAGTTTCTCCAATCTTCTCAAAACTCTGGATTCTGATAGAGGGCCATGAGACTTAGACTTGAGTGCAAAAATGGAGTCTCTAGACCCTTCCTGAGCTGAGATATTGAGATCCCATTTCACCCCCTGAAGAAAAAAACTAAAAGGGGTACCACTGTCATTTTTTTTCGGGGTGAAATTTTGAGTTTCTCCAATCTTCTCAAAACTCTGGATTCTGATAGAGGGCCATGAGACTTAGACTTGAGTGCAAAAATGGAGTCTCTAGACCCTTCCTGAGCTGAGATATTGAGATCCCATTTCATCCCCCTGAGAAAAAAACTAAAAGGGGTACCACTGTCATTTTTTTTCGGGGTGAAATTTTTAGTTTCTCCAATCTTCTCAAAACTCTGGATTCTGATAG
The DNA here is from genome assembly GCA_030378365.1 of Hybognathus amarus. Taxonomy (NCBI): domain Eukaryota; kingdom Metazoa; phylum Chordata; class Actinopteri; order Cypriniformes; family Leuciscidae; genus Hybognathus; species Hybognathus amarus. The sequence continues at coordinate 164,025 of JAQIUQ010007459.1, read as the reverse complement.
AGGGCCATGAGACTTAGACTTGAGTGCAAAAATGGAGTCTCTAGACCCTTCCTGAGCTGAGATATTGAGATCCCATTTCACCCCCTGAGAAAAAAACTAAAAGGGGTACCACTGTCATTTTTTTTCGGGGTGAAATTTTGAGTTTCTCCAATCTTCTCAAAACTCTGGATTCTGATAGAGGGCCATGAGACTTAGACTTGAGTGCAAAAATGGAGTCTCTAGACCCTTCCTGAGCTGAGATATTGAGATCCCATTTCATCCCCCTAGAAAAAAACTAAAAGGGGTACCACTGTCATTTTTTTTCGGGGTGAAATTTTTAGTTTCTCCAATCTTCTCAAAACTCTGGATTCTGATAGAGGGCCATGAGACTTAGACTTGAGTGCAAAAATGGAGTCTCTAGACCCTTCCTGAGCTGAGATATTGAGATCCCATTTCACCCCCCCAGAAAAAAACTAAAAGGGGTACCACTGTCATTTTTTTTGGGGTGAAATTTTTAGTTTCTCCAATCTTCTCAAAACTCTGGATTCTGATAGAGGGCCATGAGACTTAGACTTGAGTGCAAAAATGGAGTCTCTAGACCCTTCCTGAGCTGAGATATTGAGATCCCATTTCATCCCCCAGAAAAAAACTAAAAGGGGTACCACTGTCATTTTTTTTCGGGGCTGAAATTTTTAGTTTCTCCAATCTTCTCAAAACTCTGGATTCTGATAGAGGGCCATGAGACTTAGACTTGAGTGCAAAAATGGAGTCTCTAGACCCTTCCTGAGCTGAGATATTGAGATCCCATTTCACCCCCCAAAAAAAACTAAAAGGGGTACCACTGTCATTTTTTTTCGGGGTGAAATTTTGAGTTTCTCCAATCTTCTCAAAACTCTGGATTCTGATAGAGGGCCATGAGACTTAGACCTGAGTGCAAAAATGGAGTCTCTAGACCCTTCCTGAGCTGAGATATTGAGATCCCATTTCATCCCCCCAAAAAAAACTAAAAGGGGTACCACTGTTTTTTTTCGGGGGCGAAATTTTGTTTCTCCCAATCTTCTCAAAACTCTGGATTCTGATAGAAGGCCATGAGACTTAGACCTGAGTGCAAAAATGGAGTCTCTAGACCCTTCCTGAGCTGAGATATTGAGATCCCATTTCATCCCCCAAAAAAACTAAAAGGGGTACCACTGTCATTTTTTTTGGGGGTGAAATTTTGAGTTTCTCCAATCTTCTCAAAACTCTGGATTCTGATAGAGGGCCATGGGACTTATTGAGATCCCATTTCGATATAAAGTGTCCAATATAAAGAAAAAACCTTATGATTAAAGTTGTAATGTTACAATGTTCAAGTTTTTGTTCTAAAAAAAAAGATGCACACAGAAAATGACTCTGATATGACCAGATTGATTGATTAGAATATATTATTTGTTATCTATGTGCAATCTGTAAAACAAAAACCTCAAATTATAGTTGAAATGGTACTACCTCAAATTTTGACCTTGAGACAAAGCTTAAAGTATAGACCAACAAATGTTATGTTTATTAATTTATTTCATGTTGGTACATATTTGGGAAGTACACCTGTTTTCACCTGATGTCCATTGGGATGGGCAAAAAAAATCACAATGAAAGCAATTAAATATTTTTTAAAAAAAATATTCTTTTCATGTATAGAAACCTCATGAGCTGAGAAAATGTACTTTCTTGAAACTTGAAACATAATTTAGGTCTAGAGGGGTTAAGTGTGTGTGTGTGCGTGTGTGTGTGTGTGAGCGAGAGAGACTGGATATGCTGTGATCAGTACATTTTAAAATTCAACAACACTGCAGATTGAAATGATTCAAGAAAGCTGTGTACAAATAAGTTACTTCATTTAAATAGTCTGGTGTGAAAAACCTACACCAATACTGTACATTTTAGAAGTGCATGTTTCCTCAGCAGATGAAACAAAGTCAGTTAACATTAGCTTTCTCACAGAAAACAGTCATTTTGTTGAATGGACTAAACCCAAGTAGCTAAAAAAAAACGTAAACAGTTACTGGTCAGAAAAATGTCAAGTAACAACAAATTTAAACAAAAAACAATATCAAGTGTGCTCAACTTTTGGTGAGAAATACAAGGCCAGGACCAGTCATGGAGCTTCCATTTCTTTCTTTCATAATTTTCCTTTATAATAAATGCTTCAATGAAGCAACTTCATGATAAATGGTACAAAAATACAGCAAAATACCATTCACCAACTACCCACTTATAACCAGTGTCCTGCGTTTTGAAACCAACCGGCAAGGCAGTGGCCTTTCTACCCTTGTAACAGATAAATGAAACTGCATGTGCCATTCTTTAAAAATCAAAGGGGTTCATTTGTCTCACATCTGAATGAACAAAAAAGCAAGCAACAGAGGACAAAATGTATGAATTAGTCTTCTCATGAAGACTAGAAGACTAACCCCTGTGCCCAGTCCCTTCCATTTATCACTACTTACACAGTAGTTTTGATCACCACACTTCTCATTGCTGTAAAACACATGGCATAGTCCTCGATCTTGGCTTTTAAAATGATCCAATAAATGTTGACAGTCCTTTTAATTACTCTGGAATTCAGGTGATCCCTATAGCTAATAATAGTCAGTTGTCATTTTTCAGCAATATTTGAATTTATACTGTTGGTGCATCATTTAAGGAAAACCAACATGCACCTTTACCAAACCATATTACAGAATGGAAAGAAAAAATATATATATCATAAGACCAGCTTATATTCAGGTTACACAGTTCATCCCATTTCTTCATAAGAGGATATTTGTACATTCTAATTTAACATACTGTAAGAAAATAGTAAAAAAAAAAAACACATTGACACCAATACATAGGGCAGCACGTTTTGGGGAAAACCGTAATTGCCATTTTCCCGATATAAATGAAACCATCTACAGTAGCTTTTATGGCAGGTGACCTTAAATCTTGTGTCAAATCTTGTGCCAAGTCATTTCGGTTTTATTTTGATTAATTGTGCAGCCCTACAGTAAAAGGACACTTTTAACAGAGTTTGCTCTGAAATTTTCATCAGTGGTAAACCAATTATTTTTGTTTTTCTCTGGGTGTAGTCCGAGGACACTGTCCAACCCCTAAACAGAAGAAGAATCAGTTGAACAACATATCAGTTTATATCCGGCCGTTCTTATTTCCACTTCAAACTAGGAAATCATTTCAGATTCTAACCGCTCAATCCCTAATAATCACTACGAGTCCGACTCTTTAAAAAACCTCTCAAACTTGTCCAAGTACCCGGGTCGATGAGGGAGGAGGAAGTAATGCGTGCTGCTGACTTTCTTCCCATCTTCCATGATGGGCAGAATACAGGGGTTGCGAGGAACCGGCAAGCGCTCACAGCTCTGCTTGTGTTGAGCCTTACTGACATACTCCGGATAGGGCGCAAAGCTCTCGAGTAGGTGGCATTACCCCGTTGATGTAAATCGGGAGACTTTTTGGACTAATGGCACGTGGTAGGACCTGAGGGATGGGGTCCCTGGGTGGAACTTTAGGGGGTTTGTCCATATCAAAGTCACCAGATGATGGCCGCCTGCTGTCCGTGCTCTCGCTGAGGTGAGTGCGGATTGGAACGCGAGGTGGGACTTCGGGTTTCTCCTGCAGGAGGCTGTGGGGAGGATGGTGAAGGCTGGTTGGCCTGAAGTTGGTGGTCTTGAAGGATCCAGCAGGGCCGGAATGGGACCGATGTAGCCGGCGTTGGTGTCTGTCTTGCTCCCACTGAGGCTTCACCCCGCAAAGTTTCTGATGTTCTTGTACCCCTTCGCAATACGCAAAGTTTATCTGACCGCTTCGCCGAAAACTGCGCCTCCCTGGCAAGCCATACTGGAAGGTTGAGGTTTTAGGCATCAGACACTGGCTCTCAGAGGTGCTGGAGAAAACTCCACTTCGTTGTCTTCTGCTTCATCAGATGACAGGTCGCCCATGTCCGGGAGGGGCGGGAGGGGCTTAGTTGTTCTCCTGGGCGAACAAGGGGGTATGTGCTCATAAACAGACAGTTTTTGTAAGGATGGAACCACCTGGTCTTCCTCTGGTCGGTGGCACTGGGAGGAAAACAGCAGCCGTGTAGGATTTGGAGTCTTGGGAGATAAACATGGAGGAGAACTGAAGCCAGACGTCCTTCCTATTAAGTAAAAATACAGAAAAGAAAATGATTCAAACTCAGATCAACAACCATATGACATACATGCTCAATGGTGTCATAAACCTTATTGAAGTTGTTATTTTTTAATGACTTTATCTCTAGAGATGGATCAATTGCCAGCCTCAACATAGGGAGCTTATCAAAGGATTCACTTATCAGACTTTCGTATAACTTCCTATAACCTTCTGGACTTCCTGAGAAACATCTGCATCATGCTCCAAGAACAGAGGGTGACCAGACTGTGATATAGCTGATAAAATTCAATCACTACTCACTCACTTTCAAAGCCCACGTTTGCGGAGTTTTGCTGATACATTCTCAAGCTGTGATCCATGGACTCCGACCCAAATCCAAAAAACAGCCTGTATAACACAAATATGGAAAGTGTCGAAATCTGGTGACTAGACAAGGTTTCATAACACAAAAGTTAGTTGAGCTGAGGACTGCTTTCACACTCACTTATCCATGGTGTCGTGGTCATGGTGTTGATCCCAGTATGGTTGGGCTGTGGCCATAATGTTTGGGAGAGTGGAGGCTAGTTCAGGCCTGTGGGGTCTCCACTATCCTGCAGAACTCAATCCAGCCATGGGTACCCAAGACAGGACTTTGTGCTCCACTTTTCCAGCAGCAATGGGAAAACCTGCATGAGGGAGGGGGGCTTATTAGGCCACTTTTTCAGTCATCTTAAAATGGTTATTTTTAAAGCAACAGTTTTTTGGTGAGAAAGAAAGACAGAGACATAAAATGACCATTATAAACTAAAAGTTAGTTATACATTTAATTTTCCCTCCTATAAAATTTAGGCTAAGATGTATAAAATATATATAGTACTGTTCAAAAGATTGGAGTAGGATTGCATTTAATTGATCAAAGGTGCCAGTGAAGACATGTCTAATTTACAAAATTTATATTTCAAATATTTGTTCTTTTGAACATTCTATTAAAGACTTCTGAAAAAAATTAATCAGTTTCTACAAATATATTAAGCAGGACAACAATAAATAAATAAAAAGATTTGAGCATTAAATAAGCATAAAATTATTTCAGAAAGATAATGCGAACACTTAAGACCGGTAATGGCTGCTTGAAAATTCAGCTTTGCCATAACAAAAATAAATTATATTTTTAAAATAAAACAAATATTTAAATTAGAATTGTTTTTAAACAAATGAGGCCTTTGTGACCATAAGTGATTTAAAAATACATAAAAATAAAAATGAAGAGTGCTGGGCAACGTTAAATCTCAATTAATCGCATCCTAAATAAAAATGTGCGTTTACAACACACACTTATACAAAAATGTGAAAAATTAAGAAAAATGTGTTCTTTATACTGCCTTATAGTAATAAGGAACTATCACTCTTCAAGCCTTTGCAAGTAATCATTTGTGCGGACAAAAAGAATCTCCACTTGAAGCAATTAATGTCAAATCTAAATCACCCATTTAAACAGGACAAATCATTACAGAAAAAAAAGCATTTTCTTGTAAAAGCCTTGTGCCTTTAGATGAATGCAGTTTTTTCATTGTTCCAACAAACAGCTCAGCTATGAGGCTGCGGTGATGCAACAGTTCCTTAAGACATTACACCAAAACACAATAAAGCATCTGTGCTAGAAAACAAAACCATTCAGTGAGAAATGTGCTGGAATGCCTGGGCACAAGTCAGAATGTAATCAATGAAATACCCATGCAGGCTACATTATGCAACTTATCACATGCTCTGCCTCTGCTTTGCCTCAGTCAGAACCGTGAAAGGCAGTAACTAACAATCGTCAATTCTCCCAGGAAAAACCTCAATGCAGATGCGATGCTAAAGCATAAATGGTTCTTTGTGCGTTAGCGTTGGGGTGAGTGCCTGTGCATTTTCAACATCAGGCAGCTCTTATCCTTGAGGTTGAGGCATGAAAGAGGTGTAAGGACGTCACCAGCAGGGCCTGGAGAGGAGCCAGAGGACGCACTGATCCAATACTCAGAGGAACACCATCAACATGCCAAATAGCACATTGGTGCAAATTACATCTTAAAAAGTAACAGTACAGAAGGACACACACACAAAATAGCTTTCACTAGAAGATTCTATTTACTAGAAGACAGAAGTAGTTTTTCCTGAGGAGATAAACTCATGTTTTACGGTCCAAACAAAGTCTGTATTTACTTTTCCTTGCACAACTTTGGTTTAATAATAATAAAGTGTGTATGCGTTTTTTTTAACTAATGTATGACTGTCCATGCTGTTTCTCCATCCAGAATGGTGTTTGCATTTTTAGGGCCCAAGCCCTGAAGGGCGAAGGCCCTATTGTTTTCCTTCTGATTATTTTTTATTAGGGCCCAAGCCCTGAAGGGGCAAAGGCCCTATTGTTTTCCTTCTGATTATTATTATTAGGGCCCAAGCCCTGAAAGGGCGAAGGCCCAATTGTTTTCCTTCCGATTATTATTTATTTTTATTTTTTATTTTTTTTCTAGTGACTATTCGGGCACTTTTGGGGCCCTTAACATGCTCGAAAACTCTTGAAACTTTGCACACGGGTCAGAACCCGCGGCCATCAGAGTCGGGCTGAAGATGGTACTCGGGCTTGGCAGGAAGTGTGTCACTTTCACAATGCTTTGGAATCAACCTCTTATTACAACCTCCAAAAGTCGGGTTGTTAGTTTTTTCTACAGTTACAAAAATCGGTATGTATATTGTACTCCTCTAAGCCGGACAACTTTCTAATTGACACTCATTAGCTAGGTCCCACAGAAAGTCAGATATTTTTGCTTGTATGTAGTCATGCTCACTCTGAGCCTATGTCTGAGCCTTTGCCTGTCTCTGTGTGTGTGAGTTTGTAGGGGGAGGGGGCTTAACCATTTTACTGCTGTGTGCCTGTATAAAAAAAAAATGTCTTAAGCCTGGTATGTTTTAAAAAAGTTTTTATTTTAATTTTGTATAAGTAAAGGCATAATATAACCAGTTTAATTGTAGTGCATTGACAATAGTTTTATATAATTAGTTTATTAATTAAATTAACTTGGTTCATAAACTTGATCTGAAAACTTGGTCCATAAATCAAACACGCTAGCATGTAATAATATGAAACTCGGTACACATAGATCTCATCGGTTCATATATACTTCACACTCTTACTTTTTACCCCAGCCCAACAGGAAGTCGGCTATTTAGTTTGTAAAAAAAACATGCAATGGAATAATTTAAAGTACTTCTCTTGAGAATACAAAGAAATGCCACGACATAAAAAATTGCCCGGGGATTTTTGATATCTCTGAACTGTTTGATATCTTTACCATTCTTTTAGAATCGCTTCGGTTGATAGTTTAAACTCAAAATCATAAATAGGGCTATACTGCCCTCTTGTGTCAAATTATATTTCTATATTTATTACGTATGTAACAGAGGATGTTGTGTTTTATTGCGAGTGTACACAAATACAGGTAAACAGTTTGCAGTCTGTTGTCCTTTATGAACAACTAAGGGATTATGTTTCCTGTTTCCACTGTTCACACACACACACACACACACACACACACACTCAGTTCAATCGCACCTCCCTCCCTCCTCTCTCTCTCTCTCTCTCTCTCTCTCTCACACACGCACACACACTTTCTGCGAGGCAGCGGCTTCAGAAGTGAACGCGCTCAGAGGGAACTTCAACACACACTTCGATGTGCGCGCCTCTCTCTCTCGTGCGCACATACACACACTCCAGCTTGAGAGAGAGAGAGGCGCGCGTTGAAGTGTGTGTTAAAGTTCCCTCTGAGCTCGTGCACTTCTGAAGCCGCTGCCACGCAGAAGATAAGAAAATGCCACACAGAGGACCGACACGAAATGTGTGGAAATCCATTTGATTGTAGTTTAATTGAGAAATAATTTCAGTGCTCTGGTCAACCGCTATAGAGTGAAAACTGATTAAAGTGGTGGAAATAACGGTTGGACACAAACAACCGTACAACAACGGTTGGACACGCAACAATTACACACCCACCCGCGTGAAGTCAAATACATCATTAGTTTAAATCAATGTTTTTGTGTGGGGGGGAGTTTTATGTATTAAAGAGTTCGCATATTCACTTTTCTTGAAAAATATTTAGCTATTAGATCTATTTAAATGCTTCAGTTTGTTTTCATATTATAATAATATAATATGTGCACAAATTGAAGCATTCAAACTGATATATTATATCACTTCAAATACTTCATTTGTATTAGGCCTCTTTTGTATTATATTATGAGCCTAAATAAATAATCCAACAAAGGTATTGTTTAGGTTATATTAGGCCTATATTTGATTATATTTTATCAACATATAATAGATAGAACAGAAAAAGAAAGGCAATTAATAATCTGTCATTGCGTCACTGCATTATGATATCCGCATTCAGTCGCATCTGATGCAAGCTCTACAATACACTTGTTTTCGACATTCAAAGCGAGGGTTACATTTTTGCAAGTTGTACAGAATAACCCTAAAGGCACCAAGGTGGCAGTGCCACCAGCTTTATATATATATATATATATATATATGAATATATATACACTCACCGGCCACTTTATTAGGTACACCTGTCCAACTGCTCGTTAACACTTAATTTCTAAGCAGCCAATCACATGGCGGCAACTCAGTACATTTAGGCATGTAGACATGGTCAAGACTATCTCCTGCAGTTCAAACCGAGCATCAGTATGGGGAAGAAAGGTGATTTGAGTGACTTTGAACGTGGCATGATTGTTGGTGCCAGAAGGGCTGGTCTGAGTATTTCAGAAACTGCTAAATCTACTGGGATTTTCACGCACAACCATCTCTAGGGTTTACAGAGAATGGTCAGAAAAAGAAAAAACATCCAGTGAGTGGCAGTTCTGTGGGCGGAAATGCCTTGTTGATGCCAGAGGTCAGAGGAGAATGGCCAGACTGGTTCGAGCTGATAGAAGGGCAACAGTGACTCAAATAACCACCCATTACAACCAAGGTGGGCAGAAGAGCATCTCTGAACGCACAGTGCGTCGAACTTTGAGGCAGATAGGCTACAGCAGCAGAAGACCACACCGGGTGCCACTTCTTTCAGCTAAGAACAGGAAACTGAGGCTACAATTTGCACAAGCTCATCGAAATTGGACAATAGAAGATTTGAAAAACGTTGCCTGGTCTGATGAGTCTCGATTTCTGCTGCGACATTCGGATGGTAGGGTCAGAATTTGGCGTCTACAACATGAAAGCATGGATCCATCCTGCCTTGTATCAACGGTTCAGGCTGGTGGTGGTGGTGTCATGGTGTGGAGAATATTTTCTTGGCACTCTTTGGGCCCCTTGGTACCAATTGAGCATCGTTGCAACGCCACAGCCTACCTGAGTATTGTTGCTGACCATGTCCATCCCTTTATGACCACAATGTACCCAACTTCTGATGGCTACTTTCAGCAGGATAATGCGCCATGTCATAAAGCTAGAATCATCTCAGACTGGTTTCTTGAACATGACAATGAGTTTGCTGTCCTCAAATGGCCTCCACAGTCACCAGATCTCAATCTAATAGAGCATCTTTGGGATGTGGTGGAACGGGAGATTCACATCATGGATGTGCAGCCGACAAATCTGCGGCAACTGTGTGATGCCATCATGTCAATATGGACCAAAGTCCCTGAGGAATGCTTCCAGCACCTTGTTGAATCTATGCCACGAAGAATTGAGGCAGTTCTGAAGGCAAAAGGGGGTCCAACCCGTTACTAGCATGGGGTACCTAATAAAGTGGCCGGTGAGTGTATATTTTATTTTATATTGGTGTTTACACATGGTGTTTGTGCAGACACATTTTTTCCATTCAATTATTTTGATAAATCACCTTACCTCACTAAGAGAATTATTTCTCTTAATTATGTAATATGCAATAATATATCAGTAATGCCACTACCTCCTCAGTAATTCTTAACTAGTCTAAGAGATCCCAAATCCCTCCAATTTAGTAGGCTTGCAACATGGTAGGCTATAAAAAACAGCGGGAATAAAGTTAGGAACAGAAATTATATAGGAGGCCAGCCTACAAGAAGAGCAGGATCATCTGGAGCACGAGGTTGTCAAGCGCTCTAGCGAACAGGAGATGAATTACTACACAAGACGTGCAAGAGTTCAGACATCTGTAGTAAATGATAAAGCAGGTTACTACTACACGGGACAGATCGTAACTTACTCAACTGGTTGTTGCCTTATAAACAGTTCTATGAGTGACGCAGGACTGCTTGTAAAGTATGAAATTGCAGTGTGAATAAGATCCTGACTGATATTTGGACAGTTTTCTACATTGGTTTCAACACACCCACTGACAAACCCTTTCTGACTCAGGTGCGACTCATCTCATATCCCGGTCCAAAGAACAACTATTACCCTATACGGAATTGTGAATTGCACCCAAGTTAATAGTTTGAGATGTTTATCTGAAACGTGTAAAAAACATAAGAATTTAAAAATACTACTTACCGGTTAAATGTTGTGTAGGGTTGTGTTTAAACTGCTCTCTTATGTCCGGTATATCTAAACAAGTGCTGTTAGTAATCCAAGCGAATCTTTGTAATAATATATTATTAAACAAAACGCACATGTGGTAGACGATGCTGCCGCTTAACAACTTGTCGCTTTCATCATGGAAAGCTGCGAGCTGGAAACTATTTATAAGGAAGGACTGCACACGTCATACCGTAGGCACCGCCCACTGTCTTAAAGGGGCCGTTTAGTGCGACCTTGTGACATGCAACACCTCTGGTTCAGATATTTACTAAATTATTTAGTACTTAGAAAGATTCCCTGTATTGAAAAATGATTTTAAAACCTCATTTCAGTCTCGCATGATAATATTATAAATGCCAAATAGTCTTTGAGATAGGCTAGCATTAACAGGCTAATTCACATTCTGTTGCATGTTGAAGTGGCTCAAATCCAGAGTTACCAAGTTCATTTATTATGATTGACGTTCTGAGCTCGTTTATTTAATAAAGCCAAAATATGGGCAGTAGGGTTGCCTTTTTTGTGGAATAATTTCCAGAGATACAATTCGATCTCAAAATAACCGATTGGTCAGTATTCAGTGTGCAATTTCAGATGTTTCTCTCTATAATGTCGGGTTGTGTTAAAATGAGCAGAGCTCAGCTCTCCTATTTCCAACTATTTGCTGACATAGTTCATTTTTGTTCATTTTTAAGCCTATGATTTAAATGAACTGGCGATTTTATGACGAATAACCATTAAAGAATGAATTTTTCTTCTGATCAATTCTTCAGAATTTATCGACTCTTTACTCGTGAGGGATAGTCATCGATGAAACTGACATTTTTTAGTTGCGTTTGCAAAAGGATATAACTGTGTCATAAACATTTATTTCCAGAAAGATGCAGTTCTTAACATAAAGCAGATCAATTATATTAAGAAATGTGAGGAAAAAAGTTAAATGCAAAAACTAAAGGGTCACTTTTGGTGAGGCAAGCCGCTTATTTTGCAGTTGTTTAGTCAGATCACGTCATTTATTTTTCTAGCAAAATCTGGCAACATCGCTCACATCCAAACCGCTGCACGGATGTTTTTTTTAAACCCTCCACATGCACAGGCACACGTGGGCATGTCTAGCTGTCATAGCATGTGGGTGTAGAAAGTGGGAGTGTGAGGGTGGAATTTTCTGTGGACTGTGGAGGTTGAACGTTTCCGCTGGATCTCTCTTCCATATGGAGATGTGTGGTTTTGAATCACTGCTCTAGAACGCAAACAACTCTTGATTCTGAGGCTACAGAAAAGGGTTATTCTAACGTGTCATGAATCACGTCCACTGAAGTCTAAGGCTTTACATAACCCATTAATAAGATTGAATAAAACATTCAGACTCAAATATATATATATATATATATATATATATATATATATATATATATATATATATATATATATATATATATATATATATATATTTTTAGGGCTGTGCAAAAATTAATTGCGATTAATCGCATCCAAAATAAAAGTCTGTGTTTACATAATATATTTGTGTATTTTGTATATATAAATACACACACATGCATGTATATATTTATGAAAATGAGTTATTCATATCTAAAATATTTATATTTATATAATATAAATTATGTGTATATATATATATATATATATATATATATATATATATATATATATATATATATATATATATATATATATATATATATATATATACAAAGAATTTTACAATAATTCTTAAATATATACATGTCTTCATAGGTATTTATATATACAAAATAATTATATACAGCACACACAAATATATTATGTAAGCACAGACCTTTATTTTGGATGCAATTAATCGACAATTAACTTTTGCACAGCCCATATATATGTATATATATATATATATATATATATATATAATATAACCTAAGTTGCCCATCCCTGATTTAGACTATTCATCTACATTTCAGAGTGAAAAACAAAATGTATATATGTATTTTGTTTTTCACACTGAAATGTGGATGAATAGTCTAAATCAGGGATGGGCAACTTTGGTCCTGTAGGGCCACTGTCAGTTAAGCTCCAACATGTATGGGAAACATGAGTCGCAATCATTGCTAAGAAGCATGCTAACTTCACAGATGTTTGAACAGTAAATGATTGTGGAAAAACACCCCGTCATCAGCCAGCATGTTGATGTGCTGTGCTGTTTGTGTCCCTGAAGCCTGTGATGACTGTTGAGAGAGGCTGGAGCCACAGGGGAGTGAACTCCCAGGGAGAGGGTCAACTCATTTCCTGTCCCTGTCCCACACAGCTGCTAGTGTCATGCATCCTATGTGAACAGCGTCCTTAGATAACTATATCAAAGTTGACCCACAATTCCTCTAGGAATATTTATGTATAATAATATCATTGTTTACAGACAATCTCTATAAAGATTACATCATTCATCAAAAATACTTTTATACTTTAGTTGTTTCATTGTATGTGATGATGATATTTCTTTTTTAATTCGATTTGAATACAAAGTTTGAACTGTGAATGTTTTGAAATTCTCTAATTGGGAACTGATTGTTATACTTAACGTGATCGTAAAAATGACACATGATCTCTCATGATCATCTAAATAAACAGCAAATGTGTCACTGTTCGCAGGTTCTGAGTGTATTGTTCTGGTCTGATTATCAGTGTCAGCTGTGCTGAGTGGCAATCAGATCAGTCACAGGTGTGTCGTGTTTATGAATTTTATTGTTTTAGAAATTTTATGTGCATTTTTATTACTTTTTATAGATATTTTCATGTAGATTTAATTTATTATGTTCTAAATTATGATGCAAATGACATATCAGTAGGATTTTAGTCATATAAACATTCAGGTTTTAGTTTTTCAAAAAAAAGTATTTGTTTGTTTGCTTTATTTTCTCATTTATTTTTAACATATTTTTTATCTTTTGTGATTGTGATTTCAAATTTATGCTTGCATTACAGCCAGTGTTGTTATTGTTAGCTTAAACTTAAACTATTAAAAATTGGTTTCAGTAATTAAAATACATTTGAAATAAAATAAATAAAGCTGTACATATTAGATGAAAATCTTTGGCAACTAAATCAATCTCAGTCTCAGACAGGTTTAAGTTGTTTGCCAGGTCTTATGTAAATGAAAAAGAGGTTGTTCCACATTATTAAGCAAGTCACAGTTCTCAAGCCTTATCTTTCTGAAGATAAAAAGCATCAAATAGTGCAATGTCTTGCAAAAGGCATAACAAATTATATTTTGCAAAAACTGAACAGAGATTTATGATTGCCAAAAGATTTGTGAGTGCACAGAAGAACCTGGTAAAGGCTTATTAAGGGATTACTTGACAAACTACCAGTAATCTAAAACGATATGAGAAATAAAACCCAAAAAAACACGTTAACTCAAATCTGAATGTTTATTAAAATCCCACTGATATGTCACTTGCATAATTTGGAACACAGTGTATTTATTTCCGTTATACTTGCCAAGGAAAACCGATTTTAATAGTTTAAGTTAACGATGACAAACACTGGCTGTAATGTAAGCATTATAAATCTGAAATCACCTAATATAACCCTGCAATTGTGAACAGAATCCAACATCATAGTCTTGAGATTTAACCAACTTCCTGTGAAAGCCGTGAACAATAGGCACCCCGTGGGCCTTCTATACAACCCCCAAATCAGCCTTGAGAAACAGCTTATCTGGGAATAGTGGGCCATTCTGGAAATGAGTTGTGGGTGTGTGGTCAAAATGAAGTGCTCCCAGGTAGGCGAACACAGTGCAGAGTAATATCTGAAAACCACCAATTGTTTCTACAGGAACTTTATATTTGAATGCTATCTCCTGATGCAAAATACCAAATGTATCCACTATTTCACCCATTGTCTGAAGCATATTGCATACATTTGGTGCACACGGACGGAGGAATTACAAACTGCAAGGCAAATGTTTTACAAGGATGACTGCTTTCGGTGCATGTTTTATCAATTCACAGAGTGAATCCTCTGTTCTGTTCTGGAGTTCTCCACGACATGAATGATGGCAGCTTGAGAATCCTTTGCATGTTCTCTAGAGAGCAATAGAGAAAGGAATGATAGTATTTCCTCTGTCCTGATTATGTGCTCCAGAGATACTCTTTATCTTTAAGAGCAACAGAGGAAAACAACTGAATGGAAAGGACATTAGTGCATAGGAGGAGATATCTGGAAATGAGATGCGCTAAATAAATGTTTTATTGCTGCTGTTGTTTTCTGTTAATGCAGTTGTTGATTGCAAAGTAGTCTGTCACATATACTTTTTTTTACCCCTTTTACATGATCGACTTGAGTTAGTTTAGGTGGAGGAACCTGACAGGGCTGTTGAGTAGCTTTCTCTCTTGTTGTTTTAATGGGTCATGGAGGCTCAGATCACCCACTGCATTTTTTCTTATGAGTAAGTCTCTTTGTAACCAGAGCGCACCAGTGAGCTTCACTGGAAAGGCAGGGTCATGCAAACACACTGGCTGCCCCTGTCACTCCATAGCACCAATGTACAGCTACACGTCTGTGTGTGGACACACTCACACAATGTAATCTAATGAAAGGAGGTCCAATAGCTGAGAAATTCAATAATGCCCTTAGATGGATCCACAGTTTCCTACTCAGATCGTGACCGTAGACCCTTATGTTATGCGCAACTACTCAAAAGTTTGAAATAATTGTAATAATCAGCAAGGATGCATTATACGTGACAGTTAAGACATTTACAAAGTCACTTTTCAGCTTTTCACTTTTCGCATAATCGCTTTTCAGTGTGTTTATGAACGCCGTTGACTTAACGTTATTAGTGTATTATAAATGACCTACCCCAACCCCTTCCCTAAACCGAACCGTGACCGGGGTTAATAACATTTATGAGTCTTCCCCTACCATCCTAGGAAAATAAAAGATCGCTCCCCAGATGTACATCTACATTTTGCTTCGTTTCACTCTGACATTTAACGGTGTGTACATAAAGCACATGCGGAATCGTTCAAACATTAATGGAGTAGAAATTCACGCATACACGCAGATAGTTCAAAATGCGTATATAGATAACACGCCACTTTCAAGTCAAGTGTTTACGCGAAAGTCATGATGTCATGTTCTATTCATTGAAGAATCCTGAAAAAATGCATCACGGTTTCCTCAAAAATATTAAGCAGGATAACTGTTTTCAACATTGATAATAATCAGAAAAGTTGCTTGAAATCAGCATTTTAGAATGATTTCTTAAAGATCATGTGACTGAAGACTGGAGTAATGAGTCTTTAGTCATCATGGAATAAATTACATTTTCAAATATAAAAAGAATTAGATTTAACAATATTACTGAGTGAACCTTGGTGAGCATAAGAGACTTTACAAAACCCAAACTTTTGCCCAGTAGTAAGTATACATAAATAACATAAATATATTATTATTTATATATATATATATACAGTTGATTGTTAATTCATTTTCGTTTAAAATGAAAATACTTGAAATATTTAAAATCTTGTATCAGTATGTAGACAATAAAACTGATCAATGCTGTAAAAGTATTACTCATTTCATGCATGAACAAAACAGTCCCACTTTTAGGATATGTTGTAAGACAAATGGTCCCAAAGTTGGACATTTAAATAGTCCCAAAGGTTGATTTGGAAATATTTGCATTTCATCATCTGTGTATTGAACAAAGGTTGTTGGGATGTGTCAGGCTGCCAAGTGCAAACCACACAAAACTCCAACTGACAAAAAACGTGAAACACACGTGAAACGATATTGTTAGGCTTGTGATATTTAATGAAAAGGAAGGTTAATTTCTTCAATGAATGAGCAGGTTTGCTTGCGAGGAGGATCAGTTTCCTCTGAGTCACTTGAATGTGACCTTGAGCAGCGAGAGCAGCTGCGGCGACAGTAAGTGTGGCACTATCAACCACAAGCAGGACCAAAGAGCAAACGGAAGTATATGTGTGTATTTTTATACCAAAGCAGCTGCTCATACAAAAAAGTGGTTGTATTATAGATAACACAAACATGAGGCAAAATGCTTATCTATTGCGCCTTTCATTAAAGTACTTTTGCTTACAAAAATCACAACGGCCACTCTCAAGAGGAGTCTGGGACAAACACACACAAACACTGAGCTCCAGTCACAGGAATACAAGGGCATCCATTCTCAAGTCACGCACACTTTCCCAGGATGCTAAGGGAACTTAGACAAAGGGAGTCATTTAATTGAATAAGTGTGCTAGGAAGTAGCAAATGATTTGAGGACAAAAAACAAATGATTTCATGGTAACAGAAACTATGAAAGGCCATTTAGGCATGATCGTAGAAAAGAAAGAGGTAATTACTGCTGTTTGCCTGGGATACGGCAATAGAAGGACGGGTCACTCGATTACTCATGGTTCTAGGCAACAGAGGGGCTATGAGGTTTGCTCACCCAGAGGGGAGGTTTCCGCAGTGCATTGTGAAGAAAAGACCAGCACATTAATCTCCTCGAAAAGTGTCTTTTGTCTTAAGGCTGAGCTCCAGAGACTCAAACTCAAGAGAGGAATACAAAAGAGGCAGATCTAGAGGAATAAGAAGAGAGAACAAACTTCCTTGGATCATTTATAAGGAATTAGGTTACTTGGGGCATGTGTTTTGACTGCTAAAAAGCATTCGTTTTATAGTGTAAAGCATTGAAATGAATGTTGTGCTTTTAAGGATGTATATATTTACCAAGGCATCATAGGTCAGCACTTTAAACAAGTGCACATAAAATAAAAAATACCACAGAAAACATTCAAATGACCTGATATATTGCCACCCGCACAACCAGTTCAGCAACCTGAGCAACAACAACTCAGCTGATATCTATGAAGTTAAAAAGGGAAAAATAATAAGAAACATACCGTTTGTGTTTATTTTAATTATGAACTTTTAAAGGACATTAATAATATTCAGCAAGGATGCATGAAACTGATCAAGTAGCAGTAATGACAAAAGTGGTAAAACATGGTAAGGTTTTGGTAACAATTCTCACTATTAACTGTTGCTTGTGCATCCCAGATACCAAGAGACATCTGGCCCAGTTGTGGCCCATATCCAGATATACATATTCAACTATGGCACATATATGGCTCAGTTAGTTCACATGGGACACATCTGGGCCACACGCAGCAAGCCACAACTCAAACCGGCTTGATGTGTGTGGGCCAGATATGGCCCGTATGACCTTAGCCACTGTCAGAACTGAGCCATAGTTGGCCCATGATGAGGCCCGGTTGTGCCAATACCTACCTTACTAACTATTAATAAGCAGTAATTAGGAGTTTATTGAGGCAAAAGTTGTAATCAAAGGAGTAGTTCACTTTTAAAAAAACTTTTGCTGATAATTTACTCACCCCCATGTCATCCAAGATATCCATTTCATTCTTTCTTCAGTTGAAAAGAAATTAAGGTTTTTAATAAAAACATTCCAGGATTAATCTCCATATAATGGACTTTACTGGCCACCGAAACGGTTCAGAGGTCCAAAAGACAGTTTCAGTGCAAACTGTTCAAAGGGCTTTAAACGATTCCAGAAGATGAATAAGGGTCTTATCAAGCGAAACGATAAAAAATAATGCTAATTTAAAAAATATATAAAAAGTTTAAGTTTTAGAAGCACAAATGCTCGCCTTGCTCTGTTCTGTGACGCGCGTCTGTGACTCTCCTGTTCGAACTCGTTCATCAAAATTAACAAATCTTTTTCCGAGTCAATTCGTTCCTTTTGTTCGTTGAATAAACCAAATGACAAGAAAAATGATTCGTTCATCCAAATGAGCATTTGAGCGTTTTTTTTTTTAAATGAGCGATTGTTTCGCCTGATAAGACCCTTATTCATCGTCTGGAATCGTTCTAAAGCCCTTTGAACAGTTTGCACTGAAACGTCTTTTGGACCTTGAACAGTTTGGTAAAGTGCATTATATGGAGAAAAATCCTGGAATGTTTTCATTAAAAACCTTAATTTCTTTTCAACTGAAGAAAGAATGACATGGATATCTTGGATGACATGGGGGTGAGAAAATTATCAGCAAAAGTTTTTTTTTTTTTTTAAAGTGAAGTACCTGTACTTCTTTAGTACTTAGTTAATACTGAGAATTGGACCCTAACATTTGACCATGATTTCTATTTAAAATAAATGCTGTTCTTTTGAACTTTCTATTAATCAAAAATGTTAAACAGTTTAATTGTTTTCAACATAATAATAAGAAATGTTTCTTTAGCATAATAGAATGATTTCTGAAGGATCATGGGACACTGAAGACTGGAGTAACAACGCTTTGCCATCACAGGAATAAACTTTAAAATATATTAAATTAGAAAACAGCTCTTTTAAATGTAATAATATTAAACTGTATTTTTGATTAAAGAGATGCAGCCTTGGTGAGCATAGACATAAAAAAAAAAACTTTAAAAATCACAATGACAAAACCGTCTAGCGTTTATGGCTTTATCCTTACTGAAGGCCAGAAGAGATTAAAAAAGTGAGAGGCATTGACTAGTCATGTGTGGAAAGGAGTATCCGGTTGTAAATACGGAAGCGGTCTGTCTATGCAGTCCTACAGATTTCCTCTGAGGTCCCAGCCAGGAACTTGTTTTGGAATCTGCTGCTGCCTCCATGTTTTTCAGCCAACACTCACCTCACAAGCTACATCCTGTGACTCACCATATCAGAGTCATGTTGAACAGTAACATTAGTTCCTGACATGGCCTTTTCCTGATTCCATCAGCGTGACCTACATACATCAAAAGAAAGGATTCTTTCTGAGAGTCATTCAGAGACTTCAGGATGCCACTCACATATTTAGGCCATGTGCACTTATGGAGGGTTTTTTTTTTTTTACTTGGGTTTTCTGTGGCTTAAAGTTTGCCAAACTAAACCTTTTAACTCCCACTAACCAATTATTCCGAAAACACACACCGCTTCCACGAACTGACCACAAGAAAAAAAAATAGGCTACTTCAAGATGGATAATTTGATGTTTCAACTCTATGATTCACAGAAAGCATTTGAGGGTTGTTGAGCAAGCAATTTTCATTTTAAAAATAAATTTTCACTATAAAGTATAGTTTTGAATGACTTTTGTACTCAACAGACACCATAAGTCAACATAATCCAGATAAAAAAATAGGTGTGCATCTTTGAATGTACAATAAGTCATGCACCTCGACACGTCCTAGTGACATCACTAAACCTTGATAACTAGCTAAGCGTATCACACAGCTCGGTAAGAATGCAATTGTGCTTCCAAAGGATAAAAAGCCTGCTTTTGTCTGAGTCAACAGCTGTATTTTATGAGTCACAAGGTTCTCAAAGCTGAGCTCATGATGATGCATTCTGGTTTCGAATGGAAATCATTTGCTTTGGCCTCACTGGTCAGATGCCATAGCGAAAAGAACATTTTCTGTTGGCTAAATAATCAAATCCATCTGTGCAATGCTCATGTTAGAGGTGGGAGCTAGCCGTCATCCGATTCATTACACAACCAATGAGTTCAGTGTTCACCCTCCCTCACAGTCATAACGAAACTATGCTTGTTGAAAAGTGGCCACTGAGCAGTGACGCAATGTGGCATATCCTGTATTTTAGACATTGTGGCAAGGAGAGAGTATTTATTTTGACATTTTGTGAGTCAGTTAGGGCAGAGATATCAAAATGCACTTAGATTCATATACTGTACAAGAGAATGAAATAATGACTTCAACAGTGGGCCTTAACCACAAAGCTTAGGAAAGAGATATAATAAAGTTTCATGAGCTCTACCATATGGACACCAGTTATGCCTCAACCATGTATTCTCCGTAAATCATTCGTACATGAATTGACTTCAACTATTTACATAAGAATGGTTTTACACACACAGTACCATTCAAAAGAAGTGGGGTCAGTACAATTTTTCTGTTACTTATGTCCACCATGGCTGCATTTTTTATTCATCAAAAAATGCAGTAAAATAGTAATATTACATATTTAAAAAAAAAAGTTTAATGTAATTTATTCCTGTAATGGCAAAGCTGAAGTCTTCAGTGTCACATGATCCTTCAGAAATCATTCTAATATGCTGATTTTCGGCTCAGGAAACATTTATTATAATACATTTTAAAAACAGTTGTGCTACTTAAACGTGTGTGTGTGTGTGAGAAAGATTTTGTTTATTTCAGGATTCTTCAATGAATAGAAAGTTCAAAAGAACCATATATTTGAAATAGAAATGGTTTCTAAACATTAAAGTAACATTTTAGGTCACTATTGCATCATTGCTGAATGTTGTATGATTAACAAAGTTCATTCTGCCAGTGTTTCAAAGCCCGTATTTAAAGCCACGATTTTTGTAAGAAAACAAAATATGTTGTAAATCAGTCATAATGTACCTATTTACAGAGCATCGAGGTGGTACGTGGTGTTCATAAAGACACTCAAAAAGGTTTTTTACCTTCATGAATGTCAAATGCAATGCTCTTGCAATCTGTTCAAGTAAGATAACCTGCCCACAAAGTCACCAAACTAACAAGGTTGGGAACTGTGTGGACAGACTGCAAGATTATGACACCCTATAACTCACTGTGACACTGCACCTCTCCTCAGTCTGAATCTCCATTTACATACAGTGACTAATGTCAGAAAAAAAGCTGTTTGTTATATAACTATAGACAATTTTCACTATCACACCACCAGTGTTTACATTTTCTATGTGTTATTATTTGTCATTGGTTTAAAATATGGTGGTAAATGTTTTGAATTAAGAAATATTCACTTTTCATTTAATCAAAAATTACAGATTTTACATTTATACCAATTCAAAGCATACCGGTAGGTGGACAAGTCACTTAAATTGACTGCGAGCCATTTATATTATCCACGGCATGACCAAAAATGATAATGCATCTTTAGTTCTTGTACAAACTCAGAAGACCATTATTGAAGGAAACAAATGAAAGATAAAACAGAATCTGAAGATTTTCACTTTAATTGCCATTGATTCTGGCAATCTCGAGTTTTGGATGGCTGTTAAAACAATACTAAATAACTAAATAAAAATTAATGCAAACTGAACAAAATGGCCAAAATATGATTATTTTTATTTAGGTAATTCATAATTCCACATGATTAGTTCGAATACATGGTCACATAACTTGATTTAGAATTTTAATATGAAACATCAGGTTTTACATTAATAAATACGAGTATTAAGGTACATGAAATGTGATTCAACATGTACTGTTTTTATAAATCTTCTAATTAAAACAGACATAATTACATAAAAAAAGCACATTTTGGTCTATTTCTAAAATAACTGAATAAATCACAAAAGAATGTAAGTTACGCCTAGAACAACAAAGAAAATGTGAACACGTAGTGGAATATAAGAAGAAGTCGACAATGTGCCGATTTGGTTCTCTCATATACATTTATCAGCTCTCGCCCTCACATGGGTTCCCACAAATCATAACTCTGTTTTCCAAACGGGCACGTTCAGCCGCAAACACAAGTTTATGACTTGCTAATGTCTCCTAGGACCTGACCTAATCAGAGTTGGGTCCTTATTCTATATTGAGAAAAAGGGAAACATCGGGAGTGATCGAATTACTCTACAATGATCTACAGCAAATCAATGATTCTACAGAGAAAATGATCTTAAAGATCTATCGTCTTACCATCACAGCTGCAATGAAGGAGTCGATCAGGTGATAATCTGCAGAGCCGTGACCTCCTTTACCAAAGTTTCCTGGAACTCTCGTGTCTGCGGTGTGCTTTGTGCTTCTATTAGTGAGGAAGTCGAACACTTTGATATCATCTCCCTGATAGGACAGTTCCCCCTTGTGAGAGAATAAACAAATAGGTGTTAAAGGGATAGTTCACTTTGAAATTAATTTTGATAAGTTTTAGTTTAGTTTAGTTTAGTTTATCCAAGATGTAGGTTTTCTTTGTTTCCGCAGTAGTTTCAATTTGGATATTTTTAGGTCAAACCGTTCTTGTCTGTCAGTCATATAATGCAGGTCTATGGTCACCACCTCAAAGAGCATGCACAGAAAAGCCCAAATTAAACATGATTTAATGACTTGTAAATGTAAGTACACATTGATGGCCTAAGACACTGAATCCAGCGGTTTGTGTGAGAAAACAAACAGTATTTATGTCGTTTTTATTTAGTATTTAGATCAATTCCGGCGCTTGCGCAGACCGAAGAGGCCGCCGTCATTCAGATCGCTTGGACGTGACTGTGATTACAAGAGGTAAAAACGATAAAAATACTGTTAGTTTTCTCACACAAACCGCTCGTTTCGTGTCTTAGGCCATCAACGTGTACTTACATTTTTGAGTCATTAAATCATGTTTAATTTGGACTTCTCTGTGCATGCTCTTTGAGATGGTGACCATAGACTTGCATTATATGGTCACCATCTCAAAGCATGCACAGAGAAGTATGTCTAAACATACCAAAAATTAATTTCATAGTGAACTATCCCTTTAAACCCCCTTACAGTCTTCAAAGTGTTGGAATATTGACACAAATGAGCAGCAAGTCCCACCTTACTACCATGGATAGTTGTTCTGCGTTTACATATTTCCTCTGTAAATGCTACCATGGTGAATGCGGCAGTCAAGCCTCCTTCAAATTCCATGTTCACTACCTGCAATAAATGATTTAACAATAAAACAACATTCTTTGTTAATGACAGGAAACATCATTACAAGCATATGTAAACTGTATGAGATTCACCAACCTGGTTTGAGCACACATCATTGTCACAATCGTAGACACAGCGTCCATAAGGTCCAGTTCTGAGGGCTTCAGTCACAGATTCAATATCAGGAACCGAGTTGCGACAAATTACTGAAACCGGCCAGCCATCATTCCCCTGATTTATGAATAACGTAAATAAATAAAGTAAATGTTCTTTTTGTGTTATATGCATCATATGATTATAAGCTTGAAAAAGCATAGTAAATAAAGTTTTGGAGCTGGTAAGATATTTTAATGTTTTTAAAGGAAGTATTATATTTTCTGCATTTATGTCAATTCAACTCAAATATTGAATTTTGAATTTGTATAGCGCTTTTCACAATACATATTGTTTCAAAGTAGCTTTACAGAAAGTGCATTTCAGAAATGTAGGAATTTATTTGTTCAGAAATACATTTAAAATAGTAATATTGTGAAATATTATTTGATGGTAAAGCTGAATTTTCAGCATCATTACTCCAGTCTTCAGAGTCACAAGATCCTTCAGAAATCATTCTAATATACTGATTTGCTGCTCAAGAAACATTTCTTATTATTATCATGAAAACGGTTCATACTTTTGTAAAAAATGTAATGCAAGTTTTTCTGGATTCTTTGATAAATGTAAAGTTTAAAAGAAAAAAAAATGTTTTTAAAAAAAGAAATAATTTGTAACATTATAAAAAGTCCTTACTATCACTTTTGAGCAATTTAATGTGTCCATTCTGAATCAAATGACTCATTTCTTTAAAAAAATCTTACTGACCCCAAACTTTGGAATGGTAGTGTACATAAACACATTACTCTTTTCACTCGATCCAGGTAGATTTTCTTAGCAGAGTACGCACAATCCCCCTCTACAGGACAGTCTAAACAGCGATTTGCAGCCTTTGCTGGCTAGGAAAATCAAGAAATAATTTAGTTTTGTAATGTTTTTTAATTGAATAGTTAAAAAAATAATACATAATAGTCCAAGTCCAACCTTATTCTCTTTTGTGAAGTGGCTAAGCGACCCAAATGATGAAACTTTTAAACACCTGTAAAAAAAATGATTATTTCAAAACCATCTAAATCTTAAGATCTATCTTGAACCTGGAAAATATGTCTTGCAGAAAGAAGTGTAAAAAAATAATAATACAGAGCTAGACTTGAGAGCCTTTTCTATGTTAGTGACCCACTAACATGAGGTTAAAAAAGACCCCTCCCATGCTATCAGTTTGAACATATAGAGAAACACTGATAAACGAAGATAAGACATTCCATTCATTCTCTCTATCAATTTACTATTACTTTGTCTTCAGCTCAGCAGTACACGTGCGCAAATCACGTTAGATTAAGTGTACCTTCGTCCGCCAGCCCAATGATGAATCAGATCCAAATCATGACAGGATTTGGCTAACAGAGCAAAAGAGCTTTCTGCCTCGTTTCTCCAGTTCCCTCTGACAAAGGAGTGAGCAAAATGATAGAACCCCACCTATCAGAGAAGACAGGGCTGACACAACACAACTGCACGCAGCACACGCACACTGCAAGTTTATTTAAACACAACCTACCGGTTCAAAATGTTGAATGTGGATGACATCTCCAATCACTCCGCTGTCAATCAGCACCTGAATTAAAGAAAAAAAAGTATGTTTTCCTGTGCCTGAGAGCTAATTTGATTGTTTATTAGGATTTAAAGGAAAGTGTAACTACTTTTATTTTGTGGATCACAGGGTCGTATCGAAGAACATGGCACACAGTGAGCATGACACCACTCTGAATGCAAGTCTCTACAATCTCTGTGCAGTCCTCCTCTGTAACCTTAGACATCAATATAATATAAATAATAAAATATTAATACAAATATTAATATTTTTTAATTTAATAACAACATAAAATGATACACAAACTATGAACAATACCACAGGGGTTTGTGTGAAAAATCTTGTTTATGCACTCTCTTTATTAATGGTTGTTTAATATGCTTTTGAAAATCTAATCTACTATTTTCAGAGAGGTTTAAATTTAGCAATTCTAAAAAATGTTATGTGGTGTAAAATCAATAAATAAAATCACACATTTTCCAACGTATTAATACAACACATTTTCGCAAATATTGTGAATTATAATTATCGTAATAGTTTTTTTTTCTAATGATGATAGCAGGACAGTCATACTATTTTTCTACTTCATACCCCCCAAAAATATCCAAATGATGTTGAATTTAATTCAGTAATAGTGTAGGGATGCACCGATATGACAATTTTGGCAAATACCAATAACCGATACTTCTTTATATTTCAAAGCCGATAACCGATATTTTGGCCGATAAATCTAAATCCAAATCCAAATTTTTTAGACAATTTTTGATTTTCCTCATTAAAAGCCAAGATACAAACACAATTATGATGTTCTTATTTTATTTACTTCTTATTTACTTGCACTGCAAATTTTGCACTTTAACTGGAATTTTGCAATTTTCCTTTTTTAAAGTGATTTCAATCGTATTTCAAGCAATTAAAAAGCATCATGTTGAACAGTGCACATCTAAAGTGCGCCAGCTGAAGGAAATAGTACATTATTTATCGGCTTTTAGATATCGGCTAAATGTTCTTGTTGGGCCGATAACGATAACATTAAAAATGATCATATATCAGCTGATACCAATAATGTGGCCCTAATGTAGTGTTGTAGTGTATGAAATGCATTTTAATTTTTAAATCAATCAACAGATCCCATCAAAAAAAAAAACACGAGCAAGAATGCTGTTTTCCCAAATATAAGCACAATTAACAATGTGATATTGACTTTATACAATAGTTCAGTAAACAAGAAGATTATATTAAATTTCTTACATTTTAGACACAGTATTGCCTTTTTTTTGCTCACCAAAGAAAATAGTTCTAAACAAAGCCACAGCAGAACTGTTGTACATCTCTGAGCAACACACAGTGGTATTTAGTTCATGAATGAATTGGCGTTTGAAAAGAATCGGTTGAGTAAATGATTCAATGACCCATTCATAAAGTCAGTCACTTGCTTCGTTCCTGAATGAATAAGCCGTTTTAAATGAATCAGTCATGGAGCCTTTTGGCAAAAAGACACTTACAGCCATTGGTTTCTCCAGCAATACATGGTAGCCTTTCTTAGCTAAAGCCACAGCAGGGTCCTGAAGAACAAAACAATGATTGGACACTGACTGAACCCATTTAAAGTAGACAACTTCAAGTGTAAGTTATGTCATTCATTAACAAGTAAAAAAAAAAGCTAAGCATGCCATCCTGATCTAAAAACAACTCTATCATGTGAACATTGACCAAACAAACCTTGTGAAGACGATCGGGAGTGCAGATCAATACAGCATCTGCAAATTTCTCTCTTTCTACTATAGATCGCCAATCTATGTAAAAAGCAAACAAATGTACTTCCAAAAAGAAACACATCCAACACTTTTTTTATAACATAAAGCTGGGAAACAAAGCTGGACATACCATTAAAAGTGTTGAGATCAGCTACTTTGTGCTGTGCCTGAAGCTTCTTTCGAGCGAAGTCTCTGGGGTCAGCAATTCCTACAACCTGTGAGGAAATGGTTATAGTCATGGTTATTTTATTTTCTGGTTATGATGAAATAACAGAGTTGCTGACTGTCGATATGAGATTAAAACACAAATAATACCCGCATGCGGTCAGGATAAATCACAGCATAGTCCGAATAATTATCTCCTCTGTTACCAGCTCCAACCACGATAACATCCACAGGCGATGGCATTATAGCAGATCCCTGCAGATTTAACAACATATATATATTTTTTTAGGATTCATAGTTTTATTCTTCCTACAACCAAAAATGCAGTACATAATTTGATCTGTAGCCTATAACATAGCATTTGACATCTTACCATGCAAAATTCCCAAGACTGAAGATCTGTGGTTGGGACTTTGCTTTATAGGTTTGTCTTCCTTTAACTTAATAGGGTTATAAAGGTCAATTGTGAGAGATACTGGTTACCAAATTGCAGTAAATTATTAAGTCCAAAGAGGCATTTTTGCATGGTTGATAAATCAAATCTTTGCAGAGACAAACAACAGGCTGTGAATCTAGATCAAACGCTTTGTGATATTATCTGAAGAAATAAGGGACGGGTGTCGTGTTTTCATGCGTTACCTCATCGAGTTATCAGCGCCTCACATCAGATTTCTTGGTCCTGAATCGGATTACGATCATAAATGTGCTTGATTAAGTGTATGAATACAAACTTCGCCTGTGGTTACATAAATGCATATATGTAAAACAAAACAAAAAGACAGTTTAGGCTGACGGCTTCTTTTCTGAAGACTTGAACTAGAGGTCTCGGCTCATTCACATTTGTTACTTCCTTGTTTACGTTTGAGCGATGACGTTCTAATGACGCAAGAGCAACGCTCGAAAGAACATGCCATGTAGTCCATTTTTTCCACGGAGCAATTTTAAGAACATCCTGGCCTAAAATTACAACAAAAACACCATAAAAGCACTCGGTACACGGTTTATGGCCTAGGCTATTATGAGTCAGTCTTTGTAACAATCCAATTGTGTTAGGGACAGACCTACTGAAATCTTAAGAAAAATATTGATGTTCATCATAGTAATGCTAAATCAACGAATAAACGGATTTTTTTTATCGGGTACGTTTGCAATGATTTTTTTACCTCTATTTGCATTGATTTATTAAACCTCATTGGTTCTTCTGTCCTAATTATTTTTTCTTATTTAATTTCACATCTCTCCTTTTCTCCCTCGAACACCTGGGTTTATAGGTTTTTAAAATAGTATTTACAATGTTATTGCAACTGTTTTTCAGGAAATGCATATCTGATACTACTAGAGTATTTTCTACTTCTACTTTCACTTCATTCATTTGTGAACTGGATGAATGTATCGGTTTTATGTAAGAGATGCATCAAGTTCACTTGAGGTAGTACTCCCTCTTGTGGACGTAGTGATACATACAGCTCTCCTAATTGGATCTGTGATGTTTTATGACTTTTAATTAAGTTTTTAACAAAAAATCCATTCACACTCAAAAGGTGAAATAATTTAACAAAAACTGCACATTTATTTTGTACTCTGTCTATACCATATACTGGGTTTCTTTTAGCGCTTAGCTGTTCACAACTCACCCACAAGTGTGTCACTAGACACCTACTGTAGCAGCCACTTTATAAAATCTGCTGACGAGACAGTGGTGGTGGAACTCATTATTCGAAAGAGCTTACAAAGAGGTGAGACACAGTTGTGGTGTACAGAGTAGTGGAATCTTTTCAAGAAAGACAAGAAAGAAAGGGATAATGACTCAACTTCAGGTAGACTTTGTCTTTGCAGCAAATTAGCATATTAGACTGATTTCTGAAGACCAACAAAAATCTGGCTTCTTTGATGAATTATTTTTTATTTATTTATTTGAATGTTATTTGTGTTGGAACATTGTAAATGTCTTTTAAATGTATTTGCTGTCACTCCCATAAATAAATGTAATAAAAAATCATGCTGCCCCAAACAAACAGTAATATACATGTCTGGCAAGACTACACCAAATGTGAAATTTTGAAAACTTAGATAATAAAAATTCCAACACAAAAACCCTATAAACCCTATAAACAAATCAATATAAGAACATGAGCCATTCTGCTAAAGTCATTCTCACGAATCAGTTCATAATTAAACATCTTGAGCATGTTTCATCTCTAGTGGACAGTACATGGACCAGAGACTTCTCGTTTTATTCTAGCCCTCAGTCTGCGCAGTTCTACATGACCACTGTCCACTTTAAGCCCAGTCTCTGTCAGAAGCCAAGCTTTGTCAAGTTTCTGCTCTCCATAGTTCTGCAGGGCAAAGCGCAGGAACTTTTCAGCAAGGCGTTGTGTTCCCAGACCAGCCTGCACACACAGCAGTGCCTGTCCCTCATGCAGATCCAGGGCTTGAGAAATGTCCTGTAAGCCAGACTCTTCATGGGAACACAATAGCAGACTACGGCCTCGGCGGCAAAGGTCCTCTGCCCAAACCTTTGGCTCCTCACTCCCATCTGCATTGTGGCCCTGAATAACCTTATTTAAATCAGACACAGCCCTGTCGTGGAGGCCCAGGTGGGCCAGGCAGGCTGCACGCTGCCTGAGGTACTGAAGCTTCATCTCACTGACCGCTCGCACTGCTAGCGTGAGGAGGGCCAAAGCGTGCTCCCACTGGCCACTTTCAGACACAATGCCGGCCTGCTGGGATGCTGCCTGGAAGCACAGAAGCATTTTATGAGACACTGTAGAGTTAAGTAAAGTCATCAATACAGAAGAGAAAACAGAAAAAGAACAGAAACAGTACTTGTACTAGGGCTGTGATGAACAAGGCCAGTGCTGCACAATAACAATAACAGAATTTCCATTTTCAAGGAGAAAATGTGTAATTGATGTGCAATTTAACTGTAATGAGTTATCTTAATCTGTGCCCGTTTTGGGTGGGATTTGCATGTGTTTTAGTTCTGTTCCCTGTGTTCATATAAGTTACCATGGTTTCCCATTGACACACACACACAAACTACAAACTACACTATGCTAAACCTATCCATCTGCATTTTTTACAATTTTCAAAACACTTAATTTAGTATGACTTATAAGCTGTTTTCCTCATATGGACCAAAACAAATGTCAAATTTACTGGTATTACTATACTTATGAGGATATTTATTCCACATAACATAGGGAAAATCAGGTATACACGCAAACACACATGACTAGTGATTACCTGTGCCAAGCGTTTTCTTTGAGCTGACTGCATGAGACTGATTAGAAAGTCTAGAGTTGCTGGATCTTTCTCAGCCACCACACTTAAATAATTGGTTGCCACTTCGTAGTTCTGCTGCCAGGCCTTCACGACACCCCACCTGGCCTTAGCTGCGACATCTCGAGGCTCTTGACCAAACACCTGCTTCAGATGCGCTCCTGCAGCAGTCACCTCCCCTTAACAAACATCGTTTCACACACATTTTACATAGACATAATGTATACATTTTAAATTTGTCTAACACATTGGATGTGGAATAAACAATCTACTGGCCCACACACTTGACTCTTTTATGCTATATACTGCTCCCTTACCTTTGGCAAATAGTGTATCTATGTACAGGAGGTGCCACCTGGGTTCCCTGCAGTCAGTGTTCATTAGTGCTCCACCAATCAAAAAGGCTTCTCGAAGGTGCTCCTCCCGGCAGGGTACAGGGTTAGCCAACAGAGTCTCTGACAGGCGGCTTCGACAGTACTGACCCAACCATTCACTGACCAGTCTCTTTGCTTTTTCTTTAAGTGACAGCATGCTCTGAGTGACCTCCTCAGCACCACACTGAAGGGCAACTAGTATGTCTAGTGTACATTCCTGGTGAATTATTGATGTTAATAGTGTCAGTTTACAAGAATAGGAAATATTACTTTATCGTGAGCTTAGAATTATAAGGTTCTATCTCCACTTTTGCTCAAAATGAGTTTTTGACATAATCTGATCCATTAGGTGTTTATTAATGCCTGTGTGGTATTATTTTTGTAAAAAATAATGTGTCTTATTTCAGCCACTGATCTTCAAATAGTGGTAATAATTTACAATCAAGTTCAACTTGACATATACATTAAATAATGCATTACAGTTATTTTTATATAAATAATGTTATATATAAATTTAAATGTCTGAAAATGTATTAGTATATGTAGAACTTAACATTTACCAAGATTCTATTGGTTTACCATGCATTAACCTTAATGTAATGTGTTACTGAATCATGAAGCCATCTTTAAAAATACTTTTTGGCTCCCATAGATGGAGGTCTTTGTTTTCTGGTACCATACCTTCTGCTGGTTCAGCATAAGATAAGTGAATCCTCTTCCACACAAAGCCTGTACATGGTCTGGGTGCTCTTTAAGGATCGCAGTGAAGTCAAAGATAGCCGTCTTCCACTGGCCCAATAAAGCATAACATTTTGCTCTCTCCAGCAGGGAATCTATTGCGGCACCACCTAAGGAATAATTGGTAAACTCAGTTAAGGAAATTAAGTTACCTTTTTTCTCTTTCTTTACAATATAATTGCTCTAAGAAGTGATTATGAGAGTTACATAAGGCCAAGATCATATAATGGAAATCAGTTACAGAAGAAAGTAAATGAAAATTGCTGAGCTGAAGAGGAACAGTGTCGATCAGATACAATAAATAGTGTGAATTCCTGTTTGCATTTGCACATTTTCCTCTACATTTGACCCTACAACCATAAATATTTTGTAATGTAAATTAATATATTACTGCATGTGTCCTTGTTACCTGAAGCCATAATGGCAATGGACAAATAGGCCACAGCTTCCCTTATTGCACTTTCCGCTTGTTGGCCACACAGTATACGTTTGGAAGCGGTGTGACAATGTTTTTCTAGAAGTGTTCGAGTCTTGTAAAGATGCTACAGAGAGAAGGGGGCGTAGACAGCTGGTGTCTCCTGAATTAATCAGCTTTTTCAGTAGCTGTAAGACACCAGAGATATTACTTGATCCGAAGCAGAAAATGAATAAACTATTTTCGTAGAAATATTTAATTATTTAAATGTGATAAAATGAAGTAATATAATCTGGCACCTGATAGGCATCATAGAGGAAACCTCGATGCAGCTGCAGAATTGCAAGACGTGCGAGAATTGGTGGACGTGGGGCTGTGTGCTCAATGTTGAGAAGAAGACGGTAAGCCTCCTCAACACGACCCAACTGGTACAGAGCATCTGCTGTGAGAATCTGGGGTCCATCGTCACCGGGCTGTAACTCCATTAGAAGAAGAGCAAGAGCGTGCACTCCAACGGAAGACCTGAAGGAAGCACAGGAAAATGAATATGTCAGTGGTGTCCAATCCTGCTTCGGGAGGGCCAATGGTATTGAGGTGTGTTCAAGCCATGTCATAATTACTGTAAAAAATTCTGGACGGTAAAATGCCTTCACGTGCTTATATAACTTGAAATCAAAATTTGTAAACTCATGATTTTCTGGGAGCTATGACTTGTACCACATGGCTGGTGTACCACCTGACCACTGCAGATCTAAAGTGTGTCCGATCGGTGTACGACAACAAAGTACCGCAAAAGCGAATTTGAAAGCATACACAGCTTTATTTAGAGTAATTATGGCATGGCGTGACATGAACACAGCTACTACACAAATTAAACACACCCGAACCAGCTAATCAAGGTATAAGGATCTTTTGCCGTGTCTCATTTTGTAGACTACAACCTAGGTTGCATTTGTCGGAAACATACGTCACCAGGGCTCTCATTCTCATTTCATAAAAGTAACCATTCTAAAATTGATTGTTATTGCTTGTGAGACGTAAATTACTGTAATTGACTAATTACCTCGGAATCTAATGGTTACTTTTCTCCAGCCTCCATAATCTATCCAATTGGTAAATGTGACCTCTGAAGGGTGCAGCCTTCGAAATGAGACACAGCAACACGGTACGCGGTATGGTACGCGTCTGTGCGTATGCTACGCCATACCTACTGCGCACACCCTACGCAGAAGTATAAATTGGCCTTTAGGTTGGAGCTTAAACTCTGAAGACAGGTGGCCCTCTAGGAGTGCTTATCGACACCGAGAAGCCAATAATTATTTTTATGTAATGGCTGATTTTATTTTATTTTGTCTAAATACATTAAAAATTCAACACCAAAAACCAAAATAATTTTAAATGGTACAAAGTGTATTTAGGCATGACAGTATCACAATTCACAGTATGAAAAATGGATATTCCCTTTAAGACAAAAGGAGAGATTTTGCAAGACTATGAAATTAAGTTTCATTCAGAATCTGAAAAATGCAAATGTACCTCTGTTTGTTCTTGGTGTGACCTTCCTCGTTCTCTTGTTTTGCTGTGGGATTTGAATCAGCATTTTGTTCTTCAGTCCCCTCAAGCATAACCCTTCCCTGTTCCAGCAACACAGTGCACAGCAACCCACGGTAGTTCCATGGCACCAGGCATCGAACAGTTACAGCGGTGTCCTGCAGCTGTAATCGGCTCGCCGTAACGTAATCTAGAGCAGTAAGGTAGTGTGAGCCCCCCATCATACGCAGGACACCCCTGCCACAGAGTGCACGGACACAGCTGGGTGGGTGAGGAGTATCATGCTCAATAACTGCTTGGAAATCTTCCAGAGCACCTTTATGGTCCTCGGTGAAGAGTCGTGAAAACCCTCTGAGCACTTGCACGGTGTTCTGGTAGCTCTGCTGGGCTGGAGCTGCAGCGGCTAGCTGGCTACTTATGGAAAGGGCTTCTTTATGTTCCCCACGCAAGAGGAGGCAGTCTGCCAGACGCACCCGCAGTTCCCTACCTCCTCCGTCTGACTCCAAGTGGCAGAGAGCTCGCAGCTGAGCAATAACGGGATCCAACAACTCTACTCCTTTTGAAGACCGAAGGTCAGGCCTTATAAGAACTGCCTCCCTGAACTCCAAGACACCCTTCTCGGCCTGTTGGCGCAGCTGGATGCGAGCAGCCAACCCTATGCCATTGTCCGAGAAAAGCCTTTGGAATTGCTGTCTTGCTGTCGCCGGATGAAGTGCAAAGCCGTCGCCCAGGTCTTTGCAGACTTCTCTTGCCCGTCCTCCTACTGAAAAATGAGCAGCTGCTCTGCCCACCAGTAAACAAGCTCTTTTCTCTGGTGCCATTACATGTTCAGTCTGTGATTCATCTAGTTTAAGGGCCAGCGACAAAGCTTCTGCACTTTCTGTGAACTTTCCTGTTGAAAACAAGACTGCAGCTTGAAGTTCTCTCACCTGGATGTCATTAGGTGAAATGGCAAGTAAAAATTCAACCGTTTTAGTGGGATCAATGTCGTCACTTGCTTGTGTAGAACTCGATGCTTTCTCTATATGCCCCTTAGCATGAAGTATGGAATATCGCAGATGCATTTGCTGGTAAAAGGCTTTAATTAATAGTTCCACATGTTTAGTTTGCCTTTCTTTAACAAGTCTAATAGTTTCTGATTTATTTCCATTAAAGGCCTGCAGATAAAGCTGAGGACCTTTGGGATTTTGAGGGTCTGAGAGCAAGCAGGCTAGAGCTCTAGTTAACTCCAGAACTAAGCGTGTGTGACCTTCAGGTTGAGGCATTTGTTTTCCCCTAGAAGAGCGGAACACCGTGCAAAAATCTCGTCCGAGGCATGACCTGTCCCCTGCAGGACAGACTCCATTTTATAAAGAGAAGCAGAAATATTATTGGGGCATAATGTAGACAGAAATACAGCAACAAGACCTTTGCTCAGGCCGTCAATTGAATTGTGCGAGACGCCATCAAGCCAGGCCTCCAGAGTTGAGATAACCTCCTCTAAGAAACCTTTGTCAAGGCCACGCATGTGTCCTACGGTGGATCCTGCATGATTTCCAAAGGCATGGGTGTACAAAGCAGCAGCTCTACCAGGGTCCCCAGAGAGCAATATTTTATCTCCCTCTCTGCACAGTTCAGCTGCACCTTTATGCATGCCATTCATCTCTCTTCTCTGTAATGCTATTTAGTCAACATTTGGGCATTTCCTCCACAAGGGTCCTCAAAGATCTTTGAAAGAATTTAAAAAGCACATTATTAAAAAGCAGCTTTCTCTTGCTCTTATTAATATTATCCATTGAATGAGTTACTGTAAATATGAATTGCATAAATAATAGGGCTGTGCAAAAGTTAATTGCGATTAATTGCATCCAAAATAAAAGTCTGTGCTTACATAATATATTTGTGTGTGCTGTATATAATTATTTTGTATGTATATAAATACCTATGCATGCATGTATATATTTAAGAATTATTTGCGCTTAAATTATATATATATATATATATATATATACATACATAATCTATATTATATAAATAGAAATATTTTATATATGAATAACACATTTTCTTAAATATATGCATGTGTGTGTATTTATATATACAAAATAATTATATACAGCACACACAAATATATTATGTTTAGATGCGATTAATCGCAATTAATTTTTGCACAGCCCTAATAAATAAATGACATAAATGTAAATGTCTTTAAAATATAACTATAGTATCATTTTTTTGTTGTTGTTACAAGTTAATTTTTTAAGTAGTAACTGTAGTAGGCTACTAGTAACACTGTTCATAGACAATAGTATTTATTTATTCCAATATTTACTAGGCTACCTATTAAATTAGTCCATTTGTACCAGGTCGGCTACTTGTTCCCTCTGTTACTAGGATTTCAGTGACAAGTAGGCTATCTTTTCCAGCGTTACTAGTTTATTTATTAAATAGTAGTAGTTTGTAATTGTATATATCCCATTCAACATCCCATTTAAGCTGTTTCCTTGTGATATAATGGCTACAGGACACTTTAGTTCAAGTAGGATTAAAAATGTTACTAGTTCCATTTCGGATCGTGACTAGCAGCAAATAAAGAACAAATATCCCATAGTGATTCACTATTCCACAATAGGAATACGCAATAGGCTATGAATTGTTGTTACTACAAAACTACACAATGATGGCTTATCAGTTCTAAGCAATAAATGTTAACATGGCTTCCAGCAGACACCAAAGTAAAACAGACTTTTATGAAAAGAGCAGGCACTATAATAATGATCAGCGGATGATTTACTCACCTTTCTGTGTCTGCAAGAGTTTGAGAGAGAGGGTCCACTCACTTTTGGTCGGCTATCCTGTCTTATCTTAAACGAGTTAAACACTATTTCCTGAGATAGACCACATATGAATCTTCGTAGACTTTTCTTTTTCTTCAAAATAACCGTCAAAAGATGCGACTGTCTGGTTAAAGAAAAGCTTGGTCACGAAAAAACATCTTATTGAAACTCAATATGCCGACCCCATAAGTGAAAGACGACAGGAAGACGAAACAAAGAAAACCAAAACATTTTAAAACAGAGAAAACACAAAATGTAAAACGTAAAGGAAATAATAGGTTTGGGCAGGTGCTCTGTACTCCAGCAAGAACATCCTACTAATAATTAGACTATGTTACTATTAGACTGTGACACAACGCCGACATTTTTCTCATTAAATACTTATCTTCTAATATCTTAGCAACGTATAGGGCAAACATTTAATGAAGTCTTCAGGGTCTTTATTCAGTCGTCCTGTTGCGCGTCTTTGTAACATCCAAATTCCAAGAACCTTGGCTCTAGGCAAACACGCTTCGCGCTGCAAGTGTTCACTAGTTGCTATGGAAACGATCAACTAACAATGTGTGTTCTAAGAAAGTTAAAGTTTCCTAACCATTACGTTATAGAACCGTTATTTCCCAAAAGTCAGGGAATGTTTAAAACTAAAAAAAGAAAAAAAAATGTTTTTAAAACATTCTGGTAATAAAAACGTTCTAGAAAACGTTAAAACATTCTATTTTCTTGTCATGTCCATCCTGATGGTATTTTCCCAGTTGTTACACCAAAATTTTCCAAAAAAGTATTTTTTTTTAATTTACACTTAAAATACACAAACTTGAATATGACTGAAATTGCAACATTTAAGAGGATTAGACAAAAGTAACAATTGTAAACATACAAATTATGAAAATAGTAGAGATAATGGAACACTCTAAATTACGTTTAAAAATTCGCTCTATAAAATGAAAATATAAAAATAAAAAACATTAAAAATATTAATAAAAATTCAATATCTCGATACTATAATGCTCAGGTCATTCAGGGAATGGGTCCTCAGGCTACAGAGAGAGTAGAGAAGTGCTAGAGACAAACAGGATGAAGAATCATGTAACACTGGACTTAAGTATCAGTGAGACCTGATTATCTATAAAGCTGTCTTTAGTGCTTATAGACAAAATAAAACTCCAAAACATTATCAAATGGTTACTATGTCTGTTTTTCCCCTTATTTTTCTTCACCAGTCAAATGTCAGATTTGTAATATGGGGTGGGTGGGTGGGTGTTTTTATTTATTTATTTAATTAAAAAATAAAAAATAAATAAAAAAATAATGTTTACCTCCGGCCTCCAGTCCTCCGGCCTCCAGTCCTCTGGCCTCCAGTCCTCCAAAACATCTTACTTCCATCCGTCCTTCCGTCACATTAAACGATCACATTCAGCAACAAAAGCAAGTATAGACCATTACAACACAAAAGACTACATTTTATCCAACAGCTAAAAAGACTAAAGGAAGAAGACTAAAGTCATAATGTGTTGGTTTTTAATGAATGAATCTACAGCACTGAGGCTACACAGAGATCCTGCTTGAGCAGGAACCATCAGAACGTTTCCCTCCGCAGGAACAGCTGGTGAAAACTGCAGACACCTGGAACAAAGACCAACACGCTGTAGGACACACACCAACATTCCCAAATTGAAAAATAGCCACATGATCATACAGTACATTGGGAAGAACGCTGTAGACCAGAATCTGCACTGCTGGAGCCATATTGACGCTGACAGACAACTGGAATGGACAATCTGGGAAACATCAGAACAAGATAAAGAACTGACCAACCACAAGACAAGAAAATAAAGCATCACTCACTTGCCACAGGACTCAACTTTCAGTCCCATAACTGCAACGCTGTAGGTCTGCGGTGTGTTTAGTCACGTCAGACTTGGGCAAAACTAAACGAGAAACAAAGCGCTTTAGGTTAAGGTCTCAGATCTGTCATTGAACTGCACATACAGAACAACTTACCGTATTTTTTCACCTCAAAAACTTGGGAGACTTCTCGGTCAGCAATAAAAGCCTTGTGTGTACATCCCCATCTGAGCCTCTGGGTTTAACTGAGAAAGCTCCAATATCAGCTCCGTTGAGGAAACATTTGTCCACTGACCAATCCGGTTATTATCTTTGTCCTATTAAAACAAATTAACAGCTCAGAGAAAATCTGCAAAGAAAGAAAAGTGCAAAAAGCTGCATTGGCTCCATTCAAAGTCTTACACCGAAGCAAACTCACCTCCAGCACGAGCAGACAGACAGGAATAATAAACATTTAAAAGCAGTCATTGAAGTTGAAATTTCTGCATCTTAAAAGAACCTGCATTTAATTTGCTTTTCATTTATGGTCAGAACACTCAAAATGGTGAAACATCTGGTCTTACCATTTGATCAAAAGGCACAAATGTGGGATCCATGGAGACAACTCTGAAATTAACTGCAAAGACACCAACAAACTCACATATATTGCATAATGCATTTGAAGATGATAGCTTCAACCAAGGGTCATTCACAGCTCACCTGTTTGTCCTGGATTGTAAATAAGTTTGTCTGTTTGGATGAAGGTCAAAGGTAACACCTGAACATGATTTTGCTCTCTTCAGTCGCTCTGAAGACCTTCCCTTGAACAAAGAGGAAGATATCCAACACACACACACACACACACAGTGAAAAAAAATATTAACCACACTACGTGAAAATACAGAAAATCAAATTATAACCACAGCCAACCCCTCCAGTTCAGTGATCCAATAAAAAAAGAAAACACAAACTACTCACATACAAAAGAATTTAACTCTTGTAAAACAAAAGTACATATTCACACACCCTTGGACATTGTCACACCTGCCAAAGATTTATAAAAAAAATAATAATAAATAAAAAAAAACATTTACTTAAGCCCTATTCACACAGGATTAGTATTACCTGGGGACCATGTGTACATTTGAAATTACCCACCCACATCTGAATTTCGTGTGGCGCATTCGCACGGGATAAGCGAAGCCTGTGATTTTACTCGAATTTACTGACTTATCTCCCGGATATGATGTCATTAGGCTATAGCTTTGAAATGTCTTGTCTTTATTATGTCTAGCTGTATATAATAAACAGAAGAATTGTCCTTACCATATAAACATGTCATTCATCTCCATCTAACGTTAATCGTTCTTTTTGTTTTTGCTCTTCTGATGGTTTTCAGCTTTCTCTTTCTGCAAATTGTATAGTTGTACTATATGACCCCGCACCCAAAATACTATCAAAACACTCCAACTCTAATATTATCCAACTAATATTATCACAGGACCTAAGTGTTCAGGAGAAAAAGTAACTATACATTGATAATGTAACTGGAAAAACAAGAAAAAATGAATGTCTGGTTTCATTTTTCATTTGCATTTTATGGTCTGAAAATTGAATTGTGAAGCGTTACACGGACCACTGACAAATGATTGATTCATTTAGGACATGCAATACTTAAAATATTAATATTAATATATATGCAATAATCAAATTAGTAGGCGACACAGGGCATGTTAGTTAAAGATGCAGTAAGCAATTTCTAAAGAAAAGCTGTTGAAAGTGGATCTGACCAAGCACCAAAATAGATGTGTAGCCAACCAGCAATAAGGGACGTGTCCACAAATGGGGGGGGGGGGTTGTTTTGAGGATTTCAAATATCAACGGCGTATCTCAGAAATCACTTTCTGCACCTGTCTGGTTATGTCAGTATGCAGATCATGTCACACATCCAAAGTACTTCAAAATACAATGTAGAAATATTACTTCCATATAAAAGGCCACATAAAAAATGATTTTACTAAATTGCTCAAAAAGACGAATAACTTACCGGTTTGAATCAGTTTGACTGCATTCACTATGTGACATTACTGCAAGAATGTTTGCTCATAACTTTGACAGAACCTTCTGAACACTAAATTGTTTTTAATTTTAACAAGAAAATAATATAATATTCTCCCATTTATTTAATAATCACAAAAATGTATAAATAATGTCATTTGGAATCACCAAAGTGGGTTTAAAGGATGACATTTCACATTTCTCAGAGAACATACAGTAGCTACATTTCTTTGAACTGACAACTAGCAAATAGGTTATGGTAAAATACAAGCCTGGAAAAACAAAATAAAAAAATGCTTTTGATGTGGTTTAAACAATAGTCAGATGAATCTCCACAGCAGGGGAAATTCCTTGTTCAGAGGCCATAGCAACATTTGCTGACATTCACTAACTTAATGTCAGAACTTTTCTCTTCCTGCACAGCAAGGACACTTTCACTGTCACACTTTTTATTTTATAACAACTGTTGAGAATCTGAACCATCAATCAATAATGTTTTTATTAAGAAAAGTCACAAATATGTGTGACAATGTGAATTAAGTAATTGCCCATGTAATATGACTGAGAGGATATAACTTTAAGCGTGAAACATAACAAAGTTAAGCACCTACGTTTATCCTGAAAACCAGTACAGTACGTCCTTAAATTAATAGTGGATGATAAAGGTCTGGTTTCACAGACAGGGCTTCAACTTAGCCATGAGTAGGCATTAGTTGAGTTAAGACATTTAAGTAGGCTTTATAAATGTGCCTTAAAAAAACATCACTGGTGTGTATCTTGAGATGCACTGAAAGATATTTCAGTGCAAGTTGCTTTCACTTAAGCTCAAACGTGCATTTAGTTTGGGACTAGACTTAAGCCTTGCCTGTGAAACCAGGCAATAAATATATATTTTTTTTAATTCAAAGTTAGAATCGAGTCAGTTATTCTATAATTATTCTACTTTACAGTATGCTTAAATAAAACAACTCAGGAAACTGAATATTTTTAACCATGACTGAGCGTTTCCTGTTAAAAGGACAGAAGACCTTGCAGAGTTCCCTGTAAATGATTTTCAATGAAATGAAATGAAATTCAACTGCAGCCCTCACACATGAGGAGATGGAGTCAAGATGAGGCAGATTTCATGCTAGACTGCAGTTGCTCTAGCTTCTCTTGCAGTTCCTGGGCACAGCCAGACAGGTTCATGTAGTGTAATGTTGAGTAGATGTTCTCCAGCTTCGCTCCACTGCTCTGACTCCACAGACGCAGCATCAGGTACTGCTTTTCTAGATAGGATGGCCCTGCCTCCAGTTCGATACGTTCCATCTGATCATCTGACACGGAAAGCAGTCGCAGAAATTCCTTCCAGCGTGTCACAGGAATCTCTCTTATGATGGTGTAGAGCACTGGTGCTGGCCAGGACTCTTTCTGCAACACCTGCATCACTGGGGAAATATACAGATATGGCCTTTAGATAATTAAACAGAGTAAAATGCTTTTAAGTGTAAAAGGTCAAGAAACCCCAAGCTGTCAGGTAAAATCTCCTGTTGGTTAATTTTGATATTTGAGTTGAAAATACTTAAATGTACACTATGTAACTCAATTTAAATAAGTCAAAACATCATCAATTTAAAAGTCTCGTTAAAAAAAAAAAGATTTGAAATGTTGAAACACATTGTCCATTACAAAATAACAATCAGTCTAGCAACAAGACAAACACTACAGCTGGCGGTAGATCCTTTTCCTATTTAGCACCAAAACAATCTTCCTAACATTGTCCGGAGAGAAGACACAATCTGTCAGTTCAAATCTAGACTAAAAACACACCTCTTTGACCTAGTTTACACATAAAATATTATACACTACTATAGTTCAATGTTCGGCTGCATAGTTTAGATCAGCTGGAACTGGGAACACTTCCCATAAATCCTGATGTACTTGGTACATCATATGAAGGATGGCAACGCTTATATTAATCTCTCTAATATTAGTATCCTGAGGTTTAACGCAATCCGCCGGATCCAGGCCGTATCCAGATCTGAAGGACCTGCGCCTGAACATGACGACAACGCAGTCCTAAAGTCTCAACTACTCTCTCCCCTGTGAAGGCCTTCCTCCCTTCCCTTTACCTCTGTACAGATAAAACATTGTCGGGATAATTCTGGTTCGTGTGGCTGCGCTGACGCGACAAAAAACATTCTTTTTAATAGATTTTTAAGACCAAACAAGTAGTTTGTTGAGTGTTGAATTGTGAATGACTACACACATATAGCTATATATTCAAACGCGCATACCTTTGGACTGAATACGTGATGCGCATGTTCGCGCCATCTGCGTTTTCCCGGGTTTGCGTTTTTGAGGTTTAGGAAGAGATAATAATAATCGAATAATCGTTTGCACCTTTGAACCGAATTTCAGGGAGTGCATTCTCGAGACACCAGGCACTATTTTGTGCGGATGGGCGGACGGAGCACATTAAGAGTTTTTCTGTTGTAAGAGTTGTAACGTATGTAATTTTTAACCCATTCTCATCCTAGTGCGTCATATAGAGACACTTTTAAAATTTTCATCAATATAACACGCACAGAGCTTTGTTCGGTTATGGTAGGTTTAGTTCTGGGGTAGGTTTAGAGTTACACCACTAGGAGGTGCCTTCTGGCCCATATATATCTGCATCTCATATTGACGTTAAAGGGTGCCATGTGCGTTGGATGTAGACGAAATGTCAAAAGCGGCAGTACGTATATGACGCCTTGGGATGAGAGCGGGCTGGTATTTTAGTGTATAGTGTTTTAGGGTTAAATGAAATGCAGGTAATCTTAACAGAAAATCCAGAGACAAAAATTACCAGCACCTTTCGCTGTTTTTGAGGATGTACAATAAATAAGCCATAGAAAAGCACGTTTTTATGAAAGTGTGATTCAAAAGACATGAAAGTAGCTGGATGAGTGGACTGATAGTGCTTATACTTCAATAGAATTAAGTATTCCAGAGAGCCGTGTGATTTGAACTTTTAACATGTACTTGTAGCCTATCATTCAGAGTTTTTTTTAATGTGTGCCTATAGTAAACAAAAGAAAAAAATATTAAGGCTGTTTAATGAGATCTAAAACAAAAATCCCTCCTTTTTTTATTCGTATCTACTCTGAAAATCATCTACTGCATTTAATCAGCCATTTTTAACGCCCTTTCAACATGAAGTTGTGAGGCTCCTACCACACCGCCAAGGAAGCTAAAAAGTGTACGAGTCATTAGAAGTTACTATCTGATTAGACAGTTCTCAGAAGTTGTTTGACTTTGATTGTGATCACCTAGCCTTCAGGCGTAGCATACAAAATCTCATACGCCTACACGATTCACAAACGGGGATAAGACTAAAAGACTCAAATTGAATAGAAAAGCAATCACAAGATTCAAACGGTTTTAAAACAGAGTACACCTAGGCTACACTTAATTAAGATTTGCAAAATATAAATTTTTCATATAATTACATTTTGGGTTTCCATTTGCTATCAGGGGTGCCATGATGCTCTGTAAGTCTCCACTGAGGACACTGCGTGGGAAGCTGGTCACTGGTAAACTTTTGATAGAGGTTTCATCGCAGGCTGAGGT
Organism: Hybognathus amarus; assembly: GCA_030378365.1. NCBI lineage: Eukaryota > Metazoa > Chordata > Actinopteri > Cypriniformes > Leuciscidae > Hybognathus > Hybognathus amarus. The sequence goes on along the minus strand of JAQIUQ010007459.1, from coordinate 120,441 downwards.
ATATCTTTCCTTTAAAGACAAACAAATGATTATCAAGGTGATGACTGTCACTTGAACATGTCAGAGATCAACATTTCCACCTTGTAATTTCATTGTGCATAATAGAAAAATGAATTAAAAAAAAATAAAGAAATTAAAGAAAATTACAAACCATTGCTATGGGAATGTTGATTACATCATTAGGTTAATCTGCTAAAAAAAAAATCATTGTCACAACATACATTATCTGGAATATAACATACAGATCTTCTAAACCAATGTGCATTTCCTATTTTAAAAAAGAAAGGCCTCATATCACAAAATAAACAGAAACAAAACCAACATCCATCCAAATTGAGTACGTGACAGTATATGAACCTGGTTGAATGTGAATGTTTGACTGTTTGCCGATTTGCCAGGTTTTGTATGGGCAGCAAAGCCATTTCCATCTACAGAACCGGATGAGTAGAAGACAGAGAAGACCACCCAATAAGGCCACAATGATGAGAGACACCAGCAACAGCAGCTTTGGAAATCCTAAGATAATGGACAATTTATTTAAACACACACACAAAAAAATAAGATTAGTATGTCTTAAGGTTGGCATAAATATTTCTAAGAGCATGTTAGGATGTTGTGATACCTTGTGTTTCAACTGTGGTACAAAAAGATTTACACGACTCGCTCTTGCAGCTAAACCTGAAACAAATTACATTAAGCAATAGGACAATTAACATTTACTCTGCCTTAAATCACTTTCATTAAATGTCTCCAAACTGTAGGCTCAACTATAGAAATAACTACCAACTGATTTACCACAAACATTTTTACAAGCTTATAAAACAATTTATTCTATTCTTTGGTGAGGTGGAAACTGAAACAGTGTTTTATTGTTAATATCTTGGGTATACAATGGAGATGTGCCCGAAGCCAAATACCTTATAATGGCTTCAAAACGAATTCTACCGAATAATTAAAAAGATTATTCGAGCCGACACAGTTACTCCTCATGTTTGCCGAAATAACAGGTTCAGCCTAGCATGATATTATAGCTGCATAAACCTCTAAAATCACTTCACAATAATTAGTGTGTAAGTCAATGAGTTACTATATGTATGAATTAAAAAAGCTTGCGAAAGCAAATCTATACTCATTTAAAATGGCCTACTCATGTAATTTGATGAACTTCCAGTTAAAGCCCAACTCACTTCCGGATTTATCCATACAGATATAGATTGAGACAGTTACCAATTCAGATACTAGCTCCACTCTGTCCATACCCTTCAGTAAACAGTCACAAATGCAGGAAATTCTGATGCTGAATTTCCACCATATGCACAGGAAAACCACAACACATTAACCTACATGCTCAAACAGAAACTTTCAAAAATCCTTGTTCTCCATAAATAGAGTAATTTACCCCCCAAAAAACATTGAGATTCAAAGTACAGAAAAATGTGAATATTCAGCCACATACTCTACACAGCTTTGGCATTGATCCACCATCCAGAAAATAGCCATTCTTACAAGCTACTGCTGTGGTTGTAGTAGTCATTTGTTGGTTACATGTCTCTTTACAGTTTGAACCTGAGTGACGGATAAAAGGGGAAAATAATCAGTCATAGTTTCCTGGCCACAAGATGTTCAGCATTTTTTATTACAATAGAAAGCATTATCTGTGTCCCATGGTCAAAAGTTTGTAAACTTCCATGAGTAGTACTTACATTCCTTGAGACTGCAGTCTTGGCAATTACAGGGTTTACAAAAACCATCTGATTTGTAAAACCCAGGTTCACAAACGCAGACTCGGTTCTTTGTTGATGTGCAGGCGGTAAGCTCTACTTCATGGACTGTAAAACCATGATTGTCATCGTCTTACATATCCAGATTCTTACATATCTACAATTACATAAATTAATAGTGTATTCTAATATTTTACCTACCACCACTATCACAATGTTCACATTTTAAGCAGAATTCCATTTGATTTTCAATGTCCATGAAATGATCGCCCGACACTCTACACAGAAATTTTCTTTTTTGTGAAATCCTGCAAAATATGATACGATACTTATTTCAGAGAGGTTGAGGTCCCTCTTTTACGTGTGTTTCACTGTGGATTTACTATTACTTTTATTTAAGCAGTGCAAGGCACATCTTTTTACCTGCTGAACATCTTCCATCTGCATTGGGTGCTCTTGTACTTTGGCATTGGCATTGGAATGCAATAAATAGTATAAAAACCTGAAATAAAGACAATTAACTGCAATCAAATAAATAAAACGTGGTTTAACAATCTTCTGAACATATTAAATACCATCATATTTAAATACCATCTGAATATCATATCTACCCGACGTCATATATCTGAATAGATATTTTAAATCAGGGGTTTTTTTTCAAATATTTGTACATTTTCATATATACAAAGATACTTTGTGAAAAATATAAGTGAGATATATTCTCACAACACTGTAGAACACAAAATATATTTTAAAGAATGTTGGTAACCAGACAGTTGATGGTAGCCATTGACTTCCATTTAATTTTTTTCACACCATAGAAGTCAATGGCTAACATCAACTGTTTCATTATCAACATTCTTTAAAACATCTTTTGTGTTTCAACAGAAGAAAGAAAATGATACAGGTTTGGAACAACTGAGTGGAACAAGGGTGAGTAAGGGAGGACAAAAATAAATACAGACAGAAAGATCCCTTCAAAGTTGGGAAAAGTGGACTTTAAAATCTTTATATATATATATATATAATTAATTCTATAATATATTAGATTAATTCTAACATATCTAATACATTTTTTTTATTGTTCCTTATGCCCAATCCTTTTGAATCCATGTTTTGCATTGAGGTCTTAAACCCTCAGGCTTAAAGACCCACATTGGATTCATGAATTTAAAAATAAAATGGTGTTATTTATTAAATATATCACTATAATATATATTTTGCTACTTAGCCATGTTAATTTAACATAAGTCTGCATTACACATATCTGTTATTTTCATTGAAATTTTCAACAAACTTAGCCACAACAATATGTGGCCAAATTAAGACTAAGGTTATTGGAACAGAATAGTGGTTACTGAAGTTATTTTTCAACAAAATGGAAAAAAATAACAGAGAATGAGGTACAAACATTTATAATAAGGAAAGATAGCAATTCGAGCACAACATGTCAAGGAAAAGCAATGCTGGTAAATAAAAAGGACTTACCCAATCAAAACACAGTGTTGAGACAGTCATAATGAGATGTTCAGTTTCAGCTAAAGAGTCATGAATGTCGAGTAATAGTATGATTTGAATTCATAGACTTACAAATTGATGAGAACATGAAATATTCCTACTCTGCTTCATGTCAGCATTTGTGGCATCCACCACCTGCCTCACTCTGACAGAGTATCCGTGCAGACAGGAAAGTGAGTAACCAACCAAGAAAGCTTTATGTACAAGATCTAAGAGAGAGTGACAGATGAGAAACAGGAAAACACGTCAGACCAATAACCTCAGCGTGGTACGGTTGAATATCATATCGTTTGGTTAATAAACTTAGCCCATGCAGTCATTTATTTTATCATAAGCTATATCACATTCCATAATATAATAAAAATGAATGAAATTATGAACTACCTTATTACACATTTTAAAACAATGACATCCAGTGGAGGATCATTTAAATTTTTCCTGTTAACTATTTATAGTTTGAGTGGTGGGGTTCCAAGTTTGAATAGAATTTTGATTTGATAAAGTAAAACTAAGCGAGTTTGTTCTGTGTTTTCACTTCTAGGTGATACTCTCAATAGTAACTCTATTGTATAATGTCCTATACTGTAACTAAGCAAAGAAGACAAATTGGTTCTCTTGTATCTCTTGTAAACATGTTGTGGGCTAATTGCTTCTTGGTCTAGCTCGCTGTAGCTTGGTGTCTGCTTTAGGCCTAAAATTTGCTTCATGTAATAACAAAAATGTATAAAGATGTTTGATACAAATATGCTGAATGTGTGATTCCATGAGTCCCCAACAAAGACAATTCACTTTTTACCACCTACTGGGTCTAAGAGAGGAAACTTACAGAGAGAAACCTCACCACCTCTCTAACGCCACAAGTGGAGTGATACAATCGGCGAAGAGTCTGAGTGCTGAGGAAATGCCGCTCAGCCAATCAGATTCGAGAACAGGAACTATCTGTTGTGAACGGTGCAAACGAAGTCTAAATATTATTTCACATCACTGAATCAACCTTAATACGTTTATTTACACTAATAAAACGAAATTTAAAGGGATACTCCAATTTTTTTGGAAACAGGCTTATTTTACCGCTCCCCGGAGTTAAACAGTTGGGTTTTACCGTTTTCTAATGTATTCAGCCGATTTTCTGATATCTAGAAGAATATCAGTAAACAGACAGTTTCTGGTCTCATTGGCTTCCATAGTATATATTTTTTTCCTACTATGGAAGTCAAAAGGCGAAAAGCGGCCATGACGAGACTCTGGATAGGCGGCCATGATGGGATGAGACTCAGGAAGTGCGGCCATGACGTGACGGGACTCTGGAAGGGCAGGCTCGGCATGCGTTCGTTCGGTCGTCAGTCTCTGTCAAGCTCCGTAGTGGAAACGCTCAGAAATGCAGTGTTACACGTACAAGACTTTGCAGAGAATGAAGGTGAAAACCAGGATATTATAGAGTGAGTTAAACGAGGTAATGAGACACAGGTGGATGCAATCAGGGATCATGAGTCCAAGCATAGAGTTATGGGAAATGTAGTTTCATTAAGAAATGACAATAGTACGAGGTGGATGGGTATTGATGGGCACTCTCACTGGTATTCGTGACATTACCAGTGTGATAAAAGGGAATAACTTTGAAGTTTATGAGTCACCCCTTGTGGGTTTGAACTTGAGATGTGCAGATTATTACTGTACCAAACAACCACCAACACACCAAGCCTGTAGGCATGACTGAATGTCAATTAGAATACATTTCATTTGATGGTCTATCTGTGCATTTTTGTAGGGCTTGTAAAACATTTAAACTTCAAGCTTTTAAAGTCACAATGCAATCAAAATGGACATTTCTAATTTTTTTTTTACTGAATATTGCAGTATTTATTATAAATGATTGATCTGTGCAGATCTTTTTCTTTTTTTTTTTAGCAAACCAGAGCCATCCAGTGATCCAGTTCATTCCTGATGGCCAAAAACAAGTGGTGCCCTACATTTTTCTTGTTCGAGAAGCCATTTTACTTGGCTATACATATTAATAGAAAGACTTATCAGAACTTCTGTTTCATTCCAGCCTTAAAGCTTAAAGCCCAACATCAAAGTTGGTATACTTGCTTGAATGGTAATTTTATCTTTATTACAACATTTACCTCATATTCTATTCTATCATTGTAGTGACATTGTTGTTAGTGTGGAACAGTGGAAGTAATAATACTAATATTTCATTATTTAATGGAGTGAACAAAGACTGATAAACCCAAAGACAAAGTACATTATTATTAAGTAAGTAAGTGATTTTTGAGATATACGCTGTTGAAAGTGAATCAGACACACTTGTAGACAATCAGCAATAGGGGGCGTAAACACTCTTAATGGGGGGAGGGAGTTACTGTAGCAGGGGGAGATTTGAAGAAACACTATTGAAAGAGAGATGACTGAGAGACATTACGAAAGAGAAAAGATCAAAGCATTGTACAAGCATTGAATGCTTGTGCATTTTGGGGGCAAAGCAATGAAGGGGAGGGGTGTGTTTGTTGGGGTTGATTTCAAATAGAGTGCTGCAGGTATGACATCACTTTGTAGGCTAATCAGCCGTTAGCATCACACTTCCCTCGACAAAAACCCAATGGAATTTTTCCAAAGCCCTATTATCTAGAAAAAACAAGATAAAAAAGTAATCACCAGGGCTACCCATTCGCTTTCGCATTCAATACAAGATATTCCGGTAACACTTTACAATAAGGTTCCATTAGTTAACATAGTTAATGCATTAGTTAACATGAACTAACCAACAACATCTCTGTTCAGCATCAGTTAATATTTGTTCATGTTAACTCATACATATATTAATGCATCTAATGTTAACTAATGGAACCTTATTGTAAAGTGTTACCACAAAAATGTTTATAAATTCCATTAATGAATACTTTACTTAATGGAGTCATGTCAATAAAGCGTCTACAAATGTTAGTAACACAGCAGTTAATGTTGAATAGTGTACACTTTACAATAATGTTTAAATTCCATTAATAAATGGTTTATTAATGACAATTAATGTTAATAAAAGAGTCTACAAATGTTAGCAACACATGAGTTAATGTTGAAATAGTGTACACTTTTTCACAAACAAAAGTTTATGATACTTACACGTTTTGTCCATCAAGATAATTATCACAGATGAATACAAATTTTATGAATTTTTAAGCCTAAGTGCAGTCGCCAGAAGTAAAAAGCTAATAACCATAAACGAACTCATGGTCCCAAAACTTCAAAGTCACCATCATAAGCTTCCGACAACTCTTTCAGTTTTTATCTAAAAACATTTTCCCAGAAAGATTGAGTTAGAATAGTTTATAAGAGCGCAATTACAAGGTCGTAAAAGCAGACAGTCTCTGTAGTCCTATTTAGCCACTTCAGTAACTGTCTTTTTCAAATCACATAACAGCTTAAAAAAATCACAAATGGGTGATGTATTTTAGGTCATAGAATAAAACTTGAAAGTGTCAAGACTTCATTTAAGCCATTTCACAAAGAAAAAAAACATTGACTTTGACGATGGAATCAAAAGTGCTAAAATACTAACTCGTTTCGGCATTTTGGCCCCCAAAAAGTGATGTCATACCTGCACCACTCTATTTCACCAGTTCTTAGAAAACGCTTACAGCACCTTTAAACAACCACAGACTACCAAACTAGCCACTACAACATTAATAAAAAAAACAATCTGGGTTAACTTGCTTATAAAAATGTTTTAAGTTAAAAATATTATTTTATAAATGGAACTATAGACCTAAGTATAGTTAATCTGGTTACTATAGTCAATTTTGCATGGGGAGGTCTCAATTCTGTATCCCTTCTTTCATAAATAGAAGCAGCTGTGCAGAGCTATAACAGATACAGATGCCTGACCAACTGCTTTAGCCTAAAGCAATGATCAGTAGGAAGCAAAAACAGCCTCAGATGAAGGCTACCAGCTAAAATGAGAGATTTTGGTGTACAACACCCAGAAGTGAACAGACTGACCCGGAAGCTGTGCTGTCTGGAGGCGCATAGAGAACATTCAGCCTCTTCACTGCTTTATTAAAGCCTCTCCTGCGAGAAAAAAACACTCTGACTGATCGATATAAAAGGTTTGTGCACTCATATCGTCTTTTTCCTTTTGCCCAGACTGAGCAATCGTGCACATTACTGCATTGTACGAGAGATAAGTGTTCGACGGGAGCGATTTATCGCCTTTGATCTACCACAGGTTGCAAAAAGCGGAATATAACATTATAAATGGCATTATCTAAATGCATTGTACATGCATGTACTTATGTTTTAAATGTGCATTCGCTATAGCGCTGTTATAACGCAATCGGGACGGCAGATGTTGTAATAAATGACAGCCGCGCACAGCCTTTCTCCAATCGTAAGACATTTTTGCACGGCATGATTGTCGGAAGTGTCAGTTTTTTTCACGGGGGCCGGGCAATTCAAAGGTGCTAGTCTTCGTAAACAAACACACACACACACACTTAACCACAAACATCTCGTTGAGCGAGCGGTTCCTCCCTGAAAAAAATTGACCGACTTCAGTGTGAATCTTTAGGCTCTGCAGAATATGGCGTCCTTATGAAAATATAACAGGCTGCCATTTTTGTTTTGTTTTTTCTTTTGTCTGAAATGTTTTTGGTGAAATTGAGCAGGAATTAGTCCGAGACTCTATGTGATCGGTAGATACCGAGATAACCACGACGTGCTGCTGTATGTGGAATCATATCTCTAAAGTTTAGTGACTGTTGTTTTCCTCTATAGAGGCGTCAGGATTTTTTCCAACTTTTGATACTGATCTGTTTAAATAGTTTTGATTATGCTTTGCTTTTCAAATTTCAAATCTAAAATTGTGCCAGCGAGTCAGATTACGAATCATGCAATTATAATTCTTGACACTTCACTTGAGCTGATGATGACTCAAATAATTTGTTACCAATTAAAAAGAAAAAAAGGTAACACTTTACAATAAGGTTCATTAGTTACTACATTAGTTAACATTAACAAAGAATGAACAATACTTCTTCAGCATTTGTTAATCTTTGTTAATGTTAATTTCAACATTTACTAATACTTTATTTAAATCTTGTTAACATTAGTTAATGCACTGTGAACTAACATGAACAAACAATGAACAGCTAGATTTGTATTAACTAACGTTAACAAAGAATAACAAATACAGTAACAAATGGTTAGTTCATGTTAGTTTATGAATGAACTAATGTTTAATAAATGAACCTTATTGTAAAGTGTTACCAAAAAAAAAACACTATGTTAACTATCAAGGTCAGAAATGGGTCAAAAATAACTGATATTTAAAAAAATAGTTGTCAAATTACTTGTTAATTGAGATTGAGTGTTTAAGTTACGATTATTGAGGGTTATTGAAATTGTCCCGATTTTTACAATTAACAATAGTTTCTAACAAAATATCTGTTATTACAGTTATTCTTACCTGGCTATTAATCCACCACAGTCCTTAAAAAAACGGATTAATGACAAGAAAGCTTCCCACGTTTAAAGGGATAGTTCACTTTCAAATTAATTTTTGATATGTTTGAGCTTACCTCAAGGGCATCAAAGATGTAGGTGTCTTTGTTTCCACAGTATTTTCAATTTTGATATTTTTAGGTCAAACCGTTCTTGTCTGTCAGTCATATAATGGAGGTATATGGGGTCCACCTCAAAGACCATGCATAGAGAAGTCCAAATTAAACATGATTTAATGACTCGTAAATGTAAGTACACATTGATGGCCTAAGAGCACAAAACGAGCAGTTTGTGTGAGAAAACGAACAGTATTTATATTGTTTTTAATAATTTCAAAGTGAACTATACCTTTAAATCCCAAATCAATTTATTTTGGTTTTACAGTAGTAACGTTAACAACTCAAGTAATTGCAGTGTGAATTTATGTACAGGAAACTTTTAGGAAAAGCGTTAAAGGAAGAGTTAACACCAAAATAGAGCTTTTGTCATCATTTACTCACCCTCATTCCGTTTCAAACCCCTATGACTGACTTTCTTCTGTGGAACACAAAAGACAGAATGACAGCCTCAGTCACCATTCACTTTCATTATAAGGAAAAAATACATTTAAAAATAAAAAAAAGACATGCAAGATTTGAATGACCTGTCAATGAGGACAGAATTGTTATTTTCATCACTTTGTGAACAACTGAAACAAGCATATCACATACAGTTGAAATAAATTCAATAAATCATCTGACTGAAAACAATATGGTTTATTTTTTTTTGTAAAACTTTATATTTTAGATATTGCACTGGTATGTATTGTTTTTAATTAAATGACTAAAAGCAAAACTAAAATAAACATGATTTATTTACATCTCATTAGTAAGACTTCCTAACTAGACTCAATTTGTGTTACGAACACTGAGATTTAGTTGAGAAATATGTTTCTAAAAGCTTTTAGGTTGATTTGTGATTTTAAACTGTGATTTGACCCTCACTCTGTTTTATTAGAAGGATGGCAGAGCCTCGATTCAATAATCCATATTTCTGGCCACCACCTCCATCTATGCCTGGCCAAGTGAGTATTGTGTTTTTACTGTAGTACGGTGTGCTTACTTAGTCATACCGTACCTTTCGATTACAGAGCGAAACTGTGGCATTTGAATGTAAGAAACATGACAATAGGCATTTTTGCAAATCTGTACAACTCTGATGTGGTTTGCCAAAACATGCAACGAAACCTACAGATAAAGTTTCCCCCATGTTTTGTTCGTATGGTTTCAGCGTCTCATGTCACTTGATGTCCCCTCTCTAACTTAACCGATGACTTTTTACAGTTGGATAACCTGGTTCTTATCGACAAGATCAAAGAGCAACTGATGGCAGAGAAGATTAGACCTTCGCATTTGCCGCCTACCACTGTTCCCTCTCAGCAGACCCTGCTGGTGGCCTCTCCACCTACAGACGTTGGGCAACATTTAATGTCTCTCCCAAACTGCAGCAGGTAGCGAGTCTTCAGGCCCACAATTCCTCTCAGCCTGACATCGCCTGCACGCCCGCCCAGCATCAAGCACCATTGCGGTAATCCGATAGACCTTCCGTGCATCTATCATGACGAAAGTTCACGTCACAATTCATGTATTTTACATTTTAGTTTTGTGGATGTAGATATCTTTTATGTGGGTCAACAATGTGATGCGTTTTTAAATCTTCTGCAGGAATTTTGGCGGAACCTCTAGGAAATTTCATGTTTTATGTTTCAGTTGTCTAGTTTAGGTATACTAGGGCTGTCAAATGATTAATCACGATTAATCACATCCAAAATAAAAGTTTTTGTGTACATAATATATGTGGGTGCACTGTGTATAATTATTTTGTATACATATATAAATACTCAAACATTCATGTATATTTAAGGGAAAAAATATTTATAAATTATTTATATTTATATATAATATAAATTATATATAAATCTATATACAGGATATACATGAAAATATGTCTTGAAAATATATACAAGCATGTGTGTGTATTTATATTTATAGAATAATCTTACACAGTGCACCCACATATACTATGTAAACAAAAACTTTTATTTTGGATGCGATTAATCACGATTAATCATTTGACAGCCCTAATTTATACTTCAAATAAATGTAACTTATCAAAACCATGTGAAACCAACATAATTACAAAGTGTACATTTCTAAGAATTTGGCCAATGGACACTCTTGTATGTCATTGACCCTGTAGTGACATCCGTGCTTATTTTCTTACATGATTTCAGATCTGAATATTGATGACAAGTCTGCGGTAAAGGCAAAAGGATTATGGGAAGACTGGCATATGCGACAAGCAGTGGACCAAGCCTCCAGATCAAACCATTCGCTCAGGTGGTAGACACACAAAAGTCATTAAGTTTCCATTTGCCATAGACAAGTTATTAACCTTCTTTTTGATTTTCAAAACCAGGTCTCATGCTGTCCTCGGCGCATTGAAAGTCACAACACCTCTGAGGCTATAACTCCCACCACCCCGACATCTAGCAGTCAGAACCGTTTAGGCGAAGCACCTTCTTTAAACACCATTTCCGGCCTGGCCAGCGGTCCTGGCATGGAGCACATGAAAAGTGGAGGTCTGATAGGCATGCTGGGACCACAGCCCAAAGCTCCACGGGGCCGCAAGAAGATTAAAGCAGAGAACAGCACGGGCCCCTTGCTGGTGTTGCCCTACCCGCTTCTGGCCTCAGGCCCTGACCAGGCGGTTACCATCGCCAAAGAAGGAAAAACATACAGGTCACTGTAAATAATAAATCACACCATTTACGACCTGTATTACATCTCATATTACGCATAAACTTTCATTTCAGTAATTCCTTATTTCATTTTTGCATTTCAAACAGGTGTAAAGTGTGTCCACTCACTTTCTTCAACAAGTCAGAGATGCAGATTCATTCCAAGTCCCACACGGAGGCCAAACCCCACAAGTGCCCTCACTGTTCAAAGTCCTTCGCCAATGCCTCATACCTAGCACAGCACTTACCGGATTCACTTAGGCATTAAGCCCTACCACTGCTCCTATTGTGAGAACTCTTTCCGCCAGCTATCACATCTCCAACAGCACACCAGGTCTGCAAAACTCTCAAATGAAAATTGAAAACTATAAAAAAATAGTTTAGAGTGTTAATATATCTCTCTTTGCTTTTAAGGATTCATACTGGTGACAGACCATATAAATGTGCCCAACCAGGATGCGAAAAGGCATTCACACAACTCTCAAACCTACAGGTGAGGACCGCTTAAAGATAAGGGCTGGATTAAAAGTGCATTGTACAAATGTAAAGAGTAAATAATGTTCATAGATAAAACATAGATATATATAATTTAAATGTTAAAAACAAAGTTGACCAATGTGGTGTACAGTTTGTAAAAACATGCAAAGAGTGAATGTACAAAACATTTAAACAGTGTAATACACATATCTAACAACTCTCACAAAGAAATACGCTACTAACATATCAGCAAAGTTAGAACAGAAAAGCAAGAAGAAAAAAGATGAGTTTTTAAAAGAGATTTATAAGATACCAATGTGGAATCGAGGCCAAAAAAAGTTTTCGAGGCAAGTTTCGAAGCCAACATGGATAAAAAGTGACAGGAAATGACAGGAAATTGCCCCACATCATCACACACCCTTCACCATACCTAGAGATTGGCAAGGTTGTATCTCAGTAAGCCTAATTGCTGTTTTGATTTGCATTAAGAGATGGTCTTATGGAAAGTACCCCATGCCATATATATAAAATATTGTTTTTATTAATAAATAAATTAATAAACATATTTCACATTGCTGAAATAAAAATAAATAAAATCGTGTATACATATATATACACACACACAATTTTATTTATTTGATATATATATATATATAATTTTTTTTCAATACTTTACATTACCGTCTTAATACGTGTTCAATCTTTTTCCTTATTTCTTTTCCTGTTCAGTCTCACCAGAGACAACATAACAAAGACAAGCCATACAAATGTCCAAACTGCTACCGAGCCTACACAAGACTCCGCCTCCTTACAGATCCATCTCTCCGCACATGCCATCAAGAACGCTAAATCGTACTGTTGCAGCATGTGTGGCCGCGCATACACCTCAGTGAGTACCGATCCTCCTCAACGGATGGGAAAATACCTCTCTTGTCATATCATAAAACCATCTTCTGTTTTTCAGGAAACCTATCTTATGAAGCACATGTCCAAACACACCGTGGTGGAGCATCTCGTCAGCCACCATTCTCCGCAGAGAACAGAATCTCCCAGCATCCCCATACGCATTTCACTAATTTGAGCTTCCCTCCTCACGTTTCTCTTCCATGAAAAGGTATTTTGTTCGCCGCGATGGTCTTCCGTTGAGAAAAAAGAAGAATGTGATGAGACCTCGGAGGACATTTGAGTCTGATATTGTCTTTTCCCCATTTTAGCTCTTAGTGATATAGCCTATAGGCTACAGACTCAAATGCTGTCTGAACTGAATTGAATTGGTCAATTCAACTACAGACGCCAGTCAAAAAGGATTTGATTGATTATTTCAAAAACAGAATGTCACAGTTGTGATTACTTTTACAGTTTGTTTCAAAGGTGTGTAAGGGAGACTTCCAAAGATACTCTTTAAGCACTTTTTTAGCCTCGTGGTTTCGCCTCAAAGTAAAACGATTTTTTTAGAATGGGAGCAGCTTCTCGCTTTGGGCAGCTATGAGAGTTCAAGCATAGTTTTAGAAAGTCGGGGGTTTTGTTGGTTTTCGTCTCCACTTCTACTTCTTATCATTTGTTTTAACAGGATATTGTGTTGTTTTACTGTGGATGTGACACTTCTTCCACTTAAGCTTGTATTATCCTTTTATAAGGGGTATTAGGTCATGTTTAAGAAATGAAAAATCTTGTTTGAGTTGAGGTCCATTTTTTTGTGGATTTATGAGCATGGTTATTGCTCCAGTATTTTACACTGGCAAGAGAGACCCAAATAAGGAACTGTAAAAAAAGAAAATTATAATGATAATAAACAACCTATTCCCCCAGACAATTCGTTTACATAAAAGAGGGTCAAGAGGATATGACGCTCTCTAAAATAATGGCTTGTGTTATTTGCATCATAGATGTTTTACTAGTTTAACTTTTTCAGACAAGGCCTTTTTTGTGTGCAATGCAAATGCCATCCTTTCCAATCACAGTATTTTTAAGAAAAAGTGTCCTTTTTGTGCATAATTGGCATAATTGCATCATGACAATGTCCATTAAATGGGTTTTTCTTGTGATGTAACAGAAGAAGTGTCACATGGGATCAGTGGTGTTAACTGAATTACACATTTAGGGTGTAACGTGACTTCTAAACTCCATTAAGTGTTTATTCCCTCTATTCTTCTCAGATAAGCGATACAAAAGCACCTTGAGACGTACTTACACCGATGAGATAGCTAACGTTTTCATTCATTTTTTAGATGATATCTAATTGCAGTGACCTATTTTGAAATGTTTTTATTGTTCAAATTGGAAGTTTGTGCACCAAAAACATCAATAATGCTGTTTAAAGAAAATATAGAAGTCAAAAATGTAATTTTGAATGTAGTCATGCAACAAAAACACACTGGTTGAAATGAACACAAGTTCATCCAAAAGAAATAACTCTAAATCCGTTATGTTTATCTTTTTTGTTGTTGTTGCTTTGACAAGCAAAACCAGCAAACAAGCTTGTAAAATATGTTTTTAACAGAGTGGGCAGCAGTCAAAAATGTTACTTACTGGGTTAAAGCACACTTGCTCTATTGAATTATTCAAGCCAAATTTGATCATATGTGATCATATTTGCCATATGTGATGTATGCTATGTCAACAGGCCACAACACTGCAGCTCTACAACATTCATTTACATTAGTGGTCATTCATACCAGTCATTTGTTAAGCTTATTGTGTTCAATTCATGACTATTTAGGTTTTTTTTCTGTTTGCGAAGGACCAAGTTGTTGCTCTCAAATGCTTAAAATTCCCAAAATATATATAATATTGATTTATATATACAGTATGTGTGATTTATTACACAACAATGGCTTACTGGATCAAACTGGATTTTTGTTCTTTAATATTTGGAAATGTGAACAATATCGCCAATTTAGAAAACAGCAATTTGATGAGGATCTACTTCTTGGTGCTTTCTACAAAACCTCAGCTCATTGCCAGGAATTGGTTATTACATTACAGTATAATCCTGGCTATTTCAGCCTCAAATCCACTTTAAATCAGTAAGACTTGTACATTTACTATAAAATATACCCTGTATTCATTAATAGTGCAAATTGCAAGGTTTAGATACTGTACTATGTTCATTTTTGTATCTGTTTAGTATATTTCAACTTATTACTATTTGTTTTCTGTAAGTACTGATCATTGTTTTTATAGGTATCCTTGTCATTTTTACATGTACACCTTAATTTTATCATCGTTGAAAGACCGGTTTCTTTCTCTTCCTTCCCCCATGTCGATGTTTTTCCATTTTTTCTTAAGCCTTTTTTTTCCGCATGGAACACTGTAATCGTTATTAATTAACCGTTAACATGTATTATGTAAAACATTGTTACATATGTTCTAAAATAATTCACGTTTTCCTTTGTCTTGCATTGTGGTTCCATATAATGATTTTGTTTAATATGCACAGACATGACTGATAGGTGAATTAAGAAAATATCAATGTCAAGAACACTTTGTATCTCTATCTTGTTTATTAAATTCAGACTGTTACACCTGAGCCTTTGTATTTTTTTTAAACACACATTGGAATCAAAAAGTCAGTTGTGATCCTGTTTAGGATTTTAGATTGAACCTTGATTCCTTCTTGTCTTTAGATCTAAGCCCTTACTTTGATGGCAATAACATTTTCTTGGACTCTTCAGTGTAAAATACAAAGAAAGAGAAAACACCATGACACGGATTTCTAGATTTTTGTCTTTTGAAGGATGGCATGACTCATTTAATGAAGTTATGTAAAAGTATATAAAAATATAAAAGAATTAGAAAATGTGGCAACACTTGTGGCACTCACTTTTGTGATATCATAAACATTTATCACGCTCAGCGTTGGGTAAAGTTACTTTTAAAAGTAATGGATTACAATACTGACATCCCCAAAAAGTAACTAATTGCATTACTACTTTAATTTTTTTCACCTGGGCTTGCCTTGTTTATTTTTTAAAGCTGCAATACCTAAGATTGCATGCCGCTAGAGGGTGCTACATTCAAAACAACAACAACAACAACGGCTTTGCTTGATGATGACGTGGAGGAACGCGGAATGATGGGAACTGTTGTTTTCAATTCCACCGTGGATAAATGAGTGAGACGGGAATCGAAAATTAGTTGTCATGGATGAGGTAAAGTTCGATTTCTATAAATGTTGCGTTTAATGACATGCTTGTTTTTCATTAAACTGAAATAGCCGCAAGAAAAGTCAGGTTTAAAAGTAAATTAGTTATCACAGATGTTACTGTACGAGTCACTGGACGAAGCTATGGTGGAGAGGGTTTGAAGTCAAATCGTTGCTAATGGATCCTGACTTCGCCCTATGCTGCAATATGCATTTAGTTTTGCATTCATTTACAGAAATCAGCTGCTTGAATGACAACTGCTGATGTTATTAGATTTTTCAGGTGAGATTCCAAATTCATTCAGTTAACGGATGCTCTGAGGTAAAGTTTTCAGACTGCAGACTCAGCAACGATTGTATTTAATTGTACAGTACAATCATAACATAGAACAGACATTATCTTCCTTTCATGTCATGAAACATAACAATATTGCTGGCCATATACTGATGAGAAAGTGCGCGTCTGGTGTGCGATACTAGACTTTGTCCTAGACGTGGCGCGGCTTTCTCGTCCGGTGTGCGACCCCTTTACAGCCAACAGTTCACATTCCGAGAATAATTGAAAAGAATAATTGTGCACCATTCCATAACAAATGCGCGAAACAAGCTGACGTTTGTTGCTTGATAGACGCTAACGCACAACTACAACTTACGCATTTGTCCAGGACTACACGTAGTATGAGCGGAAACCGAGGTAACGCGGATATGACGCGATTGACTGGCGACTCCCAGCTCACCCCTGCTCACACGCCCTGTTTCCTTGGTTAAAATCTCAATTTTATCGCGATTTAAACATTGTTTGAAACATTTGGAATATTGTAAGTTATCATCTTAACTAAATATATAACACTGGCCTTGTGATTTTGGGATATTTTAATGCAAAAATCTTAGGTATTCCACCTTTAATAAAAAAAAGTTCTCTTTTTAGCAAATGTAAAGATGCGCCTATGGGTTGGGATAAGTCTCTTACTATCGTGTGTGCCTACTGGGCAAACAGCAGTGCAAAGTACCTGGCCTTCTTGGGGTCTCTGGGAGGGGTGCTGGAAAGCGCGGGAGTGAGGACTCCGTCGTTCTGGATCCAGAGGGAGGCTGGAGATATCTGAGTCTGAGGGGACCATTGTTCTCCACCTCCATTGTCGAAGCGGCTGCTCGGAGCTGTGGCCGTGAGGTCTCCGGTGCCGCGCCAATCCATGAACCCGGTGGTGGACAGCGGAAGTAAAGGATGCCCTCAAGCTGAAGAGTCCTATCGGGCCTGGTTGGCTTGTGAGACTCCTGAGGCAGCTGACGGGTAACGACAGGCCAAGCGGACTGCAGCCCGGGTGGTTGTGGAGGCAAAAACTGGAGGAGTTTAGTGAGGCCATGGAAAAGGACTATCAGCTAGCCTCAAAGAGATTCTGGCAACTCTTCGGCGCCTCAGGAGGGGGAAGCAGTGCCCTACCAACACTGTTTACACTAGAGATGGGCAGCTGTTGACCTCAACTGGGGATGTCGGCAGATGGTGGAAGGAATACTTTGAGGATCTCCTCAATCCCGCTGGGACGGTTTGCAGCAGAGTGTGAAGTGGCTGGGATGAGAATCAGCACCTCCAAATCCAAGGCCATGGTCCTCAGTTGGAAAAGGGTGGCTTGGCCACTTCAGGTTAGTGGAGAGATTCTCCCTCAAGTGGAGGAGTTTAAGTATCTTGGGGTTTTGTTCACGATTGAGGGAAGGATGGAATGGGATCGGTGCAGCTTCTGCAGTATTGCGGTCGATGTACTGGTCTGCATTTACATTTAAATGAAGGATCTCCTCAATCTGTCATGGTGAATAAGGAGCTGAGCCACAAGGCGAAATCGATTTACTGGTCATTCTACATTCATACAGGCAGCCGAAATGAGCTTTCTCTGCAGGATGGCTGGGCGATCCCTTAGAGCAGGGTTTCCCAAACTTGGTCCTGGAGGGCCACTGTCCCTGCAGAGTTTAGCTCCAACCCTGATCAAACACACCTGAGCAAGTTAATCAAGGTCTTCAGGATCAGTAGAAACTCACAGGTAGGTGTGTTTGATCAGGGTTGGAGCTAAACTCTGCAGGAACAGTGGCCCTACAGGACTAAGTTTAGGGAACCCTGCCTTAGAGATAGGGTGAGAAGCTTGTTCACTCAGGAGGACCTCAGAGTAGAGCCGCTGCTCCTCCACATCAGGAGGGGTCAGCTGATGTGGCTCGGGCATCTGTTCTGGATGCCTCCTGGACGTCTTCCCGGGAAGATGTTCCGGGCATGACTAGACCCCGGGGAAGGCCTAGGACACGCTGGAGGGACTACGTCTCCTGGCTGGCCTGGGAACTCGGTGTCCCCTGGAAGAGCTGGGAGGAAGTGTCTAGGGAGAGGAAGTCTGGGCATCTCTGCTTAAGACTGCTGCCCCTGCAACCCGGCCCCAGATTACTCCCAACACTGTCATGTTGTCAATAATTTTTTCATAAACAACAGCTATTGGTGTGTTGCTTTGAGAACAATAAGTTCAGTAAAACACTGTTGTTTGCTGAGAGTTGTTTTGAATGAGTATGAAGTAATAATTTTATCTCAGATTGACATAACCAATCAAAACAAGCATCATGAAAATAGGTTTATTAAGAAAATACATGCTTTGTCAGTGTGTACCATGTGTACACTGATGTCTTTCGGAATTTCAATGACATGAGCCCTATATGAATATTTTGTGAAAGTTGCATCCTGAATATATAGCAGCAGGACACAATTTGCGGTGCTCTCATAATGTACAGGCACAACTGCAGGATCTTGATCCTTTTGCCACAGTTCAAAGTGATACAATTTCTCATCTGTCAGATGAATTTGCTCCCAGATCACAGGTCATTTCAGTCTCTGAGAACTATATACAAAACACAAAGGGAGTGCAAAATTAAAAAAAAAATATTTAAAAACTTCCCAATTAGTAAACAACAATACTGTAATGTTGCTAATGCTACCAGGTCTGTTTTCTTGTCAGTAGCCAAATTCTTTTGTCAGAGGGAAACCAGCAGACCAACCTTTCTCCAGCATAAATTAACTCATATAATAAGGTCAAAATAAATATTTTGACATTTCATGGCTGTAGCTTTTGCCCTCTAACTGAAAAAAAACAGTGGACATGAAAAAAAACACATAGATGATGACTATCAATATAGATAGTCTTTACAGCATTTATCTTTACACTGTGAACTGAACACAGATACACTCCCATTCAAAATATTAGGGTAAGTATGATTTTTTTTTAAGTTTCTGAAAGAAGTCTTTTATGCACACTAAGGCTGCTTTTATTCTGATCTAAAAACAGTAATATTGTTAATTACTGTATATGAAATAATTGTTTTTATTGTAAATATATTTTTAAATGCAAATTTATTCCTGGGATGGCAAGCTTAATTTTTAGCATCATTACTCCAGTGTCACATGATCCTTCAGAAATCATTCTAATATGCTGACTTGGTGCAAACATTAAGGAGCACAATTTATTATTATTATTATTATTTTTTTTTTGTATGTGAAAACCGTGACATGTTTTCATTGGGGTTCTTTGATTGATAGAAAGCATTTATTTTAAATATAAATATTTTATAACAATGTAAAAATCTACTTTCTTTTTGATAAATGTAATGCATCCTTGCTGAATACAAGTATCCATGTCTTTCAAATAATAGTAATAAAAATCTTACTGACCCTACCACTTTAAAATTGTAGTATATAAGCTTTAAACTATAAAAGAGTGTAGTACTCACCGCTCAATGTAACATTTTACCGAGTTTTCACCTAAAATCTGCACAGAATATGAAAATGTCTGCTGACACATGCAAACACTTGATTTCAACTTGATCTCAAATACTTACTGCTTATCCAAAGGCAATAGTGTACTTCAGTTGTAAAGACCCACAGATGGTACCATAATAGTTAATAGTGCTTTAAGTGCTTTCCCACAGTTGTACCATTATAGGGTAAATCTATAAAAAAAATACATATGGCACCTTACAGATGCGACAAGGCTATTGACCATAGAATCCAAGTGAAGTATCATGTTTGTGAATGATATAAAATCTCTATGTGAGCCACAAAGGCAATGCAACTGAATTCATGGCAGGTGAAATGAGCCAGAGCAATAATACATCTCTTCACACTTACTTTAAAAACAACTGAAGTATAAGAAAATTAACTGAAAACTTCAAACATGACAGTCATGGTGCCACAGAAACTATTTCTTGAGCAAGCTGTCTATGTTTTACCCATCTAAACAACATTTACCCTTCTACAGTTGCTTATTTTTAAACCTCGAATGATCCAGTGACTTTTCAGATTGGCAAACTCTGTAATGGCATTTCAACAGTTTTGTAACTCCCTCAGGCCTCATCGCTTGTGGCACTGAGACTCTCTTCCTGCTCTAACCTGCTGTTGGGAGCCACAGGTGACCGTCAGGTTCAGGTAGCCTATCTCAGTGGACTGTGAAACGGGCACAGACGGAGGAGATTCTCTAGGTTCTTCACTCCAGACTCACCCCACTTTGACCTTGCGAATGGCATCCAATATTCCCCATGAGTCACAGAGCCCAGGCTGTGGACTAGAGCAAGATGTCGCAATGTAAGACGTCAACATTTGTTCAATGACACAGTAAAATAATCCTATACTGATCTGCAGCCTCAGCGGAAAATAAATCTAAATGGCAGATGAGACAGAGAACATATGACCTTCATAAAATTGGGACCAGCAAAGATTTTCTTATGTTTTTTAAAATAAGTCTCTTTCAAAAGAATCTCACCAAGGCTGCCTTTATTTGATCAGAAATACAGTAAAATAGTAATCTTGTGAAATAGTATTACATTTTTAACATTTAATATAATTAAAATGTAATTTATTCCTGTGATGGCAAAGCTGAATTTTCAGCATACATTTCTCCAGCCTTCAGTCACATGTATCCCTTCAGAAATAATTCTAATATGCTGATTGTGTTTAAAACATTTATTAGTATTAATGTGCTGCTTTAATATTTATGTGGAAACAGTGATGACATTTTTATCAGGATTCTTTGATGAAAAGAAAGTGCAAAAAAAAAATAAAATAAAATAAAATAATAATATATATATATATATATATATATATATATATATATATATATATACATACACTTCATGTATTTTCTTTGAAAATATTGTTTAACAATGTAAAGTTTGTCCTTTTTGACTATTTAATGCATCTTCTTCTCCGAACAAAAGTATTTATTTATTTATTTTAACCAAAACGATTTATAACCGAATTCCTCAAAACCGGAAAAATGATATATTGAACATTAAACTTCTAAATTAGTTACATAAAGATATTTATAAAAAAAGTTCTGAATCATATAAGTTTCTGAATCATACCTTGGCGTTGATGTTCGCAACAGGCTCGTGATCGTGTGAGCTCCAGAAGGAAACATTTTCTTGACCTCCTGAAGACAAAAACACAAAATAGGGCATCAGTGCAATCTAGAATTTGAAATGCTTATATTAAATAATAAAAAGAACAACTGCTAAATAAATGTGTACCTGCAACAGTACACATCGACTGAAGGTTTCTCAATGCTGAAATCTAAATTCAATCTGCATTTGCCAATGTTAGAGTTTTTTCTTGCAGCTCTTGATTCCATCTCCAGAAATTTAACTCTAAGAGAAATGAGGCAAAGAGACAGTTAGTATGTTTCTGTGCTTTCCTGTCAGATTTAGATGTACAGGGTAATGAGATGTTTACCTCTGCTGGATGGTAGTGGCAGTTCTCAGTCCATTGTTTTCCATTCTCCTCAGCTTACTTGTACGCTCCAGACGGAAGTTCTTGCTCTCCAGGAGGAGCTGGTCGCTTCTTCGGCTCATAGTCCTAATCCAGTCCTTCTCCTGCTCATAGTGGAACACACTCGAGGTGAAGCTTCATGTTAGACCTACTATAGTGTTGAAGGTGCAGATCTGAAAACACTCACTTCTCTCTGAGAGACTTGTCGCTAGAGCCAGAATCGTTTTCCAACTGCTGGATCCTGTGCTCATGTCGGGCGACTGTCTTCATGAAAATCTGTTTAGCTCTGCGCAACTTAGTTTTGTGCTGAAACTGTTCTCGTTTGTTCTGCAGGATTGGTTTCATCATCTTCATATTAACACATTCCATGTAATATATGTGTATTGTGTGAGGAAAAACTGGGCATCAGTACACTAGCAACGACTGAGCTCTAACAGACACACTACCAGACTTTCAAGTCATTCTGAACATGCAAAAACATGCACCTTCTTGCAAGGAGGACGTGTGTCAAATAGAACCAATATGTTATAATATTGGCTCAAAATATTAAACCTGTGTTGATATCCTCCGACTGGATGCAATTGAAGTCTGAAGCTTAAAAAAAACCTGTCCATCATACACAAATTTTCACAAGTTTACATTAACATATAACCAGATATAGTGCATATTTGGCGTGCTGTCCTGAGAAGGGGGCTCCAAGGCGTGAACATAGATTTGGCTGACACACAGATTACTCCCCTCGTATGCCTGGCTGGGATGAACAATTGAGAGTGAGGAGCCAGGGTGGAAGGAGGGAAGCTGGGAAACTGTCATCGGACAGGAGGTAAGTTGGCTATTCTAGGTCTCCTCTCATGCTGATTGGGTAGATTATCTGAACGTGCTTCTTCCTGAACTTTGTTAATGATACATCTATGAAATCTGTGAACTGCAACTGCCTAACATCTTTTGGCAACTGAGCATAGACTCATCCAGACTGCAAATCAAGCAAAAAATTTAGCAAAATGTCTTGTATTCCAGCCTTAAGAGTATAAAGTGAATAATGATACCTAATGTGAGTGTCAAGCTGCTGAACAACCAGCTTCAGTTCCTCCTCCAGTCTCTCAGACTCATGTTGGGAAGACAGAAGCTGTTCTTCCAGCCTGTGGCAGCTCTTCTGACCGCCTCTCTGCTGCAGGACACATTGGTAATTCATGGTCAGTAGCTCAACTTGTGTATCATCTCAGCAAATAGTATGATAGTTTCAACTCACAAACCTCTCTCTCTAGCTGTGTTAAGTTCGCTCTCCAGCACTTGAAGCCGCGTCTCCAGCTCCTGTATGCGGTGTGACATCTTCCAAGTTGTTGCGTGTCAATGTCGCGCTCCTTCACCCGCAATGAGCGCAACTGCTGCTGGAGTCTCCTCGTCTTTCTGCTCAAGTAATTTCCTTTCAGAAAATACAGAATGTCATTGTAAAGTCCACTATATAGTAAGTAACATGCAACAATTACTGCAATGGTCAAACTTTATATTAAGTGACTTACCATGCACTTACACAAAAAAAAAAAAAATTGTCAAAAAAAGGCCCAAAAAAAAAGATTATCATGAATTTTTTTTCATATCAGTCGATATTGATAATTATCAAATATTTATTTCTTTATTTTAAAAGCTTTTTTGCTCCTGAAGTGAAAGTTTTAGAAACCAGGGGCCGTATTCACAAAGAATTTTAAGGCTAAAAGTAGCTCCTAACTGGCGAATTTAGGAGCAACTCCTAAAAATAATGGGCGTGTCACTCCTAACTTTAGGACTCCTAATTTTTTTCACTAAGAGTAATTCACAAAGCATTTTAGCCCTAAAAGTAGCACCTAAGTCTGGGACAGCTTAAAAGAAGTCGAGAGGACTCCTAACTCACTAAGACCTATTCACAAAGGATTGTAGCGCCTCTTGCAGTCGTCCGGGTCCGCGACACAAGCGGAAATGCTGCATTCATCTGCAAACAAATCCTCTCATGTCTCATGCTTAGTTTTGCTTGAAATCCCAGTGCCGAATTTCACTTTTATTATGTTTTTTTTTTTTTACTTTTTTCTAGAACCAACTGGGCCAGCAGCTGTAACTGATCCTGCGTCCAGTTGGGCTTTCTTTTCCATTTTAGTTCATAATCCACCGTCATTCAACTATTACTTACTTCAATAGGAGCAACATGTCCTTGCTTTAAATAGTCTAGTTAGGCTAAAGAATGTCAATTAACCAAGCAAGTATTAATGCAAGTGTCGTTTTTCATTATTAGGCAAGTTAAGGTTTTCATTAGGGTATTAGGCAATATTCACATAGCACCTAAAAACGCAAGGCGCGCCGCATTCTCCCGGCGGTTGCGCTCCAGTCGGTTCTTGTCACACGCACCGCTCCATACGGACGCGCTTGGAAAAACGGGTGCACAAATCGCGCGCCTACATTTAAAAAACGAACTTGAGCGCGCAAAAGAAGCGATAAGTGAACACTGCAGGCCCTTAGGCTACCTTGAATAATTTCATTCATGACTTTTCTCTCTCTGCCTTTTTAGAATTACACTTCAGGGCCTGCACAAACACGTCATTATATAGCCTATGTATTTCGATGACGTTACTTATTTTCTTATTATTATTTTGTGTAGGACACAGACATCTTTAGATGTTGTAAATCCATGATTTGTTGCTGTGTTATGTTCCGCATGATGGCCCTGTCATCTAACAACCAATCACCGTGATCATTGCGAGGAAGCTCGTGCATGAATATTGACGTCATCCATAGCAACGAAGACTCACTCTTAGTTTAGGAGTTGCCATTTATCCTTACTAAGAGTAGGTCTGAAAGGCGTTGTGAATAACTTTTAAGAGAAAACTCCTAGCTAAAATATTTTAGTGTGATTTAGGAGTACTCCTAGTGGTAAGATAAAATTCTTTGTGAATACGGCCCCAGACCGTTAATTGTGGTTAAGCTACTCTTTAGTGCCAGAACATGACAAACATTTGGCAGTAGCTTGAAAAAATAGTAACATCTGTAAAAATTGTAACACCCATATTTTTTTATGCTAAAATTGGGATCATTGGTCTTCCATAGTATAATACATTGGAATCATGACCATAGTAAAAACCACACATATAGCATCTCACTACAATGGTAAAATTGTTTATAAAAAACTGTAAAATACATTTAGCATTTCGCAAATGCACAAATGCTATAGCTAAAATCACAAAAAGTATATTCTAGAGCCAGACCATATATCGGCAGGCCGATATTATTGGCAGGCCGATTATTATGGCCATATGATATTTTCCAACTATCGGTATAATGGGCCATTATACCGATAGTTTGGAAAATACTTAATATTGGCCTATAATTATGCTATAGCATTTGTGCATTATTAATGGCCGATAAATGAATATTTCACAAATAAAATAAAAACGGACGAAACACGCTTCAACCATGTCATGAGTGTTGGAGATGTATAGTTTGTCCACCAGAGGCACTCTACACCATCCCTGTTGGCAACACTCGTTTATGACACGCTAAAATTTGTGACTATCATGTCCAGTTTTGCTGCTGTTAAATAAGCCGGGAGTGAAGCGGAATCAGCTAGTAATAATTAGGTTACATTGTTACAGTGTAGTTGACTGACTGTCCTTTTAACGTTTGACATAGTGACTTTAGTATTTCTTTAATAGCACGTGACAGTTATAGTAATGAGACGTATCATCTCTCCTTGGCCTTTTATATTGAAAATTTATATTTTACAATTTGCAATATGACGTAATCCATTGCTAAATTATGGCTCATCATAGACTAGCTAACCACAAAGCTAGCTAATGCCACTATCATCAGTGGAAGACCGTAACGTTAACATTAATGAGATTTGGTTCCTCTGTTTTATTGCACAATAAAAGAAACAAGTTTCTTTTTAAACTGCATTATCATATTATTTTAGTTAAAACTCATACATAACTACAAATAACTAATGTTAGGGAAATCTGTTAATGTTTTGTTGCACGTTTTTGAAAAAAATATATATATATATTGGCCGATATATCGGATTTTAAAACCAACAAGTATTTGTATTGGCCTTTAAAATCCTTTATTGGTCGGGCTCTAGTATATTCCATTAATACCTACATGTCTACATTAATAACATAGTAAAATTCCAAATAAATATCCCACATTTCTGCCACAATACCATGGTGAAGTTAGTGTTAATACAGTAAATCCATGGTAAATGATGGGATTTGCCTTCAGACTGTATTGTTGCACACAGTGTTTCTCCTGTTTGTCAGTGCTGTTTCATCTGGCTTTAAAAAGGTTAAAGGGGTTCTATTATGCTTTTTCACTTTTTCAACTTCAGTCAGTGTGTAATATTGCCGTTTGAGCACTGCTACCAATGCACACTTCAGAAGATTTGCCAAAGGTTGCAAGAATTTTTTCTATACATTCAAAAACATGTTTAAATGATAATGATGTGTCATTTCTGAATGGCAACAGTATAAAATAATATTACAGCATTTGCATTTCTATTATTAATACTAGAAAGGCCAACGCTATAATACTTTATAATTATACAATATATTATATTAGCTTTTTTACTTTCTTCTGCATCTGTGCTTAGGCGTTGCAATCTGAAAAATGAAAGGTCGACCAGTGACACTAATATTGGCTTGTGGTGCAGTGACCCGTCTGACCTCTGTAGTTGATCCTCTTGCAGTCTGGGCTCTGAGAGCAGACAGGTTATCGGACATGTCTCTGGTGTCTCTTTCTAGTTTGCTGGTCTCTCCTGCTCTGGCCTCTTCCAGGCGTATCTGGTGCAGAGCGTTCTTCAGTTGCTGCTGCAGATCTACGACCTGCAGAGATGTTGAAAGACATTCTTCATAATCTGTTATACTACTGAACAAGAGAATTTCAGCCTTTTCTGAACACACACCTTCTTGTCAGCAGCAATCACACGTGCCCGCTCTGAATTGAGCTCCTCCATTAAGCTTCTGTTAGTCTGTCGGTTCTGAGCGCTTCTGGCCATCTCCAGCTCCAGATCTCTGGCTCTCTGCTGGAGTCTCTCCAGCTCTGCCACCTGTCCTGCTGCGCTGCCCTCCTGCTGGGCTACTTTGGCCAGGGCCTGCTTCAGCTCCGCACACAGCTAAAGAACAGAGCAGAAACATACGTTTTCAGAACATTTCAGAATAGTCCCTGTGTAAATCTAACCAGGGATAGCCCATGTTCAACATAATTTCAAAACAAAAAATATTGCCTACTTTTTAAAAAAAAATTAATATAATTCTAAAGTATGAGGAAATTTATTAAAAATTACAGTAAAATAGGTTTATAATAATACATATAGATTTCTATTTTAAATAAATGCTGTTACTTTGAACTTTCTATTCATCAAAGAATGCTTAAAATTGTATCATGGTTTCCACAAAAATATTAAACAGCACAACTGTTTTCAATATTGATAATAAGAAATGTCTCTTGAGCAGAAAATCAGCATATTAAAATGATTTCTGAGTGATCATGTGACACAGAAGACTGGAGTTAAAATTCAATTTAAAAGTTATTTTAAGTGTAACACTGTATCCGAAACAGACGCGAATGTGATAAGATATTCCATGAAAAATAATTTGTCTGTCCACACTAGACGTGATGCGTTGTGATTGATAAACATGTGATTGATATGCGTTGTGATTTAGGACACGGCGTAAGAGACTTCTTTCAAAAACATTTTTTTAAAAATGTACCCCAAAAAAGTATTTGCACACTTATGCCACACTTGCATTTATTTATGAATTACGTAAACAATAGGGCTGTCAAACGATTAATCGCATCCAAAATAAAAGTTTGTGTTTACATAATATATGTACTATAATATATTTATTTAAAACAAATGTCACTTGTCACTTATATTGGTATCTATTCTAATGAAATAATTTGCATTAGAATATATATATATTTTTTTACCTTGATCTTTTCTTGATCTAGGAGGGAATTGTGTCTCTTAAGGTCTAGATTTTTCTCTCTTTCATAGCGTAGCTCTCGCTCAGCAGAGGTGAAGAGATGCTGAGTTCTCTGCAGGTCCTGTCTCAGCTGTTTATTCTCCTCTCCCTTCTGTTTTAGGAGTGAGTCCTGGGCCTGTGCACAACCACATTATGGCCACAAAGCAAATAGCACAGGGGGAAAAAAAACAATATTGTTATTAAACAATTAAGCAGATTATACAAATGGTTGGTGCATAAATGAAAATGAGAATGAATGTGAATATGTTTATGTGGGTGTGTAAAGATTGGAGAGCAGGGCTGACCTTAGCCCGGGCCTGAGCTTCACTGATCTGGGCCTGCAGGGCCAGCTGGTGTTGGCCAGCCAGCTGTCTCTCCTCCTCCAGGGTGGAGTGTAGCTTACTCATCTCTGACTTCACACAGGCCAGCTAGAGGAGCAGCACATAAAATCAAGCAGTTTACATGTTAAAACTTCAGCTGACAGCTGTACACTGCCGTTCAAAAGTTTGGGGTACAATTCTATTCAGGATAAATGTATTAAATTGATCAAAAGTGACATTCTCAATGAGATTCAAGCATTAAATTGGTTGAAACTGACAATGTATTTACACTTATAATGTTTCAAAACACTTCCATTTCAAATAAATGCTGTTCTTTTGAACTTTCTATTCATTGAAAAAATCCTGAAAAAAATCTATCATGGTTTTCACAAAAATATTAAGCAGCACAACTGTTTTCCACATTGATAATACATAAAAATATTTATTTTGCAATATATCAGCATATTAGAATGATGTCAGTGCCGAAACAATCGTGGCACTGCAGTGTGAATGCTCTAATCTGTTAATATGGGCCCTGAAAAAATATGCGCTGCTTATGCATCCAGAGTGAAACAGGCCTTACCTGACAAACCCCCTCATCCTGTGCAGATGGCTTGTGGTTGGCCGTCTGCTCCTGTGATGCTCTGGGTGTCTGCTCTCTGGTATACTGGAGCTGCTGTCTCACATGCAGGAGCTCCAGACTGAGTCTCTCTTTCTCCCCGTCAGTCTGAAGCCTCTCGTGGGCTTTCTCGCTGAGCTCTCTCTGTAGCTGCATCACCTGCCCACGCTTCTCCATCAGCTCATCCCTACAAAGGCAAAGTGCCTCTTACCACATGCTTTCTACTGAGTCCAGGAGCTAATTATTTATCATTTTAATGTCATCCAGAGTTGATCTGTTGTATCTGTCAGACTGCCTTACCTTAGAGTGTTGTGCTCCTTCTCTAGTCGAGTCAGTTCTGTTTCTCAGTTTATCCACCATGGACTTAAGCTCTACCACCTGCCCCCTGCTGTCTCTCAGGTCCTCTTCAGCCCGGCTGTTCTCCGTCTGATGTGTTAGGTTGTCCTGGAGCCGCGTCTGAGCACGCTCCAACTGGGCCACCTGTAGAGTACAAACATAGCCTCAGTGAGTATTTGCAAGCTAAAGGAAGAATATCACAGCATCCCAACAATAAGTGGATTGCTTTCTTTGTGATTTAAAGGGCACCTATTATGCAAAATTCACTTTTACATGGTGTTTGAACATAAATGTGTGTTGGCAGTGTGTGTAGAATGATAAAAATCCACCCAGTGTTTTTTTACAATCTCAATAAATCTTATGCACTGACTCAGAACGAGCTGTTCTAAGATTCAGCGCTTTGTGACGTAGAATTGAGCAAGGGGTTTAATTGACAGTGTGGTTGTGGCATAGACCCCGCCCTCGGTGATCTGTACACACCATCCTCCATTGTTTCAACGACAGCCGGTTATGTCTCCTAGAATCATAAGTGTTCTGTTGTGGGATGGGATGTAATAATGATGACATACATAGTAGTTTTCACTTATTTCCAACATCAGAGCCACTGGAAACACAGTGGATGTATTTTTTAAGTGGCGCCTTTCCTTCATAAATATGTTTGAGCGAATCATTTTCTGACTGACTGTTTAGTCAACGAGGGTCAATACAAAGCAGGTCTTGCTTCAAAGTTAATCCTCAAGCGTGGATCGTCGTCTACTGTTTGCGATCAACGTCACCTCCAGTAAGTGTATTTTCTGATTTTTGAGCAAATAGTAATTTCAGTCGATCTCAGCCAATTCAACAACAAATGCGTCTAAAGTTTTTGCATATAAAACTGCATATACACTAGCGGTCAAAAGTTTAAGATCAGTAAGATTTTTTATGTTTTTAAAAGAAGTCTCTTCTGCTCACCAAGGCTGCAATTTTTTGATATAAAACACACAAAAAACACAGTAATATTGTGAAATATTATGACAATTTAAAATGACTTTTTTATGTTAATATATATTAAAATGTAATTTATTCCTCTGAAAAAAAGCTGAATTTTCAGCATCATTACTCCAGTCTTCAGGGTCACATGATCCTTCACAAATCACTCTAATATGATGATTTTATGCTCCAAAAGCATGTATGATTATTATCCATGTTGAAAACAGTTTTTACATTTTTATTTCAGGATTCTTTGATGAATAGAAAGTTCAAAAGAACAGCTTTTATCTGAAATGGAAAGCTTTTGTTACATTAAACACTACCCTTGAAAAAGTTTGGGGTCAGTAAGAATTTGTATTTTATTTTTGGGGGGAAATAAATAAGAAATCAATACTTCTATTCATCAAGGATGAGTTACATTGATGAAAAGTTACAGTAAAGACATTTATAATGTTAGAAAATATTCTAATTAAATAAATGCTGTTCTTTTGAACTTTCTATTCATCAAAGAATCCTGAAATAAAAATGTAAAAAACTGTTTTCAACATGGATAATAATCATACATGTTTTTGGAGCATAAAATCATCATATTAGAGTGATTTGTGAAGGATCATGTGACACTGAAGACTGGAGTAATGATGCTGAAAATTCAGCTTTTTTTCAGAGGAATAAATTACATTTTAATATATATTAACATAAAAAAGTCATTTTAAATTGTCAAAATATTTCACAATATTACTGTATTTTTTGTGTATTTTTTATCAAACAATTGCAGCCTTGGTGAGCAGACTTCTTTTAAAAACATAAAAATCTTACCGATCTTAAACTTTTGACCGGTAGTGTATGTTCTTGTTCTGTAAGTTAGCCATCCTCTCACATTTGCCACAGAAGCACCTGTATGACAAGTAAACATGATGCAACTGGTCCCTTGCATAAATGTAATTTCGCTTGTACGTAGCAAACTTTATCACAGTATGTGTTTGTAGTTTCAAAAAATTGCCCAATGTTAGTGTTTGTGTGTGTCTGTGTGTGTTTTGCACATCCATAATTGCAAAGGGGATGCGATTACAACTCTTTAAGTAAATAAATGTATCAAATAACCATACTGAGACGTACTGGTCCATTCTCATTTGTGTTTCATTTGTGTCTCATTAGTGCCGGAGTCTCTTCATCATCTGGGTCTGATCAGAGACTATTTATATATTCCGATTCAAACATGTAAAGCTGAATGTCATTCAAAACAGCGGGTCTCTCACTCTCAGCCCTTCTGCTTACACCGACTGCCATAGGTATCAAGTTACGCCCTCATCCAATGGCAGGGCGGGGATATGCAGCTCATTTGCATTTAAGGTCGTATACACCAAAACAGCCTATTTTAAAACAGGCCCCAAAAATGACATTTTCAAATGGTTATAATAAATTAACTGTGTGGTATTTTGTGCTGAAACTTCACAAATACATTCTGGGGACACCCAAGAACAATATTACATCTTGTAAAATCGGGCAAAATAGGTGCCCTTTAAACATATGAATGACCTAAATTTTTATTACCTTTTCTTCCAAAATTCCCTTTCTCCTTTAATCTGCGTGAGGTTCTTGTTGAGTGTCTTCCCTTGTCTACATTCTACCTCTAGACTCTGGACCTCCACACGTAATCTCTTCAGCTCCTCGTGGTCTTTTTGCATGACCTGTCCACATGTTCCATTTATGTGTAGTTCATGGTTTCAGTTAACATTATTATTATTATTATTTTAAACAAATGCATAGTGCAATATGAAAAAATTGACTTTTCAGGACTCTAAACTGTGTGACAATGATATTACCTCTTTTTCCTTTTGTGAGCGCAGCCTTGGCTACGGATAGATCCACCTCCAACTGCTTCCTCCAACATTTCTTCTTCAGCAAGACGACCCTCGAGGAACTTCAGTCTTTCTTGAATGCTCTCACTTAGCTTTGGATTAAAATATCAAAGATATTATACCACATAATCAGAGGGTGCAAGTGATTTTTATGAGGTTTCTATTCTCCTTGGTGTAAACAGGCCTTTGTCCTTTTACCTCAGAGTCAGTTCCTCCAAACCTGAGCTTCATCTTTCTTCTCAAGTTTCTTGATATCC
Source organism: Hybognathus amarus (assembly GCA_030378365.1). Taxonomy (NCBI): domain Eukaryota; kingdom Metazoa; phylum Chordata; class Actinopteri; order Cypriniformes; family Leuciscidae; genus Hybognathus; species Hybognathus amarus. Next base: position 88,177 of record JAQIUQ010007459.1, on the reverse strand, counting down.
CTCTTACTCAGTTCTTCCTCAATACTTTTAATCTAAAACCAAAGAGTCATTCTCAAAATTCAGGTGATTATTTATCAAATTCAGCTCTATAACATCAGAACTAAAAACGTACCTTTCTCTGCAACCCCTCTATCTCACACTCATGATGCTCTCTGTCATCTTTCGCTGCATTCTGTGCTTCCCCCAACAGTGACTCCAGCTCCTCGTTCCTCTCCACCAACTCCTCATGTTCCCGCTGCTGCTTCTGCAACCTCCTCTCCAGCTCTCGCAGGCGGCTGTCCTTATCTTCAGACTCTCTTCGACACCTGCCAAAATACAACTGCCATGTCAGCATCTTTACACCACATGTCAAGTGTGGAAGCAATGACATGTGCAACTTAAAGTTAGATAAAGCAGGGCAAAGCTTCACCTTTTGTGGAGTGTCTCATCATCTGGAGCCACTGATGAATCGGGATTAACATTATTCCCAACACCCTGAGAATAAAGCATCTGTAAGCTCTGAGAGGAAACTACAAATATTAAATGACTTGTGTCATGCAATACATGCAAAATAGCGCCTTCAAGAGAGGATTTTAGTAGAATGTATATCTACCTGTGCAGAGTATATTTTATTGTGCTCTAACGTCTCGTTGATCCCTTGAACCAATTGCAGCTTTGATTGTTCAACCTGTGGCACAACCGACATTGCAAAATATAACATTTCTGTGTTTGGATATCGCAAATATCTAACATGTCATGGCACCAAGTTAAATTTTAAAAATAATTATTCTTGCCAGTTTAAGAAGAGTCCTCCTCTCTGTGTCCAATGAGCGAACTCGATCCCTCAGCACACAAATCTCCCCATCCAGTCGTTCATTGCGTTCCTTGGCCTTATGCAGCTCCACCATATCTGTCAGACATGGAGTTTACAACCAGAAGACATTATTTGTAATGTTTCCATGATTTGTTATATCTTATTTTTCAGTACTTTGGTCTACACTGTAGTTCTTTGAAGTGACTATAATTAAGCTTGCAAATGTGTGACGCTGAAATGTTGTTTCAGACAAAGTCTCACCACACTGTTTAAGCTTGTCCACTTCCTGTTTTAAGAGTTCCACTTCCTCCCCAGTTTTCTGCAGGTCAGGTACTGAAACGAAAATTTTGTTTACATTATGCATCAAGACAAAAATTAGAGAAACAGTAATCTAAAACAAGATATTTTTCCTGAAACACCGTATGAGTGATGCTTGTTCACCACCACCATTACCAGGTTGTTAAGGGTAATTTTGTTTGTTTTATCATACGACAGGAGAATAGTCAGTTTGGCTGCATATAACAAATAAGGATGCACAAAAAATTATCAGTTGATATTAAAGTGATCATCCGTTAATCAGTCAATCGGAATCAGTTTGGATATTTAACTTTCCATACTCATTTCCCCTGTTTGTTTATTTACATTTAAATTACATCTATCATCATCTGACTAGTGCCGTAATTGAATTAAAATATAAGAATTAGAAGAAAAACTAAAAGTTAAATGAAAAATGAGGCATTTTCCAAAGGCAACTCACTGAAATGAAGTGCTAAAATTACTAAAACTGAAATGAATATAAATAAATCTAAATAAAAATAATATATATACATATATATATATATATATATATATATATATATATATATATATATATATATATATATATATAATTAATTAAATGAATTAAAACATAAAAAATAAATAAAACAGAAAAAATAAAATAAAACTGAATTCAAAATGTTTTATATTAATAGTATATAAATAATACTTCAGCCTTTCAAAACACTAAAAATTTAACAACACCATTAAATATAATCTTTAGAAAATTTCATTATAATTTCCATTTTGCCTACTGTCCATTATAATGTTGTGATGCCTAAATTCACTTGTAGCATTAAAAATGATTTATTTTCATTTTTAGTATTTTATTTTTCATTTATTTTAATATTACCATAATATGAAAATAATTATCAGCTTATTGATATCAAAATCTGAATTGTTATTCACATACCAGTCAAGTTTTGGACTTTACGAGCGATATCTAGTTCATCTGTCAGGTGGCGAATCTCTTCATGTGCCATAGCAAGACGACTTCAATGCCTCTTCCAGATCCTCTCCAGTTTCTGTCGCTCTGTGCGTTCTTTGCAGAGTTCTTCACTGTGGGCCTACAGGGAACAGAGCTTCATAAACATAAACCTGGCTGAACTGGGTGCACAAGAAAGAAGCATGTCGGCCTCCATGCGCTTTTTAACATGCATGAGCCACAGAACACAGGTGAAGCTGAACGTGGATCATGTTCCAGTGTGAACAGAGTTTAATATGTGCCTTCTCTCCCTTATAACCATCAGAGACAACAGTAACGTTGGGACAAACAGCCTTTGGTTAGTAACCACCCTGAAAGAAAGCGCTCCATAGTGCTGTTAGGGTCTAGAGTGAAAATAAGAAGTGTTAATATTATCATGCTAGGCTCAGCATGTTGTTATTCTCTGCTTCAAGTTCAACCAAGGCATGCATTATTTCATGGAGCTGCCTTAATCTGCTTTAACTGGATCATCCTCTCAAGGACAATACGGAAGGTTCCGCCTCTCTTGATTTAACCTTCATGCGATGCCTTTTTTATGAGTCCAATCATGTTATGAACAGTACGGGAACGTACAGGAAGGTTCTGTGCTCTTAGTGTCGCCTTGCGCGCACCAAAGAACTTCCTCCAAGGACTTCTGAAATGATGATTCCTGTCCATTTAGGGAGGGACAACGAATCAGGATTAATTATGATGCACAGCATACAGAGAAACATAATGAGACACTGTTGATATGGCACATTCTTTGAGTCCATGACTTCAGCACACTGCTATTGAAATTGCTGCTAATAGGACACTCTGAGATCGTCTCACCTCATTCATATTTTCCTTTTGCTGTCTAAGTTCCTCTTTCAATGCGTGACGGATATGATCCAGCTCCTCCTGATTTCCATAAAAGAGGAGATATTAAAATGACCATAAAACTAATAAGCCACAAGCAAGGTGTAAGTATCAAGAGAAAACTCCAAATTTTTTTTAACACATTCAGTATATTGCCATTATTACCGCATAAATATTTACATTTTATGCATTCTTTCATCCAAAGTTCATTTAAGTTGATATGTGCTCTTCAAGCCTTTTCTGTATCCTAAATACACATAATGCATAATGGTCTACCTGTTGACCTACACTTTTTAGAACACTATTACAGAAGTTAGGCTTTATTTCTCATAATACCTGTAGATGCACCTCTCTGAGGTTGCCCGTGAGGGTCTGGGTGTCCAGCTTTCTTTCAGCAGCCTCCAGTCTCTCCAGCAGAGTGACTCTCTCCACCAGCAGATAGGCCACTTGCTCACTCGCACTGCTCTGGCTGATGTCCGCTAGACCCTCCTGCTCCAGCATCTCCACCACCTCCTTACACTGGGAGTCTGACAAACACAACGCATGTAAGGACCACTGACTGGACTATAAGTGGCTTCAAGTTGAGCACTGAGCAAAACGCAAGAACTGTGTTGCGAATGGAATACTAGCATACTACTTAGTGCTATATGCACTTAATATAGCAAGAAACATTATTTTGCATTTGAAATCAAATTCTATGTAAAAAAAAAAGAAAAGAAAAAGAAATTAAAACTTAATTATTTTTGTTAATTGTGATAAAGCTAAAATACAATATAATAAACTATAAATATTAGATTAAAAAAAATTCTAAACTTTAATGAAAATTCTAAATGTTGCTCTGGCATCTAAATAAATAAAATAAATGTAACTTGAAAAGTCTAAAATTACTAAAACTAACTCTGAAATAAGAATAAATTAAAGATAAATGGAAATGTTATACTAATAAAATGACAAAAACACATAAAATGACTAAACTAAAATGAAAATATAATAATATAATAGCTAAAATTAAAAAAAACATATGTATTCATATAAATGTATGATTATCAAAATACTAATAAATACTATAATAATATACAAATTATTCTAAGAGTACATTTACACAACAACTTACTAAAAACGGAAACGTTAAAACGACAATGTTGTCAAAACTATCCCTGTTAAAGGAGAAGTCGGTGCAAAATTAACCTTAAAATTAAGAAACATCGGTACCTAGTCAATCATTCTCTGAGATTTGTTTTCATGATAATCAAATGGCAGCACCCATCTTAGAAAATAGTCTCGATAAGTCGATCCCCGAACGCCGTTTATACAATTCAGAAGTTCACTGAACTTCATACAGTTCAGCTCACTCAGCACAACGTTCGTGGTTTGAATTGTCGTGACTGTTTTCCAAGACGGCTTTTGTCTGTATACACGAAGTGAACTGTCTTTATAACGTATCTTCTTATTAAACGGTCTGTACACTTACAAAGTTCTCAATGCTTTGTTTTGCATGTATGGACACTCATTATGTTACTGTGGGAATATTTTGAGCCTTGTTAGTGGTATAAACTAGCGATTTCTTTTTACTTAGTAAATGCCCCCAGTGCTAGCATTATATGCTAAACAGTTTTAGAGATAAATCTCTTTACATTCGATTATCATGAAAACAAATCTCAGAGAATAATTGACTAGGTACCAATGTTTTATTAGACCAAAGGTTCATTTTGTGCCGGAGTTTAACAGGGATTTGCCAAAATGACTAAAAATGCAGTTTTATGCCAGTAGGTGGCGATGTCACTTTGTAGCATAACTTTGGGATACAGGATTCTACACAGTATGCTATATACTGCACATTTGATAAATGTAGAGACTACAGAACACTATTCTAAGGATACAGAAAAAGTAAGTATAATGCAGAAATGAGTATGAGTAGTATGCTCTTCGAAACACAGGCAAGGACAAAACTTCAGAGGCACATTGTTTACTACGAACACAATCTTAAGTATGATCAAATGAGTTAATCAATATAAAACCCTCACCCTGTTGGTGTTTCATTAGAGCAAGTTCCGCACGGAGCTGTTCGTTGTCACGTTCGTACTCCGCTGTAAGAGACTCCCGCTCCTCCAGCATGTTTCGAATATGCTCCACGTAATTTTCCACCTTGAAAAAAAACCCATCAAACAACCAGTCGGCACAGCAAAGGCATTAGCTACAGAAGGAGCTTGTTTGGTCAGGAAACAGTGTCGTCATGTTACAATGTTGATGAGGGAGACCATGATTAGCTATTCTTTGGGGTGGAGGCCCAGCCTGCCATCTGCTGGCTCACCTCTCTCATCTCGCTGGCCTGCTGTGTGCGCAAACTCTGCAGGTCTTCAGTGGCGGCTGTCAGGCTGCACTCACTGCTCTGGAGCAAACGCCACAGGTGCCAGCTCACGCTCCGCTGTTGAAGCCTCAGGGGACACACCGTCCCTGTGCAAGCGCAGGGTGATCTCGTCCAGCTCCTTTTCCTTCAGAGGAGACAAAACAATGAGCCTTTTTTTTAACAGTGTAATGAGGCCTGGGTTACCCAACACCATCTTAAAACACGCTAACACCCTGTTAACAGTAGGTCTAATTGTTTTGGTGTGAACCCTGTCTCAGAAGGTGGCTAATATCTCTCTATACTGTAACTGTTTCATTAGCAGTTTTTAAATGGGGGGCCAGGGCCCACTAGGGGGCATCTCAACTTCTTAAAGGAGTAGTTCACTTTTAAAAAAACTTTTGCTGATAATTTACTCACCCCATGTCATCCAAGATTTCCATGTCATTTTTTCTTCAGTTGAAAAGAAATTAAGATTTTTTATGAAAACATTCCAGCATTTTTCTCCAAATAATGCACTTTACTGGGCACCAAATGGTTCAACGTCCAAAAGACAGTTTCAGTGTAAACTGCAAACTGTTCGAAGGGCTTTAAACGATTTCCAGACGATGAATATGGGTCTTTTAAGATAACAAAGTTTACGTTTTTTAAACTCAAATGCTCGCCTTGCTCTGTTCTGTGATGCTGCTTCGTGACTCTCCTGTTCGAACTTGTTCATCAAAATGAACAAATCTTTTTTGAGTCATTTGATTTAGTTCAATGAACGAAAGGAACAAATGGACTCAGAAAAAGATTCGTTCATTTTGATGAACGAGTTCGAACAGGAGAGTCACGAACATGCATCACAGAACAGAGCAAGGCGAGCATTTGAGCTTATAAAACTTAAACTTTGTTATTTATTTTTAAATGAGCGATCGTTTCGCTTGATAAGACCCTTATTCATAGTCTGGTGTCGTTTAAACCCTTTTGAACAGTTTGCAGTTTACACTGAAACTGTCTTTTGGACCTTGAACCATTTGGTGCCTGGTAAAGTGCATTATATGGAGAAAAATCTTGAAATGTTTTGCCTTTCATCAAATTTCTTTTTGATTTAAGAAAGGGTATTGTGTATGATGAATAACTACCATAAAAATCCTACTGTCAATTGCCATTTTAAGCATATTACATGGTCTCAATTTACTAACCTTTCCTACTTTTATCATATTTTAAGTATAGAAACGATGACACCATACCTCTCTTTTTCCATGGCCGGATAGAGCTGAACTGGAGTCCGTGCATCACTTGCAAATTAGCCAAGAGTGTTAATGAGAACACAGTTTAGATTGTGGTTTCCAGCATTTGCGTCCGCCCATGGCAATCTCTCGAGGTAATCATCACTTCATTACAAAAATAAAGAAAAGCAGAAACCAGAACTCAACATGTTACAGTACTTTTCATGCCTGTAAATGAACACAATAAAGCTTTAAGCAACAACTTTTATATAACTTAAGTCACAACTTTAAAAAATGACTAAACATGATCTTCTGCCTAATCCAAATTCCACTTTATCATCAGTCATCTATTCTTTCTCTCTCGTATTCACAATATATCTGCGACCAAGGGCGTATTTAACAGGAATATAACGTTTCTTTGGGTTTTTACTGCAATATAAAAAGTTTTCTAACCTTAGCAGAGTCCCAGTCCGCTAACTTTGGCTAGCGGGCTAGTTCGCAGGTAACGTTAACGTTATTACGCACGAGCCTCTTTTCATTTCCTCCAGGCGGGTTTTAAAAGTAAAGCAAATTAAGATTGTCGCTATCCTTCAATATCGATTTGACACTGTCAACGAAGCCTGTCTGTTTGCAAATATCGATGGAACAGTAGAGTGTCGTATCTCATAAGGCCTACCAAGTGTTTTGTTGCAGCTGCTCTCAATAGCTTGGACCGAGTGCCTAGGCAACGGGTTAAACCATTATGGACAGTGAGGGAGAGAGAGAAGGCTGCGTTGAGACGTTACACATTATCCCAGCAGATGGCGGTGTTTGCTCATAGAGCAGTGAATGACTGAACTATTCAATTCATATTTTTTTTCCAAGTAATTCATTCATTTCGTATATATGAAACCGTAATATCGCGAAAATGCAATGTAAAATGACTGTTTTCAATTTAAATATATTTTGAAATTATTATTGTAATTATATTATTTATTCCTGTGATGTAAAGATGTATTTTTAGCATCACACCAGTTTTCAGTCACATGATCCTTCAGAAATCATTGTTCTCATGTGCTGATTTGAAGCTATATTATTATTATTATATATATTATTATATTAACTAGTATTGGTTATCATTTACCATTTCAATGTTAAAATAGATTTTTGCTAATATTTTGTGTAAACCATGATTGTATTTTTTCAGGATTCTCTAAATTAATATACAATTCAAAAGAGTAGCATGTGTTTGAAAAGTAAAATGTTAAAAAGTCCTTGATAAATAAAAGGATTCATTTGAAGTAATCACAAACTTTTAATGGCCGTGTATTAGTTTCCACAAAAATATTACAAGCTGCAAATATTGTAGTAAACATTGACTGATTGGTTGATTTGACTGATTGTTTGTTTGTGTGTGTACTGTTTGTACTTGCATTTATTTTGAAAAGTTTTGTGAGATGGCTGGTTTAGAGGTAGGGTTAAATGTAGTAGGGGCATAGAAATATAAAGTTTGTACAGTATAAAAAAACATTACATCTATGGAATGTCCCTTTTAGATAATGCAAACATGAGTGTGTTTGTGGTCCTAAACGCTATGTTGTGGGGACAAACGTCTATGTAAAGTCCTCACATGAAAACCCAACCCATGTGTGTGTGTGTGTGTGTGATTTTATTATTGTAAAATCACTCATATTTGAAATTCAGATTTCTTTAATGCAGTACCACAGTAAATAAAAATAAGTGAATAGAGACAAATGTATTAAATATTAATTTATTAAATTATATGTGGGTGGCCTGCAGTAAAAGACTCCATACTAATTATTCTACATTTAAAGTAAAACAAGCATTAGTGGTTTTTACATATGTAGAACATAAATAGATATGCACACACACACGCATGCACGCTATAGTCACCTCTACGCCAGGCTTAAATTGGATGAATTGGGCATTCATTTATTGCACAGTACTTCACATATCATTCCATGAGAGAAGCATAAAAGCTTTCAAATGATGGAAGTCTTCGTACTGTAAAGTCAGTCATAAAGTACAGGGATGTGCTCACACAGTCAGACAAAGGTTTTACATTATCCACTACTATTAATTTCCCGTTTAGTTTAGCCCTGCTTTTGCATTCTTAATTAAACTTAATTCAGGTTTTAATTGCAGAAGAACATGCAAGAAAAGTCAAACAAAAACAATGTTGATGCAAACAAATCTATATTTACATTTATAACATACATTTTTGTCTAAAAGAATGTGCATTAAATTAATAAGTTAATAAACAATAATTACAGTAGTAAAAAAATACCTCAATGTGGCAATGAAATTTAACAATGAAGTGAAATGACCACACTTGCTCATTAGCTTTCAACCCGTATCACAGTGCAACTTTTGATTCAGTGGAAGTTTGCCAAATAATCATTGAAGTCTCTCATAATAACATACATTCTCTGCCCTCATTTCTGGTGATATTGCAGATTTTGAGCTCATAAAAGAGAACATATGCCTGATTGGACTGAAGCTTCTCCTCTGAAAATCGCATCAACACTGTGAAAAGAACAGAACATTGTCTTCTGCTCAATGAATCAAAATAACTATTAATTCATTTTTACGATTCTGAATGTCATTGAACAAAGAAATACAATTTTTCTATTATTTCTCTAATAGAAGAAATGTACTATTCTTGTAATGTGAGAACATTTCTCTGTGAATTGCCCTTTAAATACCATTATTTTATAGTATAGAAAAGGTCAGAGCAAAAACTGCACCCACCATGAGTCATTATAGTAGCACCAACCCTCCTCCTTTCGACATGCGGCTGTGTAGTGACCCATATTTACTGTTCCCGAATGATAGCACACTGCGTACAGATCATACAGCACTGGACCTGATAGCAAACATTCAGCCATATTGCATACACCACTAAACATAATGATATTCAAACTTTTCATGTATAAAGTTAAGTACATTATACTCATTCTTGTTCTCACCACAGTCAACAGGTCCAAATGGCCCCAAATCCAGCCCGGCTCAGGGGGAAGGAAACGGACACTGTGCTTTTAGAGATTGAGTACCTTGACATTGTAAATCGATTTAAGTCTGAGATGGTAGGTTAAGTCAATGTTCATAAGCAAGTATCTTTTGTAAAGCATGCACTCTGATTAAATGGATAGTTCACCCAAAAATGAAAAATCTCTCATCATTTACTCAACCTCATGTCATCCAGATGTATATGACTTTATTTTGATGAATAAACCATCTCTGTAAATCCATATCATGCCATTGAATGGGTGTCGCACTGTTGATGCTTGAAAAACCACACACAGCAACCCCAGTGGATGAATCAATGTCTTCTAAAGCAAAACAGGTGTGTGTAAGAAAAACACTAATATTTGCCACTTTTTAAACCATTAATCGTTGCTTCTGGTCTACTGCAAGAATCATGGGAGGGATGTTGACATGTGATGTAAGTGTGGAAGAACAGAGAACCGCTACTTCTAAGCTTTTTATAGCTAAAAAAAGTTACAAATATTACACACACCAATTGTTTCGCTTCAGAAGACATTGATTCATACACTTGGGTTGTATGGATTACCGTCACAATCGCTTACTCACCCATTTTTGCATTATATGGACTCAAAGAGTTTAATTATAAAATCTTTGTGTGTATCTGAAGAAAGTACTGACTAACTGAAAAGGATACGTATTACCAGGATTCTTGGAAACCTTTGGATGGTCAGTCTTTTTGTGCTCTCAGTGCTGTCGACTACACCGCTCACACATCTAAGACACATACAAATACACACGTATTAGCATAAAAGACCATTTTCAATGCAAGCAAACTAGCCATGTTTTTCACTTACCGGTGAGTTTTCTTTATCAAGTTTTTCCTCTTGTGAAAGAGGTCTAGACAATCTTTCAGAGTGACAGTTCGGCCATAATCACTCTTCTGCAACACACACACAAAAGAATGACACATCATCCACACACCACCAGAAGGTGAGGACAGGATTGTTGCGATTGTTACCTTTGGGATGGGGAGTGACAGGTCACAGAACACGTCAAAGGTGTTAGAGTAATGGGAGCAGACTGAACAGTGCAAGGAACTGCGCAGCTGACCAGAGAACAAATCTGTGACAAGGGAAAAATGTTTAGGCATCAGGGTTTAAGATGGACAGAAATGAAAAAAAGATACAAACATAGTTTTTTTTTTTTTTTTTATAGCATTATATATATATATATATATATATATATATATATATATATATATATATATATATATATATATATATATATGAAGAGTTCAGATGCAAAAGCCTCTAAGTGCCATTTGAAATTTCTTCTAAAATGACCATTTTATCAAGCTTGTATATTTAAGTTCAGTAATTTCACTTAAAGGACAATTAATAGGTAATCTTCATTGCCATTTAAGTGAAATTACTGAAATTAAATATACAAGCTTGATAAAAATGATCATTTTAGAAGAAAATTTCAAATGGCACTTGGAAATGGAACACTTCATATATATATATATATATATATATATATATATATATATATATATCCAGTCAAAAGTTTTAGATCAGTACGATTTTTTGTTTTTAAAAGAAGTCTCTTCTGCTCACCAAGGCTGCAATTATTTGATAAAAAAAAACAGTAATATTGTGAAATATTATTACAATTTAAAACAGCGGTTTTCTATGTGAATATATAGTGAAGTGTAATTTATTCCTGTGATCAAAGCTGAATTTACAGCATCATTACTCCAGTCTTCAGTGTCACATGATCCTACAGAAATTATTATAATATGATACTCAAGAAACATTTATAATTATTATCCATGTTGAAAACAGTTTTTTTACATTTTTATTTCAGGATTCTTTGATGAATAGAAAGTTCAAAAGAACAGAATTGATCTCAAATGGAAAGCTTTTGTAACATTAATCACTACCATTCAAAAGTTTGGGGTCAGTAAGAATTTCTTTTTTATTTTTGGGGAAAGAAATTAGAAAATACTTTTATTCATCAAGGATGAGTTAAATTGAACAAAAGTTACAGTAAAAAGACATTTATAATGTTAGAAAAGATTATATTTTAAATAAATGCTGTTCTTTTGAACTCTCTATTCATTAGAGAATTTTGGGGAAAAAATGGTACACGACTGTCTTTAACATTGAAAATAATAATTTATGTTTTTTGAGCATAAAATCAGCATATTAGAATGATTTCTGAAGGATCATGTGACGCTGAAAACTGATGTGTAATCAGCAACAGTAATGAAGTTGAAAATTCAGCTTTCCAATTACATTTTAAAATATATTAAAATAGAAAACAGGCATTTTAAATTGTCATAATATTTCACAATAATACTGTTTGTCATTTTTTTCATCAAATAAAGCAGCCTTGGTGAGCAGAAGAGACTTCATGTAAACATAAAAAATCTTACTGATCTGAAACTAAAACTGATCTAAAACTGATAATAATAATAATAATAATAATATGGTGCCTGAAGTTGAATACAGCATGTAGTAAATGACTACCGGTATTTCTATTTGTCTAATTGTTCGTTATTTTATCTTATTTTACTTTGGAATTTTGACTGCAAGATGTGTGTCAAATGTTTCTGTAAAAATGTCCACTTTAGCATAAATTATGTCATCAGTTAAGTAAAAACTGTATAATTCATGCAACCAAAATATGTATACATTAAGTCAATTTTACTGTTGATTTGCACAATGATGTACAGCTGTAATGCCCTCCAGATGGCATTTAAAATGAAAGTTATTAAAGAACCAAAAGCATACCTCATTATACTAACAGCGCTGCTACTTACCAACAATTTTACTGTCATCCCTGTCAAGATGCCTCTGCCACATTGCAAAGGCCTCATCTGAAATCCTGCAGGAGAGAATGAGGGATTTAGAGGATCTGAACTGCCTCCAGCTCAGTTTGTTCCTCACAGGATCTGTCTCTTCATGGAGTACCTGAATCGTGCATATGTTGATTCCTTCATTTGAATAACTGCAGGACGTTTGGATGGCGGCGGTTAATTTCTGTATGTAGCCTGTCCAGGAGGAACCGCAAGAACTCCTGAGCATCTTGTTGACTGTGTGAGAAAAGAAATGGGATTATATTATATACAGTACATAACAATTGCTGATATTATCGACAACTGTTAATACACCAACACATATTTTCAATATGGTGTTATTTGGGTAATTAGTATTGAACATACCTATAGCCAGTGAAATAAGGCACAGACTCTTTAAAGACACGATAAAACTTCCCAGGATTCACAGTGGTTTCCCCACCATCACATTCCCACAGGCCAGCCAAAACTTTAGAGAATTCTATGAGTAAGTCACAACAAAAAGACAGTGCCTTAGAAGGAATGTCTGATTTTAAAATTTTAATAAAATAAAAGGTGAAGGGGAGTGCATAAGACTAACATGACACCTTCATAATCATGACATGAATATGAAAGAAGTTTTATGCATGTTTGTGACAACTGTCATTAAGTGTCATTCGCTCAGTTATGAAATTGTTTGAGATGTCTTTGTTATGACACCTTGACATAAAGCAATACATTATAACCTTTAAGTGTCTTTGTCATGACAACTTGACATTACTAAGACAACACAACCTGTCATAAACATGACATAGCAGATTAATCATCAAACTTAAGAAACCACCTAGCTTTATAGGTTAACATTACATTAACTGTCGGCTGGTTGGTTTTGACATTGTAGGTATGTGGACAAAAAATTAAAACTCAACAAATAGACAAATGGATAGCATATGTGGAAAGACCTGGGTACCCCTTTACAAAATAAAAAGAAAAAAGTAAATATGTCAAGTATGAAGAAAATTACAACATTTTATAGTTCAGTAATCAGCACCTATTATTGTCTCATTTCTAAGGTGAAAACAATAGAATTTAGTGTGACCGAAAACAAGTTGTTTTTTCACAAAAATGCTCATAACTTTCTCAATATTGAAGATATCTTAATGAAATTTTCTGTGGAGATGGGTTTCATATAGTTTTTTGGATCTAACGTTGGTTTCATATAGTCATTTGGATTTTTACTTGATTTTAACACACATAAATACTGATTTGGCCTATCTTTTATAGTATTTTTCTGACGAGCAGTTGTTAAAAATACAAATAATTGAATGGAAAACAACGATCCAAGGAAATTTATATATCCTTAATTTAAAAGATGGATTTTGGCTGACTCATGCTATTTCCAGTTGTGTAATAATATAGAGTTAACAATACTAACGCTGGTGGAGGAAAGAAAGTGGAGGAGACCACACAAAAGTTGAGTGTAGCCTACACGACGCGCTGCATTTTGACAGCTTTTCTACAGGTAACGTTCAGTGTCGGTAGTCATAAAAAAAGTGGGGGAGTTTAAATGGCCACGAAATTTTGTACAGCACACCACAAACATGTTCTTCATGTCCACCTTCCTCTGGAAAGTGTCCAAAGTGGGTAAAAATAATTTTGTGACAGTTGAATTCTTCCGTATTGTTTGAAATCGCCTTTCAGGAGGAAAATGCAGCCTGACTAGAAAAAAATGAAAACAAATGTGCAGTCGAAACCCCTGAATGATGTGATTGGCTAAAAATAATCAAGGATTCCCACAGCGAGTCAATGAAAACAGCGCATTTTAGGAGACCCGCTCAAAATGAGTCTGGGAAAATTCGGCACAGAGATTTGGAACACAATGGCGGCTGCTATTTATTGAAATGTGCACATACCTAGACATTTGGCTGTCATGTGGCCATTATAACATTTTAATGACAAATTCAATTAGTATCACTGTAGTGAGGTCACAAATAATATTCATGGCACAGTTATAATGGCTTCATGACAGCAGAATGTCAAAGCCAACCACATGACAGTTTAACTTCATTTTATGTCAAGTTGTCATGACAAAGACACTGACAGGTTATGATGTTATGGTTTATGTCAAGATGTCAGAACAAAGACATCTTAAACGGTCATATTTGCATTCAAAATGTCATTATTGAGCGAATCGACACTTAATGACAGTTGCATAAACATTCATAAACCTTATATTCAAGACATATGTCATGTCATGGTTATGAAGGTGTCATGTCAGTCTTATGCACACCCCTTCAAGTAAAGTGTTACAAAATAAAATGTAAAAAAATATATAATTAATTACAATAATAAATAAATACTTTTGTGTTCTTTAAATAATCATGCTACCCAAACCCAAACCATGCCTGTACCACTACACCCCAAAAAATAATGTTTAAATGACAGCTGAAGTGTTTCTACCATTCATAAGCACAGGTTCTTGGTTGGAGTGCTTGTCCTGAAGAAAGGCTTTCATCAGACAGTAGTCCCGGAGACTACGTGTGTGGGAGAGACACTGCACGATGGCGTTGAGGAAACACTTAAAACAAAAGATGTTGTGTGAATATGTATGGAAAACAATACCATTTTTCTTTGAAACATAAGCATTACATCATATTTGTTGCTTAGAACATACAGTATTTCCAACGTTATGCAATCCAACTTGTCCATTTCCCAGTTGCAGCTCTCTCTGTGGGATAAAAAAGTGACAGCAAATGACTGTCAGTGTGACTTCCTCAATTACATCACAAGCGGTGACAGGTTTGACATTTACCCTCCCTCCTCCAGTGATTGAGTGTCCATTTATAGATCTCTAATCCAATTAAAAAAGGGAGAGAAGGCACTATCACATATGACACTGAGGTTAAGACCAGATATACTTGAACTCAAACGGCAGTGAGCACCTTCAAAGGTGCCACAACATCACATCTTTTTTTTTATATATATAAATGATTAAGCCTTTGGTTCCCAACATGTGTTGACAGGATAGGTCTATAAATAATCTGTGTCATGTGTCAAACAAACTAATAAAACAGATTGTGTGAATGGCACAGCACTGTCTCACCTCTTTGTCCGTCACCAGCAGAAGTCCCATGATGGACGTGTATAGTACAGACTGTGAAATGTCAACGTTTTCTGGCTGAAGGCCTTTTTGAGAGACTAAGGTGCGGCACAGGGCCTGATCACGAGTTATCCATTGCAGTGGATTCAGCTCTTGGCATTCCTCCGTCTTCAAGCCATGCAACCTCACCAAGGAATCTGTGAATGAAATAACGAATGATGAAAACTATTTTGAATACATTGTTTACTAAGTGTTTTAAGCGGTTATATGGATTGTCACAGTGTGCCATGTGTTAAATCAAAATGGAAAGAGTGTACATCATTCTTATATAGTAAATATTGCAGAAAATGTTTGTTTTTCATTCTGGTCCTCTTCCCAGCATGCACTGGAACATTCAAAATGTAATATGGTCAAATTGTTTGACAGCGTGTCAAGTTTTGCAGTGATGGGAACATGACATTTTAAGTTCAGCTCTTTTTTACAATGCCTGCTACGTCATCTATTTTGACTGATTAATAAATTATGAATTGAATATAAAGAGACAATCATTCACTTGGCTATAAAGAATGCAGCAGTTTCAATGCTTCAATGACTGTTATATTTAGAAACATTAAATTGAAATAGCATTATATTTCAATTTACATTAGCATACAAATATAATAGCATACCATTTATAAAATAAATTCTTTAAAAGGTATATTTCTCGTTAAATGATTTTGCATTAGTTAGATAAAATGATCACACAGACATTTTGTGTACTCACCCTTAGAAACCCAGTCTCGTCTCAACAAACTTTTTTGGATTGATGGTCAGTGAGCGCCAGTGTTTCTGTCTAAACATCAAGCCCAATTTTAAAGCATTTAAGCGTTATTGTCCTCTCATTACAGCCGCTGTTCACCTGTCTGTCCTGTCGCTGTGTTTGTGAACAAGCTTTAATCATGGCTAATCTTTCCTCTCTCTCTGTAGGACCTTCTATAATTAGCCATGTCTTCTTTGCTTAAGAACAGCTTTGATACTCGGAGTAGCGTCTACACGCAACTCAGTCACTATATTAAACTGAAGCACACAGTGGTGTAGTGCAGGGTATACGCAGGTATACGGAGTATACCCACTTCTTTTTCAGTCGGCATTGCGTATACCCACATCTAAATCCCCTCTGATGCGCATCATTTCAGTTGCTATCGTGAATAAAAAACTCTCAGTCGTCGTACAACTAATATGGTCTAAATTTTTACTGCAATATTTCTCCCATCGCGATGATAACGGTCCGTGTACTTTGCTGCCAACGGATTTTCGTTTTGAAAGGAAAAAAACAAAAACGAAAAACGGCCGGTTCTTACCATTAGTAGCCTAAATAGGAAAACAAATAACGGAAAACAACCAATTTTTCGTTCTGATATTAAAAAACGGAAAACTAAAAATAATCTCGTTATCCGATTGTCCTTGATCTGTTTATAGATGAAAATCGGAAATCAAAATACGACCCATAAAAACAAAAGCGTCAGGTAAATGACGTCTTGGGATGAGAACGGGCTGGTTTGAAGGACGGATGGAATTGTTATTTAATTTTTTTTTTTTACCTCCGGCCTCCAGTCCTCCGGCCTCCAGTCCTCCAAAACAAAATATCTTACTTCCGTCCATCCTTCCGTCACATTAAAAGATCACATTCAGCAACAAAAGCAAGTATAGACCATTACAACACAAAAGACTACATTTTATTCAACAGCTAAAAAGACTAAAGAAGAGGAAGGAAAGAACTGACCAACCACAAGACAAGAAAATAAAGCATCATTCACTTGCCATAGGACTCAACTTTCAGTCCCATAACTGCAACGCTGTAGGTCTGCGGTGTGTTTAGTCACATCAGACTTGGGCAAAACTAAACCATTAACAAAGCGCTTTAGGTTAAGGCCTCAGATCGGTCATTGAACTGCACATACAGAACAACTTACCATATTTTTTCACCTCAAAAACTTGGGAGACTTCTCGGTCAGCAATAAAAGCCTTTAGTGTGTACATCCCCATCTGAGCCTCTGGGTTTAACTGAGAAAGCTCCAATATCAGCTCCGTTGAGGAAACATTTGTCCACTGACCAATCCGGTTATTATCTTCATCCTATTAAAACAAATTAACAGCTCAGAGAAAATCTGCAAAGAAAGAAAAGTGCAAATATGGCTCCATTCAAAGTCTTCCACCGAAGCAAACTCACCTCCAGCACAAGCAACCTGTACTGCAAGACAGACAGGAATAATAAACATTTAAAAGCAGTCATTGAAGTTGAAATTTCTGCATCTTAAAAGAACCTGCATTTAATTTGCTTTTCATTTATGGTCAGAACACTCAAAATGGTGAAACATCTGGTCTTACCATTTGATCAAAAGCCACAAATTTGGGATCCATGGAGACAACTCTGAAATTAACTGCAAAGACACCAACAAACTCACATATATTGCATAATGCATTTGAAGATGATAGCGTCAACCAAGGGTCATTCACAGCTCACCTGTTTGTCCTGGATTGTAAATAAGTTTGTCTGTTTGGATGAAGGTCAAAGGTAACGTCTGAACATGATTTTGCTCTCTTCAGTTGCTCTGAAGACCTTCCCTTGAACAAAGAGGAAGATGGCAGAGAGATTTGGATTTCCACCCCACACTCAATATCCAACATACACACACACACAAACACAGTGAAAAAAAAAATAACCACACTATGTGAAAATATACAAAATCAAATTATAACCACAGCCAACCCCTCCCGTTCAGTGATCCAATAAAAAAGAAAACACAAACTACTCACATACAAAAGATTTTACACTTGTAAAACAAAAGTACATATTCATAAACCAAAGCAACAAACACTTTTACTCAGAAACAAAATTAACTCAGTTTAGACAGAACTCAAAACAATAAAATAAAGTTGTCTACAAGAGGCATTAAATTGAGACTCACCCAGGCAAAGCAGCAGTGCAGTCACAGCAGGTTTAAATCATGCCCTCAGATAAACCACAGGAACCCTTGGACATTGTCACACCTGCCAAAGATTAAAAAAAAAATAAAAAAAAATTAGTATTAGTATTACCTGGGGACCATGTGTAAATTTGAAATTACCCACCCACATCTGAGTTTCGTGTGGCGCATTCACACGGGATAAGCTTAGCCTGTGGATATGATGTCATTAGACTATAGCTTTGAAATGTCTTGTCTTTATTATGTCTAGCTGTATATAATAAACAGAAGAATTGTCCTTACCATATCCTGCTAAACATGTCATTCATCTCCATCTCGTTCTTTTTGTTTTTGCTCTTCTGATGGTTTTCAGCTTTCTCTTTCTGCAAATTGTACAGTTGTACTAGCGATATAACCCCGCACCCAAAATACTATCAAAACACTCCAACTCAGCCTATATTCTCCGCGAAAGATGGATAAAAAGGCGCAGATGAAACAAAAACCTTGGAAAAATAATATACGATCCGGCCAAATCACAGAGATGTCCATTCGCACGGAACTAATATTATCACAGGACCTCGGTGTTCGACGAAATATGGTAAGTAATTTGCGGGGGAATTTTTACTTTACAAATTACAGACATGGCCGATTCGCACGGGATTAAGACAAACAGACAAACTCCGCATTTATTACAAATACTACAGGTCAGGTAATACTAATCCTGTGCGAATAGGGCTTTAGAATAAAAAACAAACTAAATAGGCTCTAGCTGCTATAGAGCTGGTAAGTCCCGCCCATCCGTAAAACTCCAAGTGGACCTTTAGGTTGAAAAAGCGTCAATGCAAGTGAATGAGAGAAAATAATTATTTTTCTGATCCCGTTTGAATTGTGCCATGAATGTAACATATGTTGTCTGTGAATTTTTTATATAATTTCTCATGTAACAAGTTTGACAGTTTATTGTATGATTCTTTGGCTAGCAGTTGTGGAATAGACATAACGAGAAAGACTACACGTCCCATATGTGACGTCGCCGCTTAACACATTTTCCCTCCACAAATCACGGTTTTCACCACGCTCAACTAGTTAATCCTCTCCCTGAAAGAAGGCGGTGAAGTGCACCAAAGTCACAGGCATGTTTAGCGGGATCCGTGTGTTAGTGGGGGTGATGTATATCAAACACGTCGAGAGTTGTAGTCCACAAAGTGCTCTCACACAAAGTCTAACCGTATGAAAATTCTACAAGCTAAATTGTAGCATTCTTTACACGAAACATTATATAAAAAATTCACAGACAACATATGTTACATTCATTGCAAAATTCAAACGGGATTAGAAAATAATTATTTTCTCTCATTCACTTGCACTGACGGATTTTCAACCTAGAGGTCCAGCGGGGTTAGCTGAAGGGGCGGGACTTACCAGCTCTATACACAACTTACTTCCGCATTCTGTTACAACAGGTCTCATCGCTTCCGGTTCTAGTCTTTTTTGTATGTGCTTCATGATTTTTTTTTTTTTTTTTGCGGTTTTACTCAAGATAACTTAAAAGGAGCGAGCAAAGATTAGCATAACCAATGTCCCTCACATGTGCAGATTGATATTTAAACGTTTTATAATTTTTTTCTTCACAGTAACGTTTAGATATTTAAATGGAATAAAACGCCAATAACAAAGTGAAGTAGGTAGGTTAGCTGATTAACTTAAAAATCCATAGATATCGTAGTCAGTTCTTACGGCCGTTAACACTTTCTATGACAAGCGGATGCGATGAGACCAGTTTTCCGGTTTGGTCACGTGACGCTCTGCATAAAGCCTATTAACTTAAAATCATGATACCACAGGAGGTACTACACACCGTCACTCGCCTTATGAGAACACACTGAAAACATACAAGCAATTCAGTCTCCCGTTAACCAAGAAAACTCTTTAAAATACGGAAACTTACCTGGCAGCTATCGCAAGGGCCAGTGCACACCAGAGAGAAAACCAGAAACTCTCCTGCTAGCCACATCATGCAACATCTCAATCAAGTTCACGATTCAAACCCAACACTACCAGGCAGGACCCATTGTGAAGCATACCTGGCAAACAAACCACTCACATTTTTATACTCGCCAAACTGGCCACTGATAGGCTCACTTGGCATGACAAACCAATCACAGCAAGGGCTAAACATCTCGCTGCTACATTCGGCACTGATAGGCTCACAGGGTTAGCGTGACACCAACCAATAACAGCAAGGGATAAACATACCCTGCTACAAATATTATAAGTTAAAACACTTTCAATCATTGATCTATAAACAAATGGATTCGGCGACTCAAAACTGGGTTGGAGATAAAACCTAACTTTTCGAATGAGTGAACGTGAACTGCTGCGTGGCGTGCTGCTCATTCATTCCTGACAGACTGAGCGACACCTCGCCCGTTCGCGTTCATTGTATGAAAAGTGATTCGTTCAGTTCAGCGTTCGGCTAAAATATGAAGGAGTTCAGTGAACGTCGTTCATGAGACGACGAACCCATTATAACACAGAGGTAGTTGCTACAGTTGCTACAGCTGCAGGTCGGACGGAGTGATGGGCTGCTGACAGGTGAATTGCTAAACACTAACAGACACAGAAACTAACCCCTCATTACCGAGTTCACACTGCACGATTTTCAAAGTAGTCGGTCACTGTTCTTTTCACTCTGCACGACTATGGGATAACATTCAGTCGCTGATGTGTTCACACTGCACGATGGACAGGGGGTTTCACACTGCATGACTTTACAAAGTCTGCAAACTACGTTTCACAACAAATAACACCATGCTGTAACAATGCATTCAGATAAAAATCTTAACTGTTTTGTTCAAAACTAAATAGGTCCACATTTTTGGAAGTTGTCAGTTTATTGAAAACAAAACGGTAAACCAAAATGCACTGAAAGGAAAATGGGAACAAATACCTTTTTATAATGTCTCAGAGTACCTTTAAATAAGAGAAATGGCAAAAATAAGCATTTAGGCTACATTCAGGTTATATCAATAAAAGACTTGCAGTACTATTTGCCCTAATGCTGCCAAAGTACAATGAAAAAAAGCCTGGCCGCACATAAGATTAGTTACCGTTCAGATTGCACTACTGTTGTTGTTTATTAACCAGATCAGACGGAGAGGAATGATGATACGCAATTCTGAACACAATTTAAAGGAAAGAGGAACTGAGAGATGGTTCACATATATTAAACAGATATCACATAATTCTCAATGTGAAAAATAAGATAGGTTAAGCAAGAAGCAAAAATGTAATACAAAATATTCCATCTAATAGACCGGACACCAACAAACATTCACATATGAAGTCTACTAATATGGCTACATGATGTTATTCTCATTCTCATTTTCCAGACAGAAACTGCGTGATTTCTATTTGTCCTGAGAAAGTCAGCTGTCATGGCCAAAAGTGAAATCCTGTGTTTGCAACCTAGGGGTGCACCGGTAGCCCTGGCCTATGTGTCCGGCATCTCCACATCAGAGTTAAGGTTCAGTTCAGCGATGTTGTTATAGAGCGCCGGGTCAGGGCTTAAACGCTCGGAGGGTTTGCAGTGGCTGCTTTGAGCCTGTCTGTCCCGTGACTGGACCATCGCTGGCGTAGACAAGAAATCCATTGCTGCTTATTGAAGGAGTCATTAGCCTGCAGGCTGTGGGATTGAGACTTGGAGCGGCCTGTGGTGCTCACACGGAACAGTTCTTCACTGGGGATGGTAGAAGCAGAAAATGTGGAATTAGAAACGAGATAAAAAAAGCAATTAGAAAGTCTCCAAACTCAAATAAAAAGGATAAATAAAAGAGACAAATAAACAATTCAAAACTTTGAATCCATTGCATGCATTATAAAAGAATAATGACTAATAAATAACTATGGTACTGTTTATTTGGGCCTCACACTTGATGATTGCTCTAAACTATATTTTTCTTCCATAACATTTTTTTTCTAAATATTTTGTATTTTGAGGGCATTTCATAGTCCTAAAACAATATAGATCTCTATATTTATGTCCATTATTATTTCTAGAAAAGAAAAGATTTTCAAGCATTAGTGCACTATTTACGTTAAAAACAGAGCGAATACATTTAAAATCCAATGAATAAAGGCAGGTTAGTGCCCACTGGTGGGAACAATGCTATATAAATAAATGCCTATATACAAATATAGGGCTGTTTAGTTGCTTATAAGAACATTTTACACATATTTATTTACTTACTTATTAGGTTTTGCATTTGGATATATATGTATGTAAAAGGCTACTTTTTGTCAAAGTTATGTTTTGTTTATGTTGATTTAAAATGTTTTGTGCATTATGAATACAGTCAAACCTGAACATTGTGCATTCTAGATGTTACAATTTTGTATTTTTGATATGTTACAATGTAACCCCTTAATTATTGTGTTTTCTACATTTTGGATGATTTATTGATTTTATTTCACAAATCCTCCAAATTTGCTGTGTTACAGACTCACCCGTTCATGTCTGTGTGTAAACTGTATGTGTGTGTGTGTTGTGTGTCTATTTTACACTCTTGATTGTTTAGAGCTGAACTCCTAAATTTCTGTGAGCTTTTTCCTGCATTGTGGCTGAATGATTGATTTTATTTCACAAACTGTCAGTCTACAAAAAAAAATAAATGCAATAAGAGTGAAAAATCACACACACACACACCAGTGAAGAATGGGTGTGTAATTTTTCACTCTTGATGTTTTAGAATTTAACCCCTTTTTCATTACTGTTTTTTTTTTTGCACTGTAACGGATTTGTGACCATTTATCTTTTTCAAATCATGTCCCCAATTTTTGGTTTATATAGCAAGTGGGACAAAGGTCACCATGTTTCCTGCCATTCTGATGGAGTAAAAGTTAAAAATGAAAACAAAATTAAAAATAATAATATTAAAAAGTTAATGTATAGTGTAAATAATTTAATAATATAGAAATTAATATATAAAAAAAAATGTATTTAGGTATATTGCCCGAAAATAAATAAATGCTGTCAAACTAAATAACTGATATATAAAAAATAATACTCATTTGAAACATATTCTTGAAAAATTATATTTTAAAATGATATTATAAATTATAAAACATATTCAAGCAAAATTAGTTTATTCAAATATTTTCAATATCAACCATATTGCAATCCTGTATGTGTCATATGCTTGCATCACCTTATTTAAAAGTATTAAGTGTAAGAAGCAATGCCGTTACCTTTATCATTGCCCGTAAAGGCCCCATCAAAGGATCCAGAACTGTCTTGGCTCTCTCATCGGGAAGGTCCTCCAGATGGAGGTGAGCAGCTGGGAGGGGCTGACGATACACCTGGAACATGAGCGGCCTTCCCTGTCCTGTGCCACTGCTCGAGTCAAAACCAAAACTAGCTCAAAAAGGAACACATGCAGCTTCTAAAGAGGAGAAAGGAGGATTAGCACATACATGTGAGTTGTGTTTAGTTATTAGACCTGCTTTGTTAATTCAAAAGTCATTTTGTAAACAGATAACAATGTATGAGGTACCTGTCCTTTAGTACTCTTCAGTTCACCGTGACAGTACAAAAAACGAGAGGCCTGTATTTCTGGAACCCTCTGGCCGTCTTCTGAGTAGCTCAGACCCCGTCTGTAAAACTGACACTCAGCCTCCCCAGTTTTAAGATTGACATCTGTTATTATCCTTTGGATAAGTTCCATCTGAGGTAACAAGAAATCAAAAAATGCATTAATAATGAGATCATTTCATTTATAAACTGCATTCTAGAGCAGTAGTGTGTAGAATTAGCAATAGAGGGCCTATACACAGCATGAGGGAGAAGAGAGAGTCTTTCTTTTGCAGAAAGACTAGAAATGGAGATGCCTGAAATTTGACCAAAGCATAAAAGATCTGAGAAATATAATTGGAATATAATATCTGATTCATCCATAATCGTATGAGCTGTGTGATGTGCCAGCTGTCATTGGCTGTATTTTGGGGCGGAGCAATGTAGGCAGGGGTTTGTTTGGGTGTCAATTTCAAATATCAGTAGTTTTCGCAGAAATCAATTAATGCACTG
Organism: Hybognathus amarus; assembly: GCA_030378365.1. Taxonomy (NCBI): domain Eukaryota; kingdom Metazoa; phylum Chordata; class Actinopteri; order Cypriniformes; family Leuciscidae; genus Hybognathus; species Hybognathus amarus. Next base: position 63,735 of record JAQIUQ010007459.1, on the reverse strand, counting down.
CCAAAAACAAACAATTTTTTTTAGAAACTAAACTAGTGTTATTTTTGAATTATTTATATGCTATTATAGTATTTATTAGAATTGTGAATTAGTCTTTATTTTATATATTTTTCTGTTTTATTTTTAATTTGAGTAATAAATTAGATTGTAATGTGCTTGTCATTTTTATTAGTATTAGTTTTAAATATATATACGTATTTCTATTTAGCTTAAATTTATTTTCATTCCAATTTTTCCATAATTTCAATTTTAGTTTACAATAACAACTCAATGAACCAAACAAGTGGCTGGATGAATTCAAGCATTTATTTTCTCCCAAATATTTAGATGGTGCAAATAGTAAGAATATGCATGTATGCTATTCAAGTGTGAATCATCCAGGGGTTGGCAAATAAAGTTGGCATTGGGCCAAAAAAAAAATTGACACCAGATGGCAGGCCAGAGCATAGACAATGGATCATTTAAGAAATTAATTTATGAAAAATGCAACTAGAATTGCCTGTGACAGACTTTTTGTTACTGGTTACTCTGTTAAATCCTGTAGAAGGACAGTCATTAACAAAAAGTCACATTTTTATGGGGTGTCCAGATTTTACACTGGATACATTAATAATGCATGTAGGGATAAGTCACGATTTTTGAATACTCGATTTGTTGATTTAATTATAGAATATCGAATAGGTCTTGAATATCGATTAGTGTCTGAGGCAGGTTTAGTAGTGGTGTCGGGTGCGTGTGTATTACACGTTGGGTAGGATTAGTGGTGTGGGGTGTGTGTGTATTACACACAATAAAGTGTGTATCAAATGCACGCAAAAATCTGCTTATTATATGCACATAAAAAGTCATTTTTGCATATAAATTGCATGATAAACACAACACGTGCTACAGAGATGCATTTAATATAATATTAGACATTTCATGATGGTTATTTTAGAGGTGTGTCTAGCGATCCACGGACTCTTTTGAATATCTTTCAGAACTTTTCAGGCTGTGGCGCGGGGCCAGATATTACTGCTGGGAAACCAGCTTTGGCCCGCGGGCTGCCTGTTGCCGACCCCTGATTTAATCAATCACTCAAACACTGATTCATTCAGGAACAAAACAAGGGACTCGTATGCATATCCAATGTGGAAGCATCTAAACTCACAGCCTGTGGCAACGCTTCCTCGTCCGGATGTTCAGGTGGGGTGGTCTTCTGGATCTCCTTTAAGAGCAGAGGATATTTCACCAGT
>JAQIUQ010007459.1:0-57500 GCA_030378365.1 Hybognathus amarus | reverse complement strand
CCATTATTCCATAAGACAATTTCGAAACGTTTTACAACAGACACGCTGTATCCTTATATCATAGACAACAACTGTACACAGTCCTCCAAGATTCGGGGCTGAATTGTCAGCATCACTACTTGGGTCTTGTTTTCTTTTTCTTCTGCTCAGAAAACCAACAGATAACACATTGGTTCTCTCAAAGGAGCAAGACCTGACAGTACAAGGTCTGTCCATCAAAATTTGTTGTATAAGATTTATGACAGAAACAGAATCTTACCCCTGCAAAATCTGACAAGTTGGCACATGTGAGGAGTCTCTCTCTAGATACAGGAGACCTGAAAAAAAGACCAAATAAGTAGTTTAATGACACTGAAAAGACACGAATATATTATCTGTTAATTCATTAGTAATCGGATATTAGACTATAGTGAATCTATAGGGTACAACGTCTGATCAAAGTGATATTTCGACACCAAATTGTCTTAAATGTTTAATTTATGCAACTATTGATGATCTGTGAAAAAAAGTCATACCAGGAAGGTGATGAATCAACCTCCGTCTCTTCAGGTTCCATCTTTTCCTCTCCTATAGCATCTCCAGACGTGCTTATAAATAGAAACGGCGGTGAATAAAATAGTATTACATTAAAAATCAGACCAAAAATCTTAGAAGCACCTGTTCCAACTTTTCAAAGAAAAGACAAAACTCTTAATGTGCACTCCCTCCCAGCCCTCCCCTCTTCCTCTTACACTTGCATGTCTGAAACCACATCCTGTGCAAGAAAAAATGTGTACTTCCTGTTGTCAGGCAGAAACGAAGCCAAACCACCTTTCTTTAATGTCTCTGACAGATCTTCAGTCTCTGTGCGATTATCGCCAGCCATTCTTCACTCCATCACTGAAGAGGACGGAAGTTAAACCAAATCTTCTGACCCATTTCTGAAAATGAGACAGTGGCGGCTACTGCTCGGTTGATTAGATCAATGACTGGCACAGTTCATGACAGAGAAATGTGACAGATGCTCACGTGTCAAATTTGGCTTGTTAAAGTCAGGAAGAAAGTGGGTTTTTTTGTTGTTGTTTTTAAGAATACATAGAAATGATGGCCTTTTTAGTATAAAAATAGGCTGATTTAAAATGTTCTTTGAAAACCTTTAGAAACAAACTACATACTATATGAGCGGTTTCATTTATTGTTCATTTAAATCAGGTTTGAGCAGCCCTGTTACCAAAATTTAGGACATATGAAAATGTAAAAACAATTAATCTGATTTAAGTATTTCCTAACAATAAATTTAAATAAACATAAAAAATATTAATACAGAATTAGTAACATGGTTGCAAATGTAGCCTTAAATTTAGTGGTCACTCAGGAGAGGCTGGCTAGTTTGAGACCAAATGTTAAGTATTTGTATGCTATTTTTCATAATAAACTTATTTTTACCACCCCTCCCTCTCCTTTTTTTTTAAATTCGTGCTCAGAAGTATTCAAGATTCACAACAATGCTCAAAATGTGACTTAACAGGTAATAAATGGATCATAACTATTCCACTTATAATTTAGCACTATAAAATCCCCTAAAATACAAAACATGAAGTTGATTTTTTCCCCTCAAAATAACAATGGTTGAGGTTGACAACTGCAATCAGCACTACACAAACTACAGAGAAAATTAAATGAGATTTACTCTTTCTGCTAAAAATGTTAAATACAAATGTATTGTATTTAAAACTCACTACTTTAGATGCTAGGTTAATGTTAAACAACAACCACAACAAAAACATGTTAGTGGTGCCTTGAATGAAAAAGTGTCACAAAGCACCAACTATTCTTGAAAAGTTCATAAATAAAAACCACATGAAGTGTGCCAAAAAGAACTTGGAGAACACTTCTGTAATGAGAGTGAGAGCAAGAGTAAAACACCTACATAAACCGTTTCAAATGTGAAGGCTGATGGTAGCAGCATCACACTTTGACCTTTGCAGTAGGGTTGAGAGGAATCAATAGAAAAGGGTGACAAAGTACAATTTAAAAAAAAAGTGCTATAATTTTGCATTTAGTTAGATTTAATTTACAAAATAGTGACTCAGAACGGTGTAACAACCGAACTGGAAGCAATGTAAAGGTAGGATCAGCGATTTCAGGCCCAAACAAAAATGATCACATTCATCTAATCTTTCCTAACAAATCGCTAGCTGCCCGCCCCATAGGCAGCCTAGGCTCTGAGATCTGCACACAAAATCAAATGGGTACAACCATTCAAAATCAAAATAAACAGTGTTCTAACCAAATGCCAAAAGGGGCGTTTGTTTTTGCACTCGTGCACGCGCCTGCACACGAAGTCAGAGCTGAAGAATAAGCCAGCGGTTACCAACCCTATGCTATCGACGGACCAGATTACGTTTTAACATGGAAGAGGCAATACCAAAGAAGAGAAGGAGGATTAGGGTGAGAGGATACCATATTTTTTCATCAAAGAAACAAATAATCGGGAAGGCTTTTGAACGGAGAGAGGAACTCAAAGAACTGAACATTTTTAAATCAGACGCCAAGGTTGCACCGTTTCTTCGGGACAGGTGAGCAGCTTCTAGTGCTGACTTTTTTTGTATGTGAACTGTGTGAAAATATAATTCTTTATAAAATATGAGTAAAGCTCAACTGAAACTTGGATAGCTCTAGCGAATATCAGATTGTAGGGATTTAGTGTGTGAGTTGCGCTTGTTGTACGTTTACTTTGATGTGTAGCCATAACATTGCATTATTAGCGAAAATGGGAGGGAGGGGTGAGCTAACTTGGTTTGTTTGGGATCTCACTTCAAACACAAACAGAAGTGATGTCACCCACAATCACTGATACAACCTTTAAACCAAAAAGATTAATGTCATGAAATATTCCAGTTTAAATTGAGTTTATTGCTTGAAAAAACGCGGACAATTGTATATCGATAATATTTTTTCCAATTGTTGACAAAGCCTTGATCCTAATCAAGTTATTTCTGCCACTTAATATTGCTCTAAAATAGTGGTAAAATCAAGTGGCAGAGATTCCACATTTTGTCTCTTTTCTCCTCTATAAAAACTATAATCTTATGGATTGAATGTGTACTGTGCAACTTAATGTGACAGAAACATTGAAATATTCCTGATAACCATTTTGCTTAACTGCAGATACTTTTTATTAACTTTATAGATACATTTTAAAAACAACAGTAGCAAAAGAAAAGACAATTAAGCAAAGAAATGTTTTCAACTTTATTCACTAACACACTAAGTGCTCTCATTACAGAGTAAAATCACTTTTTTTTGTACTGTATGTTTTTTTTTAGGGTTTAACAAAGTAGAAAGAATACAGAGTTTATGTTCTACAAGGCGTACACCAGAAGTTCGCCCAAAAACAAAATGGGGAGAAAAAAAAAAGTTATGTGCAAGTTCCTGAACCCAACCCAACTCGCCAGAGAGGCAAAGGGATGTTCCCACTGGGCCTATGGGAGAGCAGGAGTTCAGTAAGTGGACCAACTCGCTCCAAGACCTTGGCCAAAAAGGGCATTTCAAGATACATTTAAACGTGACATCAAGCCAAGGCAGCGATTTGGAAAAAAAAAGCCAACATAACTGAGATTTTTCCGTAGTACTCCATTTTTTGGCATTAGTCAATATTTTACTCTAGAATACAAAGCAAGATGGCCCACAAATGTATCATGAGGACAGGAACAGAGATACAGTGTGAAAGATTATTCAGAGGGAGGGAGTGACAATCGGTGTACAGATTAATTCATTCACTGAAGCCGTGTTACAACAACCAGTTCAAATAAGTTACAGCCAAAGATTCACATGCTCCCCCTTATTCCAAATGATAACCAGCCTGAAAGAATCACACCCTAGAGAGCTCAGCCAATAGAGAAAGAGGGGTGTTTGAGATATAATACTCAGTATTCAGTAACTGATTAAAAAAAAATTTGATTTCTCTGGGCTCTCTCATACTGATGCTCCCCATCCCCAGTGGGCCGCCCTCTCCCTCCTCCAACATGTCCCCTTCCCTACCCTAACAGCCCTCTCAGCGGATGGTGTATCTGACGTACGGGACCTCGACATCCTCGTCTGTGTCATCATTGCAGCAGAGCTCGAAGACTAGTGCTTTAACATGCTTCCCCAGTTTCTTCTTGGACACCTTGGTCACAATTTCAGTCATCCTATGAAGAGCAAAACAGAGGCAAAAATGTATTTTCAGCAATTCACTTCGGCTAAAATGATAATTCAGTACGTCTAAAAAGATAGGAAAAACAAACTCACGGCAGTTCCAGTCTCTCTTTAAGCTTGGCCGCAGGCATGAAGAAAGAGTAGAGCATGGAAACTCCCTGAGAAGCATAGTGATCTCCAGTTTGTGTTCATTCTGAGGGAGGAACAGAGAGCGTGAACTCACGAGTACACAAGATTAAAAAGACCCTACTTTGGCTGTTTCAACTAGGGACGGGTAAGAATAATGCTAGGCGATATGACCCAATTTCCATTCCATATAAATATTTAAATCACAATATTCATGACATACTTTTAATGGGGAAGGAAACGCATTCTACAGTTTTCTCGAGAATTAATGTAAACAATCAAATGGCATCTAATTAAATAAATTCAAAACTTTCTTAATTTAATGTTTTAAAATTACAGTCCATAGCTTTTTTGGGGTTAAAAATTATTCAAAATACACATTTTTAGAAAATACATAACCTGCCAGTGTTCAAAACTATCTGCTCGCCATAGCTCGATTGAAAAGGGCTAAGCTTGTAATAATATTGTAATTCCAGTGGTACTAGTGGATTTCCACGGGAGATTCAAGCGATGCAATGCAATGTCAGAACCAGAACAGATGTGGATGTTTCTTACTAGTTTAGATTACATTTACCAGTGAAAATTCTTAATTCTTAAAATTATCATGTTATTCCAAAAAGAATGATCTGTGATTCTAAATGCCAGTATCCATACCGGCAGTGCCGTGTATCTGCCGTGTCAAGGGTGTTGAAGTATAACTTGCGTAAATTTGATAATTCTGCGAATGACTGCAATTGCAGATTTCAAACAGAGATGGCGACAGAGGAAAATGCCGGACTGCACTTTAAGTATTCAAATGAAAATAATTTACAATAACTAGCATTCAGTTTGTCAATAAGTAAAAAAAAACACTTGTAAACTTTACAGTGTAAAATGTTAAATATGGATAAAACGATTGTCTGGATTGTATAGATTATCCTTATACAATTATAAATGTCTTGATTGTATGATTTTCCATCTACTTCTCAGAATCATAATATACATTTTACTACACATAAAAAATATAATTCTGTCATAATTTCTTCAAGTTACACCAAACGGTTCTTCACACTTCAAGCTTAAATGTGTCATTCATAGTCCTGGATAAATAAATCAGTTGATTTATCTGTTAAAGAGTTCAGTTCACCCAAAAATGAAAATTTAGAGATTTCGACACATGCTCGGAGAACTGGACTGATGTAGTTGAAGGAGATCACAATTCTCGCGCATGCGTCATGGAAATCTCTTTGAACTCTCATATCAGGCCTACAAGGAAGAAAGGAAATAGTCGAATAAAGCTCGTAACTTTTGTTGTGTTTTCGCACAAAAAGTATTCTCGTCGCTTGATAAACTTATACTCGAGCCACTGTAGTCACATGGAATATTTAAACATTTTCTTCATGCGACTTTCTGGGCCGTCAAGTTTCGAATCTCTTAGGCAGCCTATGTAGCAGTGATCCAGCTCTCAAATTTAATAAACAATATCTTAATTTGTGTTCCGAAGACGACAAAGGTCTTCGGGGTCTGGTACAGCATGGGGGTGAGTAATTAATGACAATTTTCTAACCCTTTGAACTTTAAGTACTCAAATGAAACCAGTCAAACATTACCTTGAAATAGTCCAAGAACTGTTGGAGTGTCATTTCTTCTCCATTGGACTGAATGCCCTTCACTTCGAAGCGAGTCCCACGAGCGTCCAGTCAATCTCGTAGTACTGTGAAAGGCGGCGAGGTCTGAGAATACCGTAGTCATTTAAAGGGATGCCAACATCGCTGCTGTAATGGAGAACGTCGCGCCGTGCCTTGTGCTTGGGGGCAGCTATGGGCTCAGAGGAGGCAAAAGAAAGGTAGAGCAAGGTTCGTGAAGCCGCTTCTTGTAGGACTCAAGCTTTGTGTGTTTCTGAACGATCTTCAGCAGCTCCAGACACACCAGACCCACCACGGAAGCTGTCGTCGTGGCGATGGCTGGAATGATTTTGCCAGCAATGAGCTTGCTCTGAAAACAATAAAATGAAAGGTGAGGATCTGCAATGATGGCGGACTTACTTCCAAGACAGTTGAAAAACCATTTCAGTTGCCCTCTCACCTTGTGTCTATCTGCAGAGGAATATCATAGTTCTCTGCTCTCAGATTGAGAAGCAGCTACAATGAAGTCCATATGGAAGTTCGTGTCATCATCCTGAGGAAGAGACACATAATTAGCATTTTAACTGAAGTTAAGAAGTTCTACTGGCAGGGAAATTGGGGTCGAGTTATCAACGGCACCTTTTCAAATTCAATGGGACAGAGCTTGAACTGAGAAGTCGCTTCTGCAGCAGGCAACAGTGTCTTCAGTTCTTCAAGTCTTGAGTCATCTGAAAAGAGGCCAAGTTGAATCAATAATAGTTTCGTTTCACTATTGTCGTTACAACTGTTTTAATCTCACGTCTACCTAAATGTTCTCAATCACCTCTTCTCTTACCGACTGATGCATTGGCACTCTGCAGTTCCTGATCAGACATCGTGGATCTTGACTCCTGACTTGGGTGTGAACTCAGGCACTTTAATTCCCTGCAGCAGCTTGGTCAAAGCCGGGCGGTCAGTTGACATTGGCAGACCATATGAAATGGCATCAAGTTAGCCGCTGCCATAATGTAGTCCATGTGAAGATCCTGCCAACAACAATAATATCAGCGATCACTCGCATCATTCACCATGAAATTTCAAAAGGAGTCATTTTATTTGAGCATTCACACAGTGAGTACTCACATTGTCAGTGCTGAATTCTAATGCGTGAGGACATCTTTTAGGACCCGACCAGAATGGTGCACCAGAGCTAGGTAAGCTGGACAAAGAGAGTGGAAGATATTACAATGTTCAACAAAGTTGTAAATTCATGGAAAAGTACCCCACTTATTGAAAGCAGCCTACTTCTTAAACGCATGTTATAGACCTTATTATAAACTAGCATTTCTCAACAGGGAAGTTTGGGAAAGCATCGGGGAGCTGGAAGCAATATCTACAAGGGTTAGGTTGAAGTGATCTTGGGCGGCGTTTGTTTGAAGAGTGTAAATGCCAAAGATTTAAGATAAAACATTACTATTTTGCAAAAAAAAAAAATGGTCTGCAACATCATAACAGGCACACATCTGCACTGGCGCATCCTTGGTCATAAAGCAAACATTTTAAATGCAGTTTTCAGTAGACCGCAAGCGGGCGGCAGAGATGCGTTAGACATAGAATGCAGTATCCGTCTGCGAATTGGAGCACATCTTCGTGTATAAAACATCCAGTGGGATTTTTTTGGACTGATTATAAATGTTTATCATGTGCTTTTGATGCAATGCATCATGTCTTTCACATCCGATGTAGACAGTGTAACCTGGCAGTTTAAACCAATGCATACAGAATCAACAGTGTATCATTTCCATTGCAACGATTATTACTTCAGTGTCAGTAATGTCAGTCTGTCAGCTTTCTGCAGCGCAACTTCCGAATTTTCAGTGACAAATAACTTGCATCTAGCATTTAGACAGTATATAACATTTTTCTTGTTTTTGTTTTCCGTTGGAAAAATTAATATGAATTTTCTGCTGTTAGTAATGATCTACACCATTAATGTTTCAATGCAAAATTTCTAAGCGTTTAACACTCAATATTTCTATTTACATGGCTTTTTTACTCCATGGTAACTAATAATATTTATTTTTTAACTAACCAGTCAAATCAATTCTGTTTTCTATTTTTGATGAACAAGTATTGAAATAGAAATATGCGATGGAAAATCGAAATGTGAATAGTTTAAAATTAATGTTTTAAAACAAATGTCTTTTGCACTTTTTCACATTTACTGGACAGAGAGCATACATGTATCATAAGACACACCACACTTAACATCCAAAAAAAGCAAGATTTGAAATGTAATGGACTCAGACTTAAAGATATGAGGACAGCGCTAAACTGAGAATTCAACATATTCTTCAAAACAGGATATCTTCTAAAACTAAGGTATATATATATATATATATATATATATATATATATATATATATATATATATATATATGGTAAATGTTTTAAGATTAATAGTTATCAGGAAATGAATCGAAAATAGAGGTAAAATCACTAGTAAAAGGCCTTTCAAAAGTTTCACCAAAGAAATAAAGGATTTTTTAACAAATCTCTAACTTTAAGCAACAGGGCATGTCAGACAGAATTTAAACCAAAGGCCACAGCACTGAAAGTCAACAATGCTATGATTAAACTTTCATAAATCAATGTATTACACTTATTGTTGAATACAACTTAATGGATCCTTGCTGAATGAAAGTATCAGTTTCTTTCTTTATTTTTCAGAATTTTCTACTGACTCTCACATGTTTGAATGATGGTGTAACTATAACAAGAGACCTAGATAATGGGCAGAAGGCATTGGCCCACAAAAGGTTGAGAACCACTGTTATCAAAGATTCATCCATGCATCAAGTCCTTTTTTTGACCATGTAATGTTACAACTTCGATGTCAATGTTATAACTCACCATCCAGGTAATGTATGTGCTAGATTCTCCAAATCCTTTCAGTCTGCTAAATTCCCACCCTTCAAATAATTGACTGCAAGCTAGCATTCAGATCTTCCTCTAATTAAAGTACCTGCCCCACTATTTTTTTATAATCTGTTTCACGGATCTGTTCAGTCACAATTCAGAAGAAATGTACTCTGTCACTAATTCTGTTTCATCACAAATTAAAATAGAAAAAAAATCTAAGCTTGATACAAAACACCTACACTTGCTACACATCCTTAACCATAAAAAAGAAAAATATAGTTATTACAACATTTTTTTCGGAGGCATCACACCATGGCATTTTACCATCTGAACTGTACTTTCTTGACAAACCAAAAACCATTTTCCATTAGACTTTTCAAGATCTCAGGACAGTTGTATTATCTGTAGACAATTTCGATTTATGCTCAATCCCTCCACTGACAGCTAATAAAATGAGAACAGTCAGGTCTCACCTGTTCTGGGGGGAAGTTGCTGCAGGAGCTGGATGTTGTTGTTATATTGACACTGCCAGTGGTTCGAGGGCCCAAGCCACACAGTCCTCAAAGTCGCGTGGTTTGTCTGTCACCAGGCTCTTGTATACTGCCTCTGAGGCCCAATGGCGCAACGAGCTCGACTATGGAGGAGCTGCAGGTGTGCCGGCTCCACAAACTTTGGAGTCTCTGGGAAGGGATAAAAGCATTACATTTTAGAAAATACCTGACAGCACCATGAGTGGCAAACTTACAGGGTTGTTCAGGGTCTATGGGAACTTACGTCAGATGCGGCAAGGCACTCCTCCAGCAGGCTGCTAGCAGGTCCCTCAAACTCGCCCACGGAGCCCACTGAGAGAGTGAGAGGATGGACAAAGCGCAAAAAGCCCAGTTTAGGCTCAATGAAAGCACTCAAGTGCTCAAGAAGACTCACAGAAGTTCAACACAACATTACTTGTTACCTGGAGGGTGTGTCCGAATCTGCATTAGGGAAGTCTTCCACGTCATTGCATAGCAATGGACTTCTCAGGGAGGATCCTGGCTGGAGCTGTCCCGACTCTTGTCAGGAAAGGGAATGACCACCGGACACGTTCCCTTTTGGTCCCTAGAGTACCAGACTCCAGCAATGGCTTACGATAGCTACAGACTGGCATTCTCCGGCTCCATATACATACCTGGAAAATCAAAGCATGGCCAAGTAAGATTTCACAAGCAGCATTGTGAACTCCATCACTCCATATTAAGCCAGACACTCTCGAAGTCTGAACTTACGAGTGCATCTCTAGACTGCCCGAGAGCATTTGCCACTCCATCAAGGCTTTCAAAGAAGTCATCATCATACACCTTCTCTGTGTCCGGCCCTACTCGGTTCTGATGGCCTGTAATGCGGACTGACGGGTTCATCTGCTTCACGGCTGCAGCGGCAGTCTCGCTCTTCATCTTCTGCTCAAAGGAGGATCAAAGTCGTCATGACAACCATTAGCCAGGTGCACAGCGTATACTTTAGAATAGTCCTTTACGGCTGTTGCTTATCAGACTGTACCAACATGACCCTTGCTGTAAGCCACGTCACACTGCAAGATCTCAGCTCATCAATGGCAAGACTGCACACAAGCAAAGTGTTTCACATCGAGTTGCATCAGGACTGTGAGCTGCATTTACATGCGCGGATGGAAAGAGTGGCTAACAAACAAAAAGAATCTCTTAGTGTTGTTAATTTTGATCATGGCTTTTCTTGAAAGGACATCAAAATTAAATAATCAAATATGTGTGTGTGGAGCAAGAGGTGGTTTCTTATTTTCTCACTAATTGTGAATTTTGCAGGACTGTGCCTCTAAACTTCTGACAATGCAGGCAAGTTTGACCTCTGAGCAAAACTCTGGCAATGGTTAGCAATTGGCTGGAACTGCAGCGATCAAAGACTCACTTTTGGCTTAGGGATCAGAGAAATCTTTTATCATTCACAAAATTTGTCTTCAGAAAGCCAAACCATGGCCAAAATCATACAGTGTGCACCTGGTGATGCCAATTGAAGTTCTTTCTCAAAGCTCTCTCTTCAATGAATATGTTTTCTGTCAGTTGATTCTGACATCCCAGGGCCTGAAGAATGAACTGTCCAGTTAAATCCCTGCACTCTGATTGTGTCCATGTCAGTGACTACGACCTCGCCATCAGCTTGCTGCTAAAGCCATCTATGGGCAAAGTTTTTCAGCAGCCCACAGTGATGGCTCCAGCACCAACCTGAAACAGGACAAGTCACAAAAATGAACACTTTAGAGAGTGAAGCAGTGTTTTTATTTAAGTAGAAATGTAAACTCATTAATAGTTCCTTGTTATATTTTGAATTAGCTTGTGTTTTTATACTTTCAGGTTTTCTTTTCAAGCTTAATTTTAGTAATTTCTATCTACTTTTTTTCATTCATATTTCTAAACAGTTTGGCTTTTTCCATATTCACTTACAGATAGTAATTAACTGAGAATAAGCCATATCATATTTTCCTATTTTATTTTAAACTTCAATGAATGATTATTTTTAAACTTAAATGTACACGAAATTTTAAGTGTAATTGTCTCCTATTTTGATAAATGGCCAGTTTCAGCTCTTATTATAAATATTTGTTTTGCTAACAGCTCTGAAGCTTGGACCCTCAAGACATATTGGCATTCATACTGCAATTTGGTAAACAGATTAATGAGAAATTAATGCTCCCATGAAACCCACAATCTTCAGAGGGAACTGCAAAGCTGACCTCAAACAAATACAGAAGACATGGAAAATCCAAATGAAGGTGATCTACAACGCAGTCAGGTGACACTTTCTTTGTGAGAACAGTTTCTCTTAGCCTCAGGCAGAAGCACTCCAGAGCATCAAAATACAGCCACCAAGACGCAAACTTCTGTGGCAGGCCTGAGCAGATGAAGAAAAAGGGAACATTTACAGACCATGAACAGTACCAAGGTTAGATGTACATAATCCAATATCCTCATTCATATTTGAAACCAAAACAATAATGGGAAGAATATTACCTTCATAGTTTGGCAGCAAGCCCACCAATAAAAGCATCTACGGGTGCCAGGTCTCCAAGCACCACGTAGGACAGTTTTTTGATGAGCGCTTGGTCCAGCTGCTCCTGTTGGCAGATTCGGTTGTGAAGCCCATTTCCAGCCAGAATCAGAAGTCGTTGAATCCAAGCCACAAGCAGTACAGAGAGAGAAGCACATCATGGAGTCCTTAGGCCCACATAACTCAGATAATGTTTTGGTCTAGAACATTTTAGGCAGTTCTTGGTCAGAATAAGCTTGAATTGGATTTATCTACACCAGCAGAAATCTGACTAACAAAATAAGTCTTCACCTGACTCCAGGGCTTCGGAAGACCACTGTTCCTCCCAGCTCACATGCAGTGCTTGGAGCCCACTGCATAATGGCTTGGACGATCAAATTTGGCAGAATCAGTCAGTATGAACTCTGGTTCAGCCATGGAGGAGCGACAAGGATTTCTGGGGAAAATAAAGAAGTGCATGTGAAATCTAGCAGAATATTCACTTTACACGAGTTTTCCATAAGGCTTAAGTTCAGCAGGGGCATCCACTTACAAGAGGCATTCTTTCCTTGGGCATCTTCACTTGCGTGACAATACCACCTCCCACATAGTCCGAGAACGAGCTTGTGTCGCAGATGCTGAAGGTGTAAGGACCTGATGACAGAGGACATCACAGTCACATAAAACAGCTCACTGCCCTTCAAATGGTGTACGGTTAAACTTTAACAGATATCAAATATTTTGGCCTTAGATTCCAGGATATTATTTCTGTTATTCATCAGATCCTGTTCCTTCAGGACAGAGGTAGTTGACTGATATCAATCAGTTGCTTAAGCTGATTGACACATGTTGTCCAATGCTGATCCAGTTAACATTTTAAAAGTAGGCCAACATAAACAGCAGTAAAACCTGTCAAATAACCAGACATCTCTAGACAACTGAACGGTTTTAAGTTTGCCAGGACTGAAAACACAGATGCATAACGGCTTTGACAGACAGTGACGAAGATGAGGCAACACAGTTTGAGTAGTTCAGTTTGTCAACAAGCTCTTTGCAGAGCAAATAAACAACTATTGAATGTCACTTAGCAAAATAATTGAATAACCTGTTTTACACCTACAATAAATATTTATCATCTAGCTTGAATGTTAAACTTCCATTTGGGACCTTAGAATGACTATTTAATATTGTCTTATTAAACAAATTTAAAGAATTTAAACCGATTTGCACGTGATTTCAAAAAACCTGTTGCCTGTAAAATTCGGGCCTAAAATCATTCAGTGTGAACTCTGTATAAGCCTGCATTAAGCTTTAGTATCAATTGTGGCATTCAAGTAGCTTTTATATACATGCCTTAAAAAATAGACATTACTGGTGTGCATCTCTGATACAAAACAATGGCACTGAGATTAAGATACCTCAGACCAAGCTCCTTTTAGTTAAGACAGCTCAAACATGCATTTTAGTCTGACTAGGTTTAAGCCTCGTCTGTGAAACAGGTGGTCTCTGAAGTTCAAAAGGTTGAGTACCACTAATTTTTTTTCACCATTTTGTATTCTGGAGGTTCCTGGACTGACAGTATCTGGGTGTTGTCTGTTACAGGAAGAAAACCCATGACAACTTACCCATGTCTTGATCTCTACTGGTTCACAATTATTGAGCTCTGTCATGCCCTGCACTTCTGTGAAAGTAACGTAGTCTCCACTCTCAAATCCATGCCGTGCTTCATCCAGACATGTAACCACACCAGCGCCATCCTTTTTACACACACAAAAAAAGCTAAATTCAAACAGCCAGAAATTTAACAACATTGTGAAACTTTTGTTTAAACAAAAAACAAGTTTTAATGCTACCATGACACAGGCTCTTACCTTTGTGATCATCTGAAATCATAGCGCTCAATGGCTGCTCCCCATTGGTGTCAAACACTGAACATTTCTCCCCAAAATCACAGTAATAGTTGCCTAATGAAACACAGAACATAAATTAGATTATGATCCAAAAAACATGAATAACAGAAAAAATAAGCATTCTTACCCAAACAGCCCACTGTGTGTCTGCCACTGAATAAACTTGATGCCATTATTGTGGCAGAAGTCCCCGAAGCGTGTCTGCTCCTCAAGGCTGGAGTTGGTGGAGCACAACAACCTGGTCTAAAACACAAACATCTAAATCTTTAACCAATGCAAAGTACCACATGTATGTGGGAAAAGTAGGATTGTGTTAATGTGTACAGCTGATGGGTGTAGTCCAGTGGAGAATAATGGCAGTACCTGAAACTGGGTCAGGTATTCGTTGGTGAGGGTACCAGTGAAGGCAGTTACAGGCACATAACTGTTCAGTTCTGCCAATCGAGGCTGACTGACATCTGCACCAATTCTTCCCAAGATCCTCCTCGCGCAGGTAAAACTAAAACAGACATGTAACAAACACTTATTATTACTACCACTAATATTACACAGCTAGGCTTCAAATGTTTTCATGTTTACGTTTTTTTAAATCTCATGCTCACCAAGGCTGCATTTATTGGATCAAAAAATATAGTAAACCAGTAATATTGTGATTTTTTAACTGAAAATATTGCAATGTTACTGTTAATAAAATTATAATTTGAAATATTTTACATTTTTTATTTTAAATTAACACATTTTTATTCCTATGATTGCAAATGGATGCACTTTATGCATCTTTGCTCCAGTATTCCGAGTCACATGATCCTTCAGAAATCATTCTAATATGTTGATTTGCTTCTCAAGAAACATTTGTAACCATCAATGTTGAAAAGATGAGCTGCTTAATATTTTTGAGATACATTCTCGGGATTCCTTGATTAACAGAATATGAATAAAAAAACAACATTTATTTAAAAGTAGAAATCTTGTAACAATATCTTTCCTATAACTTTTGACAAGTTGAATGTATCCTTGATGAATACAAGCATTCATTTTTCTGTTATACGGACCATAAACTAATTCAATTGTTGTTTGTGCTATAAAATGCAGATTTAGTTTTTAAGTTTGTTATTTTTAGCCCCCTTTCAATGCTTACAAGCAATGGTTTTCGCATTGACATTTACATTTCTCATGGTCATCCACTGACCTGTGATGAAAGGTCCTTCCATTCGGCCATGCCCTGGTCGTGCAGGGTGACACTCTTGACTCTTGCCAGAATGACATTCTTGGCAATCTCTACACCCAAACCTCGCATGCCTGAGATCAGAACATTGGAGCTCTGCATTCGCTTCATAGCATCATGGCCCAGTACGTACCTGAGAGACACATCCTAAATTTAGCCACTACTCACATGATCAAGTCAGTTAATTTGCTTAAAAAGAACGTTACAAGGATACATCAAACTGAAATGAAGGCCAAACTCACAGCTGTCTGGAGTACAGACCCTCGTCGATCTCAGCATCATTTCCATTCTTAGCCATGCCCTGCAGAGACCCGAAAACCACAGTTAACAGACTATAAATAGACAGTCAAGCACATGACTTATTAAACTGGCTGCCTTTCAACATCCAGGCGCAGTAAAGAAAGAATGAAGATTAACCAAAAAAATGCAATATTTTATAGCAATTCAATTAATCAACATAAATTTACATCATCTAGATGTTCAAAGTTACATCCAAACAAGATGGCTTAAAAAAGCCTGACTTGAACCTACGTTAGCTGGTGTGTGAGACAGTTCAGTTCTGACAGAGTTAGAGGAGGAGCAGTTGGATCCCGTCTTCGTCTCTTGATCCTGACACGTGACGCTTCTTGGACAGTGGCGAGCTGGACATCTAAAAAAGAAAGAAAACTCAATCTCCGAGTTTTACAAGCAAATATTATGAGCTTGAAGTGCCTAAATATAAGGATTACATTAAACATCTACAGTACACAAATTATTTTACAGGTCACTTAGTTTTGTTGGAATAACATCAGTTTCCCAAATTAAACAAATCAATTCATAATATCTGAGTAGAGGCTTAAAAGCCTCTTCAGGCTAATAGCTCTTGCCAAAAGCTTGTGTTACTCCCACAAACAACTAGAAAGCTGTGGCGCAAATGAGCAATAATAGCAACATCCAGATGGTTTGAATACATTAATGTGCAAACACCTGGGAAAAAATGCTCTACTGATTGATTGTACGATTATTCATTAATGAAAAAGCGTGTTTTCAGATCAGGCAGAGCATGTAGCCAAGATGGATTAAAAGAGCACAACATTGGAACTTCTAGAAGAAAACAGAGAAATGATCATGTGTATGTAAAGTGCATTCAGGAGAATGTTGAAATATGCCACAGACAAATTGTCATTTCAGCACTGGACAGTTCCTTTGAAAGTATTAAAACGATGGTACCAGCAATGCAGTGAAGTCACTGTCAATCAAAAGGGCAAAGGAAAATCTGGTCTATAAAGCCAAGGCAGAGTTATTATAAAAAGACTAATAATGTTTTGCAAATAAATGCATTTAAATGAGCTTGTTCTATGAAAAGAAAATAGGATGATTAGGAAAGCACCAACTACATTCAGATCACTTATGTGAGGATTTACAATAATCAAGTGGTCTATCCACAGCACTAGAAGAGCCTGATTTCTGCAGCAAGATTAAGCTCTTCGTCTATAAATACCTCGCGGACAGAAGCGTTGTTTATGGTGAATGGCTCGTGTATTTACTGGCTCGCCCACTGCCTTAACAAAACCGCTGATTCATTAAAACAAAGCTGCAGTGAATGTCAAATTCCAAGACCGGCTCCGTGTAAGCACAAACACTTGTGGTATTACGGTTGGTCATCCATCCAAAATACCGCCTTTTACTTTTAGATATCTCATTAACGGGAAAGAAAAGAAACTGTATTAAGGCTTATTAGTTGCATAGAGTTCGACGGCCCTTGAATCACACCCGTTTATTCTCAGAACGACGACAAACTCACGAGCTGCGCTCGAGCGGAAATACCGCATTCAATCGTGCCGTTGTCAACTGAAAATAACGTTACTTCAATTTAAACGGAATAGTTCACCAAAATTGTTGAATACTATCATCATTTACTCACCCTCATGTTGTTTTTAACTTGTATGAATTCTGTGAAACATTCAGTTACTAGGCAAAATAATAATAATAACAGCAATTATTCACTTTCATTTTTCCATAGTACTAATGACTCAGGCTGTCATTCTGTCTGACAATTTTCCCACCCGGAAGAAAGTCAGGCACACAGGTTTAGAACAACGCGTGGCGGTAAGAAAACGACTAAATATATTTTTGGGGGAACTGTCCCTTTAATAAAACCAGAAGAATGCCCACAAATTCACAAGTAATCTTTCAAACCAAAATTACAGTACAGACAGATTGAAGTGGTTTGGGATGACAAAAGCAAATCCGAAACATGAATAAATCCGAGCGTGACATAAGTAAAGAATATAGCTAATGTCGATTATCACGTAAAGATCATCGGTTTCACCTGCTGTGTAAGTTACTTTCCAGATATTCACTTCCGCTTCGACGAGACAGAGAAAAAAATCTGCAGTAACGTTGTCAAGACATCAAAAGTTAAATTAAACAAACACTAATCAGATTTGATTTATTTAACCGGATGATGACTTAAGCTAGCAGGCACCACGACAGGATGTTTTATACACCTAGCTTGCTAGCCTGCTAACGTTACATGCTTTGTAATAGTTGGTGCAGGCAGTTTCCTGAGCTCTGAGGCCTAACTCACCAGTCACAAGTTCGCATGATAACCAGTGAATGAAAGAACGCCGCACCTGCACAAACACAACGATCTGATTTATGCCGATCAAAAAGCGCTTAATTATACGAGCATAAGCGAGGAATTACTCTATATAAGGCTCTATTCAAGCAGACAGCTGCTTGCACCGAGTTAGCATACAGTGTAATGGTTTGCCTCTTACCAATAATCCTTCTCAGTCCACTCTCAGTGTCAGCAAACCGCTCCTCGTGTGAAACTAATTTAGATGGTGCGGATTGTGTGATGTAGATTCGAGGGAAAAAAAGGACAGGAACAGCGCTGGGCGAGATGATGTGTGAAAGCCCCCTTCACTATCCTGCCGAGTCACTGTGTCGTCCAGTCTGCTGCCTGCCTGTATAACTCGTTTCTGGTTTTGTTTCAGCGAACGGAACAAAACCAAAATGGCAGCTGTGGCACAGGGGCGGAGCTTGCTCGGATAAAGAGGAACAGGAAAAGGTGGGCTCGCCAAGAGTGCTGCAATCCTCCGCAGTCGCCCATTGGCTGCCCTGCCTATGATATGACTTTACGGAAAAACCCGCCCACTTCAAGTAAGTACAGGGTTTATGCCGGGATTTAGGGTTCTGTAATTGATTTTCAGATTTGCTGATTTGAACCACGTTATCCTGACTGTCAAGATCATGTGGGAAAAGCCCTGAGCCCGATGCTGCAGAAGGATAGTCACCCAAAAATTGTCAATTTATTCCCCATTCATGTTGTTCCAAAAATTTTATAACTACTTAAGCTATTTTTAAAAATGTGTTTTTTCCCTGAGAAGTGGTATTAACATTAAGTGGCATGGCATTTTGGGCACAGAAGACATTGGGGCATGCCGCCGTGCTTAGTGGCACATCCAGTTGTCACTGGCATGGCATGTGCTATTAAACGCCAATGGATTGCATCATGTGCCACTGACAATGTTGCAGTATGTTGTGACACCGACCTATAATAGCCCAGTGCATGGGTTTTCAAACCTGTCCTGGAGCAGCCCCAGCACTGCACTCCCCATCTGACACACCCATTCATGTGTTACAGCCTCAATTTGAATCAGGTGTTAGACGAGGGAGAGATAAAATGTGCAGTGCTGCTCTGAGGACAGGTTTAAAAACCCCTGGCCGAGAGTCACATGCCACTCTCTGCCATGCATTGTAGATAGTGTAACATATGCACTATTTTGCAGGGTGACATTTAAATAATGTTGCTTTCAAACATGGGGTTTGTATCCCAGAGTGTATTGTTCCAACAACCATCTGGCTTCTGCATACTAATATCTGCTTTGTGGCCCATTGTCTGTATTTAGATTTATTAAAAAAAAATAAGAATTTAAAGAGTTTAAATACATATTCTAAATACACAGTTATTGATAACCCAACATGTTTTCTCTATTTGCATAAGGATTGACAGTACATCTGTCTCATTTGGAATTATATATAAAAAATATATATATATATTTAGATAGGTGGCCACAAAAGTGAAACAAGCAGGGGTATGTGCCACCACAAATTGACACTTACCAGTTAAACATTTTTTATATTGTCAACTACCATGAGAGAAAATGCCATAGCACTGCCATAATGCATCCTGAAATGCATTATGAAAACTGACACCAACCATGCAGAAGTGTGCTGGACCTTACCACTGGCTCTTCACAATGCAGAGTAATGTAGGTCTGTTAGAATATTATATTAAACTGGATGTTTATTATAATGTGGCCACAGCCTGTCAAATACTTCAAAACATTCAGATATTCGCCAGAAAGAATGCATGGTGACATCGTTAAAAATGGTTTGATTTCTTGTTGCATAAATCCGTGACATTATTTGCAAAATATTAAAGCCATAGATGAGAACCACTAACCAGATATTAATTAGTGTCTATATCATACTCTGATTACGTTTTGTTGATGCTACCATCTAACTCACAAACAAATAACAAATACAACAACGATCTGAGCATGTTGGTTACTAATGTGCTCAGAAGAAAGCCCAACAGTTTTTGAATGACATGTATGACAAAAATGACAATTTTCTTTTTTGGGTGAACTATTCTTTTAAAATGGGTTTTATATCCTAAACGATTTACATGGGAGATACAAGCGATATTGAATGTAAAAGCAATGTTTTGAGAAAAATATGACAAAGTATTATTTGAGTTGTAATGTGCTGCAAAATAACATGCATTTTCAAAAATATTTAATGTCCCTGCCCATTTATCCTTTAAATGCTATATGCAAACAGTACAATTATAAAGTGACTTTTAAAAATGTCTCTCAATGGCACTTTAGGCTACAGCAATGTAAAAATATAATTTATTTACAATTAATAGCCAAAACTAAATGTACATTTGGTGATAATGAATATGTATTACTAGTCATGGGAAGCAGTATAAACTAACCTCCCGTCAGGTCAGACAAACAGCATTCTGGTAATTACAGTACAATGAATCATGCAAAACCTTTTTGCAATAAACGATCGTTCTAATCTGCAGATTATTTTTAAATGGCTAATGGAGCTGAAACGAGTTTATATGAGATGTTTTGGTAACGCTTCCTTTTACAGTCCAGTTACCCATGTAAATACTATGTATTTATTTTAGTAACTACAATTACTGGGTAATAACTAGTACTAACCCTGAACCTACCACTGTTCCATGTACTTACCTTATATTAGCCAGTACTTTCTAGGTAAGTACTGTACTGTAAAAGGAAGCGGTGCCGATGTTTTAATAGACATCAAGTACCAAAACACTTAGTATAGTGACTAAAACAGGTGCTGCACTTATTCACATGAACTTACAACCTGCTAGTTGACAGCTGACACTGTTAAGTAGGTCACAAATATTTTACTAAGGAGCGGACATAATTGATGTAAACCATGTGGGTAAAATATTTCACCCATGCAGATGGGGATAAAGAGTGGCATAAAATAAAGCAATTACATGACCAGACAATGATAAGAACGTCTACACTTATCCAAAGTTGAAATGCACCTAAAGGTAATGATGATGCTTTCACTACCTCTGAAGAACATTCCCTCATTGCCATGCATGGATCAGTTTTCCTTTCCTAAACCAACAAACCCATTGAAAATGTCTTTTCAAAGCAATGACTGCTGAAATGAGGGGTTAGGCATGGGCTTTCTTGTAAATGAGAGGAATAAACGTTGGGGGATGGGGTGATCCTTATAACAAAGGCCCAAGTGGGCCGCTTATTCTCGCATATGGTGCATAAAAGAAGCAAATGTCCCCTGTGTGAGTTACCTTTACAGCAGGTACAAATAACGTAAACAACCCCCAACGCATCGCATCATTGTGCCGCTCACGCACCTGCACTTATAGTCAAAACCTCAAGTTGCGTGAGCCAGTTAGCTCGCTGCAAAACACCATCTTAAAACGAGTTTCAGATTGCAGTTATATGCGTAACTTTACTGAAAGAGGGCAACGTGGGATTTAAAGAAGCTGCAGTTCACAGTATAGCAAATCGATGCTAACAATGCACAGGGTTACATAAACGGCTTGAGGTTTAATGGGCGGTGATCTAACCAGTGACCGGGTACCCCACATCCCTAACTTACAAGTTGGATTCAGTATTTGGTCTATTTTTCCTAAAGTGAATCCTGAGATAGTTTTAAAAACTGTAATCGAAGCAGTTGTGCAGATTTATGGGCACTCAAGATTATCTCGCTATCTATCCAGGCTAGCTTTCTTGGAAACGATGCGAGGAACGTTTTGAGATAACGTTAGCCTGCAAAAACGAAGCTTGTTAGCTTAGCACAACCTTCTTGCAGAGCATAAAGGGATTCTGAAAAATAACCTAAACCATATGACGGGAGAACTAGCCAACTTTTCCGCAAGGATGAGTTGGTTTCTTTCATCCCCGGCTCGTGATGCGCGCATGGAGCGCATTGTCTCGCGCATGCAGTTAGCTGGCTGTTCCTAAAGTGGCCAGTTAAAATTTTACAGGCAAATTGTTGCGCCTGGCTAGCTGAACTTCAGCGTTAAAACTTGGCTTTGGCTAGCTGTAACTGTTTTCTTGTGGACACGTTAGCAAGTTAGCATTAGCTAGGCACATAAGTATGCAGAACTCACCACATCCGATATTACTTGGCCTCTCCACGGTACTGAAGACAGAAATACCTCGCGGACAAAGATAAACAACAAAATGGTCAAATGAAACCGTTTCGGTAACTTTATCCCTGGAAGTGGCGGGAGCTCCGTGACTTTCCAGTGTGAGGGAGGCTGGACGGTTGCTGACCGGCTATTCCCTGTACCGTTAACAGTTCGGCAAGTATTCTTCAGTTCATGAGCGTAGTAGAACAACCAACATGTGCAGAGTTTGAGTTGAAATTGTGCTATTATTCAAGATACAGGGAAATAACACAACCTCGTGTTCATATTAGACTCCCAGATACATACATTGCATAGATGGCCCAATGATAAACGTTTCGAGTAATATTTTATACGAAACGTAATTCGGTAATAATAATAAAAACTTTTATATAGTTTGTCCAAATCATAATTTCACCATTGATGTCCCCCCATTGAGTTGCTAAATAGACCCGTCCAAAGCTTGGGTTGCGAAATGCACTATGGGAATAGTAGTTTTTATACGTTGAAATGTGCGTCAAGTTGCTTTTGTGTTGGACATGATACTTTTATTATCAACATCAAGATTTTAGGTTAAAATTATTTTAAAACAAAATTTAAAAAAATTGTATATAGTTCCATTTGTTTTTCTTTCTCACTATCGTTTGAAACGGTCGTGCATGAAATGTTTTGCAACAAATTCTTATGCTTTTCAATAAATTAGCTCATATAAGCTATTTGCATAATAATGCAATGCAAATGTGTACAAAACAGTTTAAGATGGACTGTAGCATGTCACAACACATTGTATGTCAAAACATTTTTTGTCAACTGCCTTTTTGTCATTTTCAATGGTCTTGGCGTTGAGGAGGCTCAGATTGCAGGAAATTATCAATACAAACAATAGAGTGTGCAAACAAATCACAGGCATAGATTATGCAAAACACAAAGGAAAATAATGTAACATTTTGAAAATCTGCTAAACAATGTTAATGGGAATTCCTGAGGTAAGAAAACGTTGTATTGTAGTAAAAAGTAGTTACCGGTAAATGCATCTGTAGCAGAGTGACAGTGCATTAAAGAGGAATTAAGACAGTCACAAATTCAAAGGTGAATTTGTGACTGTCAGATGGACTGTAGAAAAAAAATTGTGAGAAGTTGAAACATAACAAACACTTTTAATTTGTTATATCAACATGTTTTCCAGTCAATTGCTCTTAAGGATAGCTATACTTAGATAAATAAAGTCTGGCACACAGCCTCATGGCTTTACCACTGTTTATGCTGATTCTACCCAACAATCCAGCCTGATCTCACGGCAATTCATACAAATTATACAGAGGTGGCTAATTTACAAATTTGTATCGATTTTTGCTAATTCGTACATATTTTACGAGTTACCAAATTTGTATAAATTCGTACGAATGACCTACCCATGACCCCGCCCCTATACCCATCACGTGAGTTTAGACAAATATGTACAAATTCGTATGAGTGAGGTTGCATGAATTAGTATGAATTAGCCACCTTTTAATCACTCGTATGAATTTGTACGAATTGGTCGTGAGATAGATAGCATTGAATAATCAGTGTATAATTATCATTCAACCTTTATGAATGGGTCATTGAATCATTGACATAACCGATTCGTTAAAATATTGGTGAATTATTCAATAATGAAACAAAGCTGTGCGTTGCTGGGATATGCAACTTTTCTGCTTTGTTTGGAACCATTTTCATTGGATAAATAGAGCAAAAACAGACAAAGTTGACTATGTTGTAATGCGTCTAAAAATTGTCAATTCATATAGGCCTACTCATAAAATTCATACAATGAAATGATTATCACTTTTTTGCAATTGTGCTGATTTTCGAAGAAAATAGAACTCTTGCTTGTGTGATATTGATATGTTATAAACACAAGGGCAATTAATATACAACTTATACAACACTATTTTACAGTCAACACCAGACTAGCTCACTTTGTTGTTACAGAGTTAGGCTGGCTGTATTGAGATGTTTAAATAGTGGTTTAATTTCACAGCGGTGACAAACAGTGCAGAGGCTTAAGACAAACATGATTGCTACCTGGCTGTCATTAATGAAGGCAGGTCCGGAAGTCGTGAATGCTGCTTATATCTCTGTGGTGGCTGTGACAAGGGAGAGTGGGAGGGACTCATGCGCTCTCGCAGAATTAAGATTAAGTTGCCGGGTCTACTCAGACCAGCCTTTTTTAATGTCTATATGAATTAATTGTGTGTTAAGTTTTAAAAAGTGAAACGTATGTAAGCTACAGGTTGCCTACAATGACATTGGGGGAGACAAGGTGGAGCAGTGTAAATGATCTATTTTGTAAGGCAAGAGTAAAATATTTTTTGGCTTTAATGAGTTTCTGGCAAAAATTTGATGTATAGCCTACATTTATTTGTCAGCTGGATGATTTACAGAATGCTATTATGCTGTTGTCCCTAACAATGGTGTGGTGCAATATCAGTCACCTATGAGAAAATATTGGTATAAATGTCTTTTTAACTGTTTTGTATTGTATTTTTTTTACTGACTATTGTGGTTTCTTCTTCTCTAATGGACCCAGAGTCTGGAAATAAAGTTAAATTGCATATAAAATACTTCCGTTTATGCTGCTGGAATATCCTTGCTGAACATCTATACTTAGGTTAACAAACTTGATAAATGGCAATTACCATGTTAGCCATTTCACAATTTATTTTAAGCAACAGCATACTTGATGCAAAGTCGTAATGAAATTGTAATATTTAATATGAGGCTAGTTATAACTTTTTTTCCTTTTTTTTTTTTTACCAATCCAAGATGTCATGCCGAAAGAAAAGCCTATAAAACAAGATGGTTTGATCTGAGTTTTATTGAAATATTTGTGTAGAGAGTGCAAAAAATAACTTGGAAGAATATTCACATCACCAAAAACTATATAATATTTGAGGAGGTGGAAGCCACAGTTACAATTCACAAACATTTGCAATGACTTTACATATAGACATTAGAGCTTACTTTAAGATATATTAGCAAAAGTATTATACAATGTAAAGATATACTAATCATAAATTGAGAAAAGAGAGTGAGAGAATGAGAATTAAACAAACGTGTATATGGACATATACAACAGAAACAAAGGGGGCCAGGAAAAAGAATATAGCTGTAAAGTAGTCTCAAAGTTATGATCAATTATCGCATTCTGACTATTATCAATATCATTCTCAATCAATGAGAGACTGTCATGTTTGGCAGAGACTTATAGAAACTACAGTACAATGTGAGAATATACAATAAGAATGATAAATGAACTAGTCTTATTGGAAATATTACAGAAGGTAAATGATTGATGAGAGGACACAAATGCACTGCTTCAACTTCACTATCTCAGAGCAAAAATCCAAGATTGATGAAGAGACAAAAATCATAACACCCTCCAAAGTCAGAACCTGGTGAAGACCAAATGCACAGCGGTTCTCCAAAACAGAGGATGCAACTTGTTTTAAGGGAACAAGTTTCATTAAAGATGGGTTTTTTTTTCAAGTTATATAAACTTTTGTATCCAAACTCTCCACAGATTCTACATTACAATTGTGAAATTGTTATTTAGGAAACATATTACAGCTTGCTATGATCTGGTAGTGTAGAGCAGAACCATTTACAATTGGGATAACCTTAACTGTTTCCTCTAATAATACAAAATGCTCAGTTACTCTCCTCTTTACACATTAAAAAAGCTCCTTATCCGTCACATACAATCAATAACAAGGCCCAAAAATCACTGTACAGACCCAAAAGGTATGCTGTACTCATGGATCCATAATCCATATCCCAAAGATTTTATTGTTACATGGTGCACCTACTTCATTCCTTGAGCCTTCACATCCTTCTCAGCATATTTACAAGCCTTTTCCTGACACACTTCCCCTTGGTGATTGGCCAGACCGCTTTGTAGACTTCTGGCCATCGCTGTTACCCTCGTCACCAGTCGGATGGCTGTGACCCTGGGACTTGACTGGGTGGGGAAGGTGGCGGGGTACGAGGGAGGCGGGATGGTCAGGTGTGGTAGAGAAGGCATTGCTGGGCGAGGTGTGGTGGGAAGGGGTGGCGGGGTCGGAATGATGGTACGAGCGAGGTCTGGGTGATGGGGAGAGCTGGCGCTTTTTGCTCTCGGAAGGGTCTCAGGATGATCGCTGATCTGTTCCAACAAAGAAGGCATATCCCCCTCGATCTTCTCTAGCACGGCGGCCATTTGCTTCTCAATTTGTTCGATTACACAATCCATTTGCCAGTCCGCGCTGGTTCCACTTCCTGGTTCTAGACCACTGTACTGTCCGACAGAGTAGGTTGGACAGTATGGGCCTCCGTACCCTGATGCACCATGGACCATCTCCTGCAGCTCCTGCTCAAATACCGTTTTATCATGGCCGAGACTCGACGATCCCAATCCCGCATACGTACACTGGATGTTTTTCGCCGATTGGCTCCCCTTGTCTGGTCGTCCTTCTCTTCAACTCTCTGCTATTGGGGTTGACCTCGCAAGTGGCCCCAACTTCTGCTGGCCTCTCTGCAACTGCTTCTGGGAGCTGTGTTTGACACCAGCTGCTTGCGGCCATATCATGGGCCGTGTCTTTCTTGTCTTCTGATTGGAGGGGTGTTTCCTTTCCACTGACAAGGTAAGGGTTTTGGCATCCGAACATGAGCTATGATCCATTGAGAATTTGCAGCCATCTTGCGTTGATTTGGAGTATCAGGGAGATGTGATTTCTTCTCAACATTGCCAACAGTTGTGGCCTCTGGGTCTGTGGGGATGTGGTTCCTCTCGGCTGTCTGAGGTCTTGATTGGCTGGATGGGTGCTGCTGTCTGGCTCGCTCGTGTTGGTGATTTGTCCTCTCTTTCAGAAGTGCTTTTGTCAGTCTCTATCTTGTTTGGCTCCTCTGCTTGTACTTTTAAAGAGCTGTTTGATTGGGCAAGGGTCTCTGCTTCCTTCTCTTCTACTTTTTTGTGTCGTGCTTCATCTTCCTCTTGATTCTTCACGGGTCTGCTTTCGACGGACACCTCATGGGACATGCTCACAGTAGACACGCCACTTGAGTCTTTTTGTGTCTCCTTACCATCTAATCCATCTGCTCTGACCCCTTCGCCCTTGGCTTCTACAGCACCATCAGACGATCCAGCTTCAGAGGCTCGGAGGCGCTGCATGAATGTGGTGACCCGAATCGCTTTCTGGAAGTGAAATGAAAAACACCCAACACTTAGTACCCGGTACGATTATCAAGTAATGTAAGGTCTTCTTTGCTATGGAGGTGAAATGCATAGTTAAAAGTGTGGCAATCGGTTGCTAGCAGTTTTCCCTCTATCACTTTCATGAGACATACACATTCCAGGAGGCGTCGCATTATATCGCTTTTTTTTTTAAGAGTTACTGTAATAGTTAAACTTTTCAAATCTCTGTTCTAAAAAGGTGTGGTTCTAGCTGTTTTTCGAATGTGAGAATACAAGAACGGCAAAGTTACGCAAGAACTACAAGATAAATTATGTCTGATTTAAACAATGAAATTAGTTGTTTCTGGCTGTTGATCTAAGTGAAATGTTTTAAAGGAGTAGTTCACTTTTTAAAAAAACTTTGCTGATAATTTACTCACCCCATGTCATCCAAGAAAGTCTTTCTTTCTTCAGTTGAAAAGAAATTAAGGTTTTTGATGAAAACATGCCAGGATTTTCTCCATATAATGGACTTCAATGGGAACCAAACGGTTCAAGGTCCAAATGAGAGTTTCAGTGCAGCTTCAAAGGGCTTTAAACGACACCAGACGATGAATAAGGGTCTTATCAAGTGAAACGATCGCTCGTTTAAAAAATAAATAACAAAGTTTAAGTTGTATAAGCTCAAATGGTCGCATTGCTCTGTTCTGTGATGGCGTTCGTGACTCTCCTGTTCAAACTCCTTCATCAAAATGAACAAATCTTTTTCAAGTCATGACTCGAAGAGTCCTGAGATAATACCCTTATTCATCGTCTGGTGTTCGATTAAAGCCCTTTGAAGCTGCACTGAAACTCTCATTTGGACCTTGAACCGTTTGGTTCCCATTTGAAGTCCATTATATGGAGAAAATCATGTTTTCATCAAAAACCTTAATTTCTTTTCGAACCGAAGAAAGAAAGACGTGGACATCTTGGATGACATGGGGGTGAGTGAATTATCAGCAAAAGTTTTTTTTTTAAAGTGAACTACTCCTTTAAGTAGGGATGCACAGACTATTACGGAACCCGGATTATTTGATATTTATTGTTATCATATTCAACTGGACATGCTCATTTTCTCTATTTTTTTCTGTTTAGATTACCTTTGCCATCATCTAAAGCTCACTTAAAGTTATTCTTTAAAACCCCAATTAATTTAATAACACTGTTAAATGTAATATTTAGCAAATTTTAAAATTAATATTCTTTTTTTAACTTCCGACACCTAAAATTTACTTGTAGAATTTAAGATGTTTTTATGTCTGTGTTTTATTTTACATTTATTTAGAAAAAATAATACAGAATTTTAATATCGATCATTTATCTGTTTTCAACCATTGCTATTTATATATAAAAAAAGTAAAGTACCGCAAATATTCTCATTCTCGATAATTGCCATCTTTCAAATGCTCTGCTGCTCGTCCCCATCCCTAGCACACATACAGGATGATCCCCAAGTTGATATGTATGTGTCATTGGCAAAAGCATGATGTGAATAAATGAATCAGGGCTACAGTAAGTCATCTGAGGACAAACCACTTTCTCAAAGCAAGGACAAACCACTCTCTTTCTCTCTTTCATAAGAACCACTTTGGTCCTTTCTTGCACACACAAACACAGGGACAACTTCTTATACACATACAATACGATGAATAGTCAATCTGGAGATTTGTCTGAGTGAATGAAGGGCTAACTGGAATTCAAACTGGAATATTGAGGACACTGTGAGTAAAAGCCAGACGGCATATGACTGAATGCACATGGGACCAGCTGGGCAGTGATAAATTTGTTAGTTACTGGTGTGCAGATACAGGGAGGCTTAAGTACAGCGAGAGTCTTTCCAACAATCGGACTTAAACTACATATTTCCTGAATGATCGTAGCTTGAAGAATCAGGCCAGGCCATGAGACACTGCAGCCATGTATTATCGTACACTAGGTATGATGCGAGAGGAAATATGAGTGCCCAAGTCAAAGATTGTTATACAGAGAAAGAATCTCTGCCTCTAGGCTGCCCCGCAAATATCAACAGTACCTTCAACTCCTGGGTATCACATGCAAGGAAAAAGCAAACATTAATATAATAACCATCAGAACCTTTTTAAACAACAGCTTAATTTGCCATTATCATCTTTACAGATACTGTCCTTATCCGTTAAATTATTATTTATTGTGATGTTTGCTAGAAAAGTGAGTAATGCAAGTCCTCTTACCCTCCACTTTGCCTTTGCAAAGTTTTTCTAAATTGAGCACAGACTCCTTCCTTCAATTCTTTTCCGAAGCCCCATTTCCAGCGATCCTAGCAAAAAAAAAAAGTAAAGGTGTTGTCTCTGAAAGAAAATCAACTATTTGTGTGTAGACTTACCATGCATGCGAAAGTGCATCTTGTGCAGTAATTCTCAGCATTTGGTCAACATCCATAAGTCGGCAGACCAGCTCTTTTGCTTCATGACATGGAAGAAAGAGACAGAGGGGTAAAGCATCAAAATAAAATAAAATAAACATTTCAAATATTACTAGTTTGGATCAGGAGCTTCTCAGTTCCTGATCTTAGTACCAGCAGGGGAAATGTCATCCCAGTACGGTGAATCAAATTCAAATTCTCCACCAACAATGCGGCAGAAGATGATCCGGTTGTGCATGTCGGTGTTCTCCTCCTCAGTTTCATCATAGAAGGGAGGGTTTCCGGACAACCTACAAATGAGATTATTTGTACAATTTGTATTATGTTCTGTTGTGTTGTACTACATTTTCCTTAGTACAAGATCATGAGTATGAAATTAGGTATAAAAGTGCTGTAAAATTACTGTTAAGTGTTTTAAATCAGGGGTTTCAATTTGAAAATTTCAAAAAGGGACACCCTTCCTAAAATATAAGGGCAGATATATTCTTATTTATAAAACCACATTAATACTGTGTTATTATATATATTTTATAAAAATGTGTGGACATCATTTTTGGCCAGGCAGTCATACAAAAAATAATGAAGACATGCAAAAATAAAAGAGGGAATCAACAAAATATTATTTAGTGATTGTATGTGATTCACATTTGTTTGGACTCTTTGTGCTTTTCGTAATTCCCTGCCTTAATCATTCATTTGTTGTCACAGACACTTGTTATGTTCAGCTGTGCACTCATTACAGTATGCTCACACAGTATGGTTTTTCCTGCACTGTAAAATAAAACGTGTAGCTGTAGATTGCCCTTTTTGCCAAATTATTTTTGTCAGATAAATACCTTAACCAAGTTTAGTGTTTTGTTCTTCCCACATATTTAAAATACTGTAAAAACTATACAAATAAATAGAAATGAAAAATGTGTCAAAATATTTTAAAGGAGTGGTTCACTTTTAGAAAAACTTTTGCTGATAATTTACTCACCCCCATGTCATCCAACATGTCCATGTCTTTCTTTCTTCAGTCGAAAAGAAATTAAGGTTTTTGATGAAAACATTCCAGCATTTTCTCCATATAATGGACTTCAATGGGAACCAAACAGTTCAAGGTCCAAATGAGAGTTTCAGCTTCAGAGCGGCATTAAATGACACCAGACGATGAATAAGTGTCTTATCTAGTGAAACGATTTAAAAAATGTAAAAAATAAATAAAAAAAGTTTACGTTTTATAAGCACAAATGCTCACCTTGCTCTGTTCTGTGATGAGCGTTCGTGACTCTCCTGTTCAAACTCCTTCATCAAAATGAACAAATCTTTTTTCGAGTCATGACTCAAAGGGTCCTAGATAAGACCCTTATTCATCGTATGGTGTCGTTTAAAGCCCTTTGAAGCTGCACTGAAACTCTCATTTGGACCAATGAAGTCAATTATATGGAGAAAGTCCTGGAATGTTTTCATCAAAAACCTTAATTTCTTTTAGACTGAAGAAAGAAAGACATGAACATCTTGGATGACATGGGGGTGAGTAAATTATCAGCAAAAGTTTTTTTTTAAGTGAACTACTCCTTTAAATAATCTCATGATTTCTGACCCCAACCCCCTGTTCTTTTAAAAACCTAAGCACATAAAGAAATACAGTGCCCTGACAAACCAATTGAACCTTAACATGGTGTACCCAACACCAACTTACAGTATGTACATAATGACCCCCACCGCCCAACAATCGACTGGTCTTCCATAGCGATGACGTGCCACCACTTCAGGAGCTGACAGGAAATATGACGAACAAATGTGAAGATTACTGCCAGTGCTTCGCTTACTCAAAGTTAAAGAAAAATAAAGATCATAGTGATGAATAAATACCAAGGTATTCAGGTGTCCCACAGGGTTCAGTGATTGAGCCGTTCTCAAACCTGGACAGGTAGAAATCCCGCAATACGACTTTGTTGTGATTACTCTCTCTATAGTACATCAAGTTCTCCAGCTGAAATGACAGAAAAGGCAGAGGGCAAAAAAAAAATCAATACTTTAATATAGAAGTAATGATAGGAGGAAAGACATGGCATTAGGCCCAAGTATGACTGAATAAAAGATTGCTGTGTCCCAAATGATATTGATATTCAACTTTCTTCTGGCCAGTAGAGACCAGACAGGACACACCCTTCACCCGCTCTCAATGTGAACAATGAGTTCTGTCTTCAAAAGATAAATCTGAAAACTCACAGCTGACCTACTCTGTCTAATATATGAATCTCAGTCGGTGATATTTCAAGCACAAACCCTAAAGGAATTGCATCAAAGCTAAATCTAAAAACACCCAGGAGGCAACGCAGAATTATGCATTACTGACAAGAGCAAATGAGATGCATATATTATATACACGTCTGATGCTAACATCCTGCACGGCGTGTTGCTGCCGTGCACTAGAGGGCACTATACACACATGTTGTCTCATGACAAACAGCATCATAATCTTAATGACTTTAGGATGAAGCATTAGAACCAAAAGAGCTGGCAATGCTGTTTATTCCTTTCATATTTGTTTTGAACATTAATGACACCCACAGGGAGCACCTGCAATATTACAGTTGTACAGTGTTATGAGTCAAAGAAGACTAGGCATTTGATTAATATAACTGATGATTATCATTTAATCCTCCACAAATAGAAACATCCTCAGCACACACATGCACATTAACACAATTTAAAACAGAGTTACTGCCTTTGAGTCACATGCTCAGATATTAAACCGGCCAATGATAAACAAATGATTATGACTGCATACCAACCTTTAAGTTCCTGTGGACGATGTTGAGGGAGTGAAGGTACGCCACTGCTTCTAAGACCTGACGGATCACATTAGAGGCATCTCTCTCTGTGTAGTTCCCCTGGTCTAAGATCCAATCAAACACATCTCCACCTGTGGCCCTGTGATGAACACACAGTCAAAACATAAGATAAAAGCAGGGGATATGTGTGTGTTTAGTGTGTATTGTGTAATTCCAATTTAAGATGTATTTAATTGGTAGTAAGGTTGGTCAGGGATGGATAATAATCATACATGTTTTTGGAGCATAAAATCATCATATTAGAGTGATTTGTGAAGGATCATGTGACACTGAAGACTGGAGTAATGATGCTGAAAATTCAGCTTTTTTTCAGAGGAATAAATTACATTTTAATATATATTAACATAAAAATATCATTTTAAATTGTCATAATATTTCATAATATTACTGTGTTTTTTGTGTATTTTTTATCAAAAAATTGCAGCCTTGGTGAGCACAAGAGACTTCTTTTAAAAACATAAAAAATCTTACCGACCCTAAACCTTTTGACCGGTAGTGTATTTTGTTGGTTTACTCAAACTTGTAGGGTCATTAAAAGAATAATCCCCTCTGGACATAACTTTTGGCAACTATAGGATTATTTCAGTATAATTCAGGATTAATGCAGAGCCTCAAAAACGAGCAAAATGCATTCTTGTGGTTAGTCACCAAACATAAAACGATTAGAGAATTTTAAAACATACTGAAATATCACTATATTAAAAGGATTTTGATGATCCGTTACATAAAGACCTGCCCATATTTGCTAAATCATTTAGAAAATTAGCAGTTTTCAAGTCAAATTAAAAACTAAACGTCATAAATTTATATTCGGATTGGAATATTTTGCCAATATGTACAGTAACGCACAAATGTGAAACTGTAAAATCTCAGAATATATTCTTAGACTGTTAAAAATGTTGTGATTTCAACAAAATAATAATAAGTAAACATAATATAAACCTATGTAATTCTACATCTGACTTCGTATCTAATTTAGTGTAACTGTTTTTCTCTTTTGTACTTTTTCAAACACTTCAAATATTTTATTAGCAGAATGCCAGAAATGCAACCGGAATCTATCAAGCAAACATAATTCTATAGGATCTTTAAGATTAAAACAGAAAAGGTAAATGACAAAATGTCCAGAAACTGTATTTTCTATTATAGACACTCATTACTGTAATCTCAATAGCTGTAATAGCATGTCAAAGTCATTCTTGCACAATCAGATGACAGGGTTTTAATAGATTTTTAGCTCTGGCTAGATGTGGATATTGAAGATGTGGATTTTCTGGAGTGATGTTATGGTGCGGAGAGATGTGTCCTTGGTCTACTGAATGGCACATGCAGGGAAGGGATTGTGACTGATCATGGCAAACGCAAGGTCAGACTCACAGTTCTTGTACGATGAAGAACTCTTTTCTGGTTTCGAATGCATCAATCAGCTGCAAGATGTTTGGGTGTTTGAGCCTGGAATAATGACACATGACAGCAAAAAGCTGAATAGTTTCTTCATCTCGCGTTATAAATAGAGTAAAATAATGCTTCAAAAAGAGTGAGAAAGGACAGAAATAATCCCACCACGAGTGATACATTCAGCTTCCCTTACCCCTCTCCATCTCTCTCTCTCATCTCACCATCCTTAAAGGAGTAGCGCGCCCAAAAAATGGAAAACATACAGCTATATTTTTTACTTTTGTGCTCCACAGATGAAAGATGAATTTGATGTTTGATGGATTTCAGATTTCTGGGCGAACTATCCCTTTAAATGTTTTCTTTGTCCTTTCAGATCAACACTCTCACAAAACCCTACATCATCTGTTGATGTTTTGAGTCACCGTGTACATTTTCAAGATCATGATCTCGTTCTTGGCTGCCTTCCGCACTTTCTTGCCATCTTTCTTGAGGAATTTCTTGCACACATAGACCTTGTCCGTCTGTCCGTTCCTTCACCAGGCACAGCTCACAAAATTCTTTCCTGTAGAGAGAAATTATTCTGAATGCTGCATTTTATGTTTATGTTTGTGAGTCGGTTATATTAAGAACTGACACTGCTGAGATAAACACCTATGTATTGGGAGAAAAGTGTTCTGAAATAATGTTTAATGAGACCACATGTCTGTAATTGATCGATTGGCTTTCTTAAGGCTATAATGGCAAATCTATGCACACTCACGCCTCTGAGGACCTGTCCGATCTCGTATTTGTCAGTGACATCTGACAGGCTGTTGTATGTCCGCCCATTCTCGCAGAGCAAGGCACCCAAATGGCATGACAGCATCCACCTGTCCAGAGGAGAACAAGAAGCGTACACATACACATACAGCTATCAATCTCAATAAACTAGTGGCATTCACTCTGGAGGAGCATGTCTTTACAAACTAGCCTCACCAAGACAGGTTTTACACAGAAATTGTGAAATGCTAATGAATGCTAGTTTCAACATGACTGAAAGGAGATTTTTTATTTTTTTTTAAATATAAACTGGAAAATATAAACTAGAAATATTGGACATTATTCATTCAACACAAGCAGAAAAATTTCTGTGTAAAACAAACACATTCTTGTAAAACTGCCCATTTTCTTTCCATTAAATGGAATGAAACAATTTGCTACAAAGAAATTATTCACATTTAAAGGAGGTGTAACTAAAATTTTAGTGAGATATTTTATATTAAACATACAAGTGAATAAACAAATCAACTCAATAAACAAAAACAAACAAACAATCAATGGATCACTCACTTGTGGCTGGCTAATTTAGGACCAAATGTTAGTTTTTAGTTCATATAGTTATTTAACTTATATTTTATATTTTTATATTTAACTTTAATTAGTTAATAATGAATTGTTCTTCCTTAAAAAAGTAACCGCACACAATTGCCAAACACACACACACACACAAGTTGGGGACATTCCATGGACATAATGGTTTTTTTTAGGAGTGCACCGATACGAATATTTTGGCCGAGACGTGAATTTATGATAATTCTTTATATTAAAAAGCCAATAACCGATATATTGACAAATAAATCTAAACCCAATTTGTTAACATAATTTTTGAGAGCCTGATTACAAAAAGTAAATGTTCTCATCATAATTTTATGTAACCTATTTGTCAGACTTCCAATCATATTTAAAGAAATTCTAAAACCATCAAATGGTAAAACAGTGCACATCAGAAGTGTCTCAGCTGAAGGAAATAGTCCATTATTTATCTGCTTTAAGAAGGAATGCACGATATATCGGCCACATTATCAGAATATCTGCCGATATACGATCATTTTTAATGCTTATCGCCATCGGCCCTACAAGAACATTTAGCCGATATCTAAAAGCCGATAAATAATGAACTATTTCCTTCAGCTGAGTGCACTTTAGATGCGCACTGTTCAACATTGATGCTTTTAAATTGCTTGAAATATGATTAAAATCACTTTAAAAAAAGGAAAATCCAGTTATGTGCAGCGCAAGTCTCCAATGAGGAGACTTTTTTAGTAAACAGGCTCTCAAAAATTGTCTAAAAATTTGGATTTAGATTTATCGGCCAAAATATTCGGTTATCGGCTTTCCAATATGAAAAATTATCGGTTATCGGTATCGGGCAAAATTGTCATATCGGTGCATCCTGAGCTTTAAGATATAGGACAAATTTTCTTTTCGGCCTAATAACGATATATATCATATGTGCATATATGATAACATATGAACATATCGCTGATAATTCAATATTGTGGCCAATATATGGTGCATCCCTTGTTTGCATACTGTACAAACTGTTTATTCTATCCCCTGATGATATTCTATCCCATTTATGATTTATAGTTTTCCAAAATGGGGACTAAAAATGTCTCCACAAGGACAAGGATATCTGCATATTGTCTTCTTTGTGGGGATCATAAATTGAGGGTTTACCAGGGCCACACACACACACACTTTAAATAGGGAGGAAATCATGCAATACCAAGGACAACATGTTTTTGGTTGATAATAGATAACTGTTAGGCCTATTCACTCCAAACAACACAATTTGTATCTTTATTGTGTTTCAAAAAATATATATATAATTTAAAAAAGTGTTTCTGATGTATCACACAATTACAAAATCAGAAATATAATGCTCATGTGAAAATAATTCAACAGATGGTTGGGCAGACATGTTTCTCAGCAGAGGGAAACAGTTGAT
Source organism: Hybognathus amarus (assembly GCA_030378365.1). NCBI lineage: Eukaryota > Metazoa > Chordata > Actinopteri > Cypriniformes > Leuciscidae > Hybognathus > Hybognathus amarus. The sequence continues at coordinate 21,174 of JAQIUQ010007459.1, read as the reverse complement.
CTTTAAGACTGATGGTATCAGTGTGGAAGAGTGTGATGAGAGTGACATCATCTTTATCAGAAAAGAGAGAACTGGACTGTCTAGCTGTGTAATCCAGCTCCGGCTCCTGCCCCTAATCCTAATCCCTCACATGGATCCATGCACGGGAGGGGTCGGGATACAGTAGGAGAGGTTGGGAACAAGTGAAATATTACAAAACTGGAACATTGTGAAGGACTTTATGCTGAGAATCTGATAACGAAGTGATAAACTGGAATACTGTGATATCTTTTTATTATCTAAATCGTGAGGTTTTGTCTGCTAAGAAAAGGAAGTGAAGACATTAAAATCATCGAGGCATGCTTCCTAGTTTTTGCTAGACAGCTGTTCATCCTACAGCAAAGTCAACATGGCATTGTCACGCATAATTCTGAGATATCATGTTTGTTATATTTGCATAGCTATTTCTGTTACCTGCCTTCTGGTATACCACGCAAACAACTCCATAACATTTAATTAAAACAAAATTGTGCCACAAGGATTTGTATGTGACAGGCCTGTTAGAAAGTTTCTGCATTTCAATAAATAAAATATGACACACTAAAAACATTTTACAAGAGCGCAAGATAGTCATGGGGCTTGTGTCTAAATTAAGATGTAGTCAAGATGAGAACATGACAATATTTGATGTGCATGTTGCAACAGAGTTAAAAAAAATTATAAACATGCACAAAAATTAAAAGGAACTTCTAAGGACAGATTTCTTTGGAAAGGCAAATGAAAACTCAATAAAATAGACTAGTTTCCTGAATAGGCTGGTTTCGGGATCAGTTGACCCCAATCAGACACATTTCTTAGGGGGTCTTACATAAGATGTCTTCTTTCATTCGAAATTAACTAGATAAGGTGCAGCACAGTGAAACAGAACGTGTTTCAAAAAGTTAAACTATTTTTAACTTGACATCTCATCTTAAAAATGCAACACTTATTTCAGAGCTGTGGCACAGAGGGTAATGCGTCAATTCTGAAATATAAAGGGCTGCAGACCAAACCTGGACAATGGAAGACTGGAAAAACATTCCCTGGTCTGATGAGTCTCAATTTCTGCTGCGGCATTAAGGTAAACTGGGTCAGAGATTTTGCCTAAACACATGAAAGCATGGATCCTTCCTGACTTGTTTCAATGGTTTGTAAATGATGGCTACTTCCAGCAGGATAAAGGCCAATTTATACTTCTGCGTCGAAGGGTACGCTGTAGTGTACATTCGCTACGTTCAGCAGCCCACGCCGTCATGAGCATTTATACTTGTTCAGGTCTGGTTCGCACTGTAGTACTGCTCCGAAACACTAGTTGGCGGTGGAGGGTTTTAATGTTCCACTGTGTTTAGATCTCCTCACGGCAAGGTTACTACAATCAATGGCGACTGAAAGAGAGTGGATCATGTTGGAGTTGGAGCTTATTGAGTTGGAAAAAACAGTTAATTTTAGTGAAATTACTAAAACTAAAAGGCAGAAATGAGAGAAGACGTCGGAGGAGATGGTACGTGCGGAAATGCGTGAGATGGTACGGTGCGAAAAATGCGTAGGAGGAAATGTGATGCTACCAAGCCAACCAATCACAGATCTCTGTGGTCCGCGTCGGTCGTGACGTGTAGTTATATTTTTGAGGAGGTGCGTATCAGGCTACGGCGAAGGGTACGTCGGTATGGTACGCATCTGTGCCGTATGCTACACCGTAACTACTGCGCGCACCCTACGCAGAAGTATAAATTTTATAGTATATTATAGTATAAATATTTAAAACATATTTGGATTATTTTATAACAAACAAACATTTATTTATTATATGATAATAGCTAATTTGAATAAATATGACTGACATGTCATTGTTGGATGACTGTAGTGCAGGAAGTTATGAGCCAGAGTTGCTACTTCCCACCTACAGGCACTTTCTAACACTTTTCCGTATGGGATGAACGCACAACAAGCTTGGATTCCCTCTGGAGCTGGATGCAAATACAGAAGGTGACATGCTTACATTAGGGTAGTGATGCGCATGTTTTGATGAGAACCTTGCACTGGAAGTATGGATCACATTTGACACTCCTCGCTCATTAGTTACACTCAGTACGTGCTCCAGAACTTGTGCGCACGTATGGAATCGAATCATCCTTCTATCTGACGTGTGAAAAAAGGATATCTTGTAGAGATGGCCATTATGGGATCCAGTGGGATAAAGGATTGCTGTCTCAGAGCTTGTGATTTCTCAGATCAGTTCAGGCAAAAATGTATGTTGTTTTAATTGAGGGTCCATGCATATTCATAATGGCTATTTTTTGCACACGCCCACCCCTTACATACAATCCGAAATTACCATTTGAACAATCCCCCAGCCTGGAGAGTTCAAGAAAGATATAAGACAAAAGACGAGGAAGCACCAAAGGGTTTGAGGGGTGCCTTCTACAAAGACTAGCTTGCAACAGATTTCTCCCTCCATCATTAAAGACCATAAGACCCTCGCCATCAGCCTTCCCCAAGACACTTCTCTGTAATGGTACGCTCTTCTCTCTCCTGTCTGTACTGCTCTTATTAAAGCAATGAATCTTCATCTCCAGAGGCACACACATTAAACACCAGAGCCAATCCCACAGGATGGATGAGAGGAGCTGTGCTATTCTACAAACACATCTGAACCCAAACTCACACACACACACACACACACACACACACACACACACACACACACACACACACACACACACACACACACACCAATGCACACACACCCCCTCACAATCCAGCACAGCAACAAGTTCAAAAGTCACAGCATGGAGCGTAGAAGTTTGATGTCCTCCTTTTTTCCCCTTGCTTAATCTGGTGCTAAATTATAGCATGCAGTCCCGCTTTCACGTCCACCTCTCACAGACAAACACCATAATCATTATCATCCTGCTGGGTTTATTATGCATTTGGTGTTCTGAAACAGAGTTTTGGCACTACTCAGCGCAATATTTGCCAGGGCCTCGGATGAAGCCTCAGATGTAGTGAAAATATTGAGAAAAGAATCATCCGAATTAGTAAAGCAAATATACTGTTCAATGTTACAATTACATTTCATGTGAAATCAAAAATTTTATCACAGAGTTTTAGAAGTTTCCTTTAAAGAGAAATATAAACAGGACCCCGTTTCAGTTAGTATTAAAGTTATGATGTAATGAAAGACGTACATCCGAATTATTGAGAAAGGAAAAATGTTGGAGGTGACTTGGTTTAATTCATCAGTTGTTGAGTGGATGGAGGCAGATCTGAATGCAAGCTTGCTGTCGTAAGAAAGGGGCGGGGTTTAAGTGAAGTAAATGATTGGAGAAGTCAGACATATTACACCAGAGATTTATTTTGTTTAAAAATTGTAAGGTAAAAAAAGGAAAAAAATAAACATCCATGGATCAATCAGTCATAATAATAAGAACATTTTTCATTTCATGCCAACTTCCGATATCTGATTCGATCACAAGTGGTCAGACGCAAACATGCAAATTCATTTACCCATCCAACCATATGCCTTTTTGTGAACTGAATCAAATGATTCACTGACTCAAAAGAATGATTAGTTCACAAATTTGACATTTCTACTTCTCTCATAAACATGCTAAGGAGAACTAGGGTGAATATTTGATGGTAAAGACTTGACTTCAGTCTGTTCCTCACACAAGTCAAGTCAGTCATATTTATTTATATAGTGCTTCAAACCATACAGATTGTGTAAATAACATTGTTAATGTCGCCAAACCCATTAATTATGAAACAAATTAAATGTAGTTGTAAGGCAGCTCTGCAGATTCACTATTTAGTTCAAGTTTTTTCCTCATCTTATAGTGTCAGTGCGGTTGATGATATTACTGACAGTGTTGGGGAAGCTACTCTGAAACTGTAGTTTGACAAGCTACAAGCTACTCGTAAGTTAAAGTAGTTTAACTACAGTTAAGCTACCCGTTTAGAAAAGTAGTTAGCTACACTACAAGTTACAATCAAAAAGTAGCTAGCTACATTGAAACTACTTTTGTTTTGAACAACGTATATTATAAATAACTGAATAAGTGTCTGAGGAATGTTTTAAGTAAAATATTTAGTGTTTAAAACAAAGCAATGCAATTACTATTTCAAAGAGTATTGTTTTATTACACACAACACTAAAATATCTCTGACTGTCAAAAGTGCAACAAATAGCCTACAACATTGCAAGAACGAAATATACATCCAACGTAAATTGCATGCAGAACATTTTCTCAAAAATACTGATTGAACTTGGACAAAAAATAAGGCCATGGGTAATTAATGTTAGTTGTTTCTCCATCCTCCAAATCTGCCGTCACGTCTTGCTATATAACCATATTATGGTTGTTTCAACCCACTTCTGTATGTGCAGTGAATCGTTAGCCGCAAGATGGGTGATTAAACAACAGGTGGCGGGTAATAGCAAAAAATTTGTTTGTAACCTAACAAGAAGAAAAATATCTTTGCATCGCGCTGATTCGCGCAGGCTCGACAATGTAGCAATGTAGCTTTTGCTCGCGTACACCGCTACTTGCTGCAAAAGTAGTTAGCTACTGGAAAAGCTACACTGTTTAAAAAGCAACTGAGCTACTGCCAAGCTACTGAAAAATGTAGTTAAGTTAGTAGCTACTCTACTTGTAGTTAACTACTCCCCAACACTGATTACTGAATATTAATTGTCTTACAAAGCTTTCATTTGACTCTACATTAGAAATATAGTTCATGAGCCGTATACAGACGGAACACTTGCTTGAAAGCTCCATTTCCCTACTCAATTTAATTTTCTGAAAAAGAGTGACCAGAGTATTCTTCAAAATGTAATTTGTTCATCTGCTAAAACATACACAAGACTATATAAAATATGTCATAATGTACTGACACTCATGTCCCAAGTTCATTTAGCCAACCAATTTACATTTAAAACATCAAATGTGTAGTGAGATAAAATGTTTGAATTATATTGTAAGCAACAGTCAATCTACTTTACTTTTTAGACTTTTTTCTGCTATATCAACATGCAGAAACACACTGACCTCTCTTGGTCTGACTCTGACCACTTGTGAACGGATCACCCAGAGACACTTTTAATACCAAGTGTAAATACAGCCTTGGTTTGTTAACCATCCATGGTTTGGACTGACGCCAAAATCAATAACATGTCGGACTTCAGTGGTGAATTCTTGGAATTGACTTTGGCATGAATGCAAAGGGGGCAGTGTTAACCCCACCCAGACTGAGAGAGTCCAGCTGGGCTGCTGCTTGGAGGGCTGCTGCTTGGAGCAGCTGGATGCTCCACATATCAGGGGAGGGAGGAGGGAAATGCTCTCATTCAAACACAAGATGCTCATCCAAACTGTCTGCTCTTCAGGAGGGAGGCTCAGAAATCTGGAGCTGATGCAAAAGGACAGCTTCCATAAAGGAAGGGCAGTGAAGGCCTGGATTAAATCAATCTGTTACCCTTCAGGTGGAATGCTACGAATTGACCAAGACTGATGCTGAAGACATGGATGGTGATTTTGCCAGTTTCTGTAGGTCATACATGATGTATATGACAAGAATGATGTATATGACAAGAATGATTGCCTGATCCCTGAGCTTAAGTGCACATGGTTGAAGACACAAAAGGAGAATAGATTGAAAATAACTAGGGAGGGAATAGACCACTTATGACATACACAAATGTTTACCGGGGGTAAGATTTGGATGAGGAAATAATCAACAGCACAAGATGGAGAAGACTGAATGTCCTAAAGCATGGTGAAGTCACATGAAAGGAGGCAGTGCCTCCACATTACAGCAATTTTCTGATTACACTGTAAAAACAGGGGTAGTTCATTTAAAAATTTCAATTTTGCCATAATTTACTCACTCTCATGTCGTTCCAAACCTGTCGTCTGTAAAAAAAAGAAAAAAAAAAGAAAGAAAAAGAAGATAATTTGAGAAATGTTTCAACTGTCTATAAATGAAATGTACAATGAAAGACAATGGTGTAAAAAAACAAACACTGGTCTACGCTAACTTTCACTGTGTATGTATTTGAGGCCAGCAAGTAAGAGGTAAACCTCACTCCCTTGATATCAAGGCACTCTAGCGACTGACACTAGTGGCTGCAGTCTTTAGTCTCCTTGTTACAGCACCCACCTCCCACACCGAGACCCGAGACTTGAGGCCCGGGTCAGAGCGGGCGAGTAGGACCTGAGGGGTTACATTGATGCAGTGACCCGGATGGGAGTGAGGTTCAGGGGGGTGAGTGTAACAGAGACCCGCTAGTAAGAGCTGTGCAGATAAACCTCACTCCCCTGGTCTCAAGATTGTGATTTTTCCTCCAAACCAGTTCAGTGGAAATCCCACCCTGCAGCTAATTTAATTGGTTAAGGTTACAGTGACGGGTAGGTTTAGGGATCAGTGTTTGGAGTAGGCAATCAGTACAGTGATTGACATGAACAATGAAATCTTTATAATTGGCAGCATTTCGGATCTGGATTTCTGATGAAAAGGTTTGGGGAAAAAATCACACGCCGCAAGGACGTTAGCGGCTGCAGTCATTAGCCTCCTTGTTCAGCGTGCACAGATTCAAGGCCCGCACAGAGTGGGGCAAGTGAGGACCTGAGACATTGAAAGATTGTTTGAAATATCTTATTATTAAGAACACCTGTTAAATTTCTCATTAATGCAATTTTCTAATCAACCAATCACATGACAGTTGCTTCAATGCCTTTAGGGGTGTGGTCCTGGTCAAGACAATCTCCTGAACTCCAAACTGAATGTCAGAATGGGAAAGAAAGATGATTTACGAAGTCCTGTGGGCAAAAATGCCTTGTTGATGCTGGAGGTCAGAGAAGAATGGGCTGACCTATTCAAGCTGATAGAAGAGCAAATCTGACTGAATTAACTACGCATTACAACTGAGGTATGCAGCAAAGCATTTGTGAAGCCACAACATGCACAACCTTGATGTGGATGGGCTACAACAGCAGAAGACCACACCGGGTACCACTCATCTCCACTACAAATAGGAAAATAGGCTACAATTTTGCAGGAGCTCACCAAAATTGGACAGTTGAAGACTTGAAAAATGTTGCTTGGTCTGATTGGTCTGGATTTCTGTTGAGACATTCAGATGGTAGAGTGGCGTAAACAGAATGAGATCATGGCTCCATCATGCCTTGTTACCACTGTGCAGGCTGCTGGTGGTGGTGTAATGTTGTGGGGGATGTTTTCTTGGCAACACTTTAGGTCCCTTAGTGCCAATTGGGCATCGTTTAAATGCCACGGCCTACCTGAGCATTGTTTCTGACCATGCAAATCCCTTTATAGCCAGCATGTACCCATCCTCTGATGTCTACTTCCAGCAGGATAATGCACCATGTCACAAAGCTCCAATCATTTCAAATTGGTTTCTTGAACATGACAATTAGTTCACTGTACTAAAATGGCCCCCACAGTCACCATATCTCAACCCAATAGAGCATCTTTGGGATGTGGTGGAACAGAAGCTTTGTGCCCTGAATGTGCATCCACAAATCTCCATCAACTGCAAGATGCTATCCTATAAATATGAATCAATGCCACATAGAATTAAGTTAGTTCTGAAGGTGAAAGGGGGTCAAACACAGTATTAGTATGGTGTTCCCAATAATCCTTTAGGTGAGTGTACATTTTGCTAGATCATGCATTCCCTAGGAATCAAATCCATGGCCTTGGCATTGTTATCATAACTATGATAACATCGCTTATCGCTACTATTTAAGCTTCAGGAACATACCATTTTAATAAATACTTCAAATACAAAAAATACTGTTATACTATTGTTTTCTTGTTGATAGCATAGAACAAAATCCACTACATTCCAATGATATCTGTTCATCTACTCCAGTGGAAAGGGAATGAAAATAATATGAAATATCTAAATATACTCTAAAAATTGGTTCAATGATTCATAAGGAATGTTAAAGTAACCATAATGGTATGTATTTTCAGACTTGTGTAGGCAAGAAGAGGAACTCATTGTGTTAAAAGACCAGGTATAACAAGACAGATTTTATTTATTTAGAAAGACAGAAGCCATCAAAGCATTAATTCATATTTCTGTCTGAGACTTCAATCTGCTCCTATTGTCTTTAATATTAAGTGGAATCATTACCATTGAAGACACAAATTGATTTCATTGTGGTTTTGCCACAATAATGAGGCAATCCTGCTGCTCACTGTACTCTTTTCTGCGTCTGAAAGCCAATGCAAATGTTGCATCTACTTCTTAAGCCGTTTGCCTGCTCGCTGCATCAGGCGAACTCTCCTCCAAGTTACAATCAGCAATCTCCACATCGTTCATAGTTTCCTCATCACTGAACTGTCTGCAAGCAACAACAGAGCAGAAAATAATTTACACCCGCCTTTTAATAAGCAAACCTTGCTCAGTGCGCCGATGTAAATTTACAACATCAGTCTGAGGGAGGAACAGCGGGTGTATTTATTTCTTTTTTGTCAGAATTATGGACAAATTTTAAAACCAAGCTCCAAAACAAATGCAAATGAAGCCTTGTAAATGGATTTCAATGGAAATGACGCCGCGTGCCATTTGCTTTGCGGCAGAAACACAGGGCTGTGAATGGCTACTGGTTCTTTGCGACAATTTTTTTTTTCCAAGCTACATTAAAGCCATTAGTGGAAATCAAATATAACCAAAGCCATTTAAAGCTAGAAGAAGCTAGGCTTCTCGCTGGCTGAGTCACAGCAGGAGATGTGACTATTGCTCCGGTTTTCTGTATAACGAGTTTTTAAAGCATGCTGGCAGCTGTGGTAAAAGGGCCCTTCAGTAAGAGCCTTCTTTCAGCAATTCTGCTGCTTTTTTAACACAGATGCCTGTGTCCTAGCAGAGAATCTAAATGAGGTCCCTGGGGTCTTGCACAGCCATGGCCACATGCAAGACATGCGCATCATTACCTTTCTCTGTCTCCCTACAGGCCACTCTTCAGCTATGAGATACTGTCTATGTCCCAGAGGGGAGAGAGTGGAGCTAAAACAGGAGCTGGTGCGTGCAACCTCTGGTCAATGGACACCTACTGATAAAAGCAGCGATTGACTCAAGCAAAAGTCTATCTTGACGAGTGAGGAACAGCTAAAACACAGGAAGGATAACAGAGCAATGAAACGTAATGTCTCATTCTTGTTTGAAGATTGATTAACAGATTTACATTTGGAATAAGGAACAAAAACAGGTTGTGATAGACTTGAGAGGGTTAATACAGTGTTCGCTTGCTATTTTTTATGAATTATGCATTAGCATTTGAGTGGATTATCAATGAAAGGAAATGCAGTAACTCATGTTTGTTGCCGTAATGAGCAAAGATGCACTTGCTTACCAACTAACTCTGACTTTATTTCAGCATTATGAACAAACCTTTGGGTTGCTCAGTGTTTTGGTCTGAGATGCACTTTCTCAGCTGAACACACACACACACTGACGATTTGAACATCTAATGGTTATGTTTGTAGGGGGTTTGTGTGACTCCAAAATTAAAAGCACTCACTATCACTATATCCAATATACACTATTTCTTTTAATCATTTATCAAGTTTTCACCTTATGCTCACTTACATTGTCAGGGTTTCCTGCACCAAAAACATGGTAGTTTGACTTTGTACTTTTTTCCCTCAGATGAAAAACAAACAAACATGTTTACAATAATGCACTTTGGGAAGCACTAGACTATTTCTGACAAAAATGAAAAATAATGCACAGACATGTATTATGTAATCTGCTAATTTACAGCGGAATTGAACCCTGATTGCTCAGAAATTTAAACCAGGATTGAAAGGCTTACCGTCAGTGAATCAAGACACTTTTGAACACTGATTCTTTATGTAATCATCAGTATGGGCATTTTGTTACACTTTACTCAAAACATCTTCCATGGTGCAAACTTAAATTAAAGAGCCCCTATCATAGCATTTGAAATGTTCCTATTTTTGTTTTGGGAGTTCCCAAAAAACAGTTTAACATGCATGCAAGGATAAAAAACACTTTATTTGTCTTATAATATGCATTTATTTTTAACTGATTTGCTCACCAACTCCCAAATGATTCGTATCAACGACTCATTTTTCCAAACCACTCCTTTGCGTGACGCTATCAGCGAGTGATTGGTCAGATGATCCCAGTCAGTTATTGTTTGTTAGCATAACGCATAAACATATTGATAAAGCACTGCAGTACTACAGAGATACTCTATTCTTTATGACAACTACAACAACAGTGACGAACATTTCACATAAAAAATTTTACATTGGACACCTAGAAGCTGCGCTGAGCGTAACTTACACACACACGCGTGCACACACATACTTATTGCGCCTTCCCTCCTCGCGCCCGACGCTACAAAACCGTTCAAAACCCATAAAAGCAACAATTATTATTAATACTTACAGGTTGTGATTCATAGGAGGAAGCTGATCCATATTCACTGGGTAAGTGGTTTAGACCCTCCTTCCAGGAACAACCGCTTGTGAATCCACATTTGAATTCATTTATGTTCTTTGAACGATTCGTACTTAAAATGATGAGAACACAATTAGGGCTATACTGTTTGGTCTTGTTGCAAATATGAAGCTCTAACACACCAGATTCTTCACATGCTCGTTCCTGGTAAATGGAAACAAAGTGGCTGAACTATCTTTGCATTGTAGAACACAGCATTTTCTCGACATGATGCTGTGAAGTACTTGAATGTGTACGTAGACTTCAAGTTTACACTTCCGTCTGCAGCGCGCAGTAACTGGGCGCGGCCAATATGTCTGTACGTCATGATGTAACAGCTAATGACTCGATTTCAAAAACAATCGACTCTCACTTTTGAAAGACAATAACTTTATATACGGTGCACTTTAGACAACATAAATCTTTGCAGGATGTTCCACACAATATGAACAGTCATTTTGAAAAATCCATGATAGGGCTCTTTAAAAATTATTTCAGAAACTGAAATAAAATAATGAAATCTAAATATTAGTTGGTAATCATTAAATTAAAATCTTAAATTTAAACTATTTCATATCTTAAATATTTTAAATATTTTATATATTTTAAATATTGCTTCAGCAACTAACTAAAATACAAATATATTGAAGCTATATAGAAACATTTGAGAAAAAACAAAAATGAATCAAAATGACAATCACACAACAGAATTACTAAAACTTAAACGAAAACTGAACATTAAAAATAAAGATAATTCAAAATATTAATGAGTATATTAATAATACATAACCAGTTATAACTGCACATTTTCTTTGTTTTTAAAAACTGAAGCCCAAACTAAAGCCCTGAAACTCTTTACCCAAATATTCATTTTAATGGGCCATTTTTTTGCTTCTCTGTCTTATGTCACATATAAAAAGAGCCTTTACATAGATGTGAGTAACAATTCTTATATGGGTTGTGGGTTTGCTGTCAGGTCTGATATAGTTGTTATAGCAAAGACAGCCTTTTCTATGAGTGGTGAAAGGTTCACAAACAAACCACACTGAAATGTGTCGCACAAACTGTAAAGGTTAGACTGATTCGAATCAGGCACCTTGTTATAATGAAAGTTCCCAAGTTTAATACAAATTAAGCTTTTCGGAAACACTGGTGACATACTGTCAATTAAAACTGAAAATAATTTAGACCACTTTTACATGCTGAGGGATGAGTAAAAATTGTCTGTGGTAATTGACAGAGAGCCACAAATGCTGCCGATAAATCTGAACTTGTTAAATCCAGATCATTCCTTTAAAAATACATCTCACCTACTCATTTCTAATGTTACGCAAGGCCGCATGTGCAACCCGAACAGCTTGAAGACCCGCAAAAACAGGAAGGTGCTACTTCAGATGGAAGGAAAATGCTAAAATTGCTTACAGGTCAGGGAGCATGATTATTTTTTTCATTATAGTTATTTTTTATATAATTAATCGCACATAATTTAATTACATAAAATGTGCTCTGCTTTTCTTTTGGTTCAGCTTCTCATGGTTTATATAGTCATTAAATAGATCTAATGTGTCAGTATTTTTGGTTCAGCCTCTCATGCTTTACTATAGTCATTAAATGGCCTATCAGCTGATCAATTTAGTGGTGAATAGGAAGACTTTATGGTGTAATAATTATCGATTTGTAAAAACCTCCTCTGGTATATAATGTTGAGGTTGACTGACTGAATTGCATACTGTATGTGCAAGTAAAATCACAACACTCAGCTCACCTAGACATTCATGCATTGCCTCTCTCTCTCTCACACACACACACACACACATCCTTCTGGCACTTTCTTTCACCAGCTGTGATGCTAAACTAACACTGCAGACTGTTCAAGGTTCTGTTTGAAAAATGCCTCAGCTACTCTGCACTACTTTATTATTTTCATGTAAAATTAACCATTACAGAAGCTGTGGTATAGCCTATTCTTTCCCCTCAAACCCCAATTGGTGATTGTACTCTAAACAGTTTGTCTCCATGCTATATCTCTTTATTCTGATGAAGCTTTGATCCTTTATACTATTGTTCATTTACCCAGCTCCCCTTTTTCGTGCTCAGCCTCTGTTTTCAAATGTGTAAAGAACACGCATAAAAAGAAAGAGAAAATAAAGGACACAACCTAGGATTTTTTTTTCTTTTTCAGATTTTAAACAGCATTGAACAAAGGCATTGTGTAGAATGTTATTATAGTCAAGTCAAATTTGGCAACAGAAATGGAGAGCATCTGTTATGCTACACGGCCAATTAAATATTGTTATGTCATTCCTTGTTTGTAACAATCACTAAAATGCTTAATTATATGATGCACTAACAGAAATGTAGAAATAGGGTCAATACAGGTCAAATACTGTAAATGCCTCATTCATTATTATGCTCAGCCATAATAATGCCATATAGTTAGAATGATCTCAAAAAGCTGGTCATCTCCAGCATGAGCCTAAGGCTTGCTTACTATAGAAGTGATACTTCTGAACATGCTCTATAGATCATAGATTCCAAATCATATAGATCCAAAGTCATAGTTTCACATTAGACATTAACACAGTACCAAAAATCACACACAAGACCCATCTTGCGATTTCCTGTTTATCTAAATATGATCAGATCTTCACAGTGAAAGGTAAAACTTCCGAAATCTCTGTGTAAACAATGAGTGACGTACATGCGCAAGCGATCACTTCCGGCACATGCGCAGACCGAAGCGCCCGTGCCTTCAGATCATTTGGGACGTGACTGTGGTTACAAGAGGTAAAAACAATATAAATACTGTTTGTTTTCTCACACAAACCGCTCGTTTCGTGTCTTAGGCCATCAATGTGTACTTAGATTACGAGTCATTAAATCATGTTTAATTTGGACTTCTCTGTGCATGCTCTTTTAGGAGATCCCCATAGACTTTCATTATATGACTGATAGACAAACATATCAAAAATCAATTTCAAAGCTGAGCTATCCCTTTAAGAGAATATGAATAATATTACCATCTCCAAGAAAACAACCAACTCGTTTATAATGCACAATGCTTCTCCCTCTAAACTTCTATAAAATGTATTTTGTGCTGCAGACCTATATATTAATGAGTGCGTTAAGTTAACTATTTATCAGTAAACCTGATGTAACTTCACCCGAGTACATGTTCGAAAATTGCTTTATGTCCTAGCTAGAGGCTAACATTTTAATACCTATTTTGCTTATTTCTGTTGATCTCATACAAATCCGTATTGCAAAGTGTGACAATGGTGACTTAATGTCCTTAGAAATAGGGAGGGTGAGCTGTTACTCAGGTTGTACTGGATAGTAGAGCACAGTTGTTACCCGGGTTGCGAAGGCGATCTCTGTGCAGTTGGAGAGCCGCCCAACTGATTCATTTGAGTGAGTCACTTATGCTGGAACAGCTCCATCCGATTGATTCAAATTCCAACTGTTAACGTCAAAGATTCAGAAAGGGTCAACCGATTCATTAAATATAACAGATTCAAAAGAGTCATTCATTACTGAATCAGACATCGCTTGTTCTAATTCTGAACAACCGTAAAGAGAACACTTTATTGCTGAACTATTTCTATACTTCACTTTAGAGTTTAATAACTCCCCTATAATACAATATGAAATAAAATAGCTTGACAACTGAAAAGCTCCATGATTTCAAGTCAGCATGAAATGAAAACGGCTTCAGGTCTCAGCTAACTTTCTAGAACTTTCTAACTAGACTCTGAAAGTTACTAACTGTACTCGTTCCCTTGGATGTACATCATTGCTTATATGCGAATATGGAGCCGATTTAATATTTAAATTTTTGTTCCTTATGAATTTGATTTATGTGCCAGGCCTCTATTTATGTGAGGGGTCAAGGGTCTGTCTAAATAAACTTCCCTCACCCACTTGAGAATTTGAAAACATTTCAAAATGGCGGCAGGGATTGCCCCAAGGGAAGTGCTCGAAGACGTTTGTGAGTGTATGTCTAAAAGTGGAGTTAAATACAGCCTTGAAATGAGAAAAATGTAAAAGGGATTTGATTCCTTTGGGAATTAATTGGATCGTAGGGGAGTTGGGCTTTGCTAGCTAAATGGAGTCAGATCTGAATGCCATTTTGCAGTCAGTTGTGGAGGATATACCCCAGCCTCCACCGTCATGAAGACAACAGATGTCGTTTTGAGTGGAAGGGGAGGTTAGATTACGAGGGTGCATGAATTTTTTATATGCATATATAAACCATTTTGCCCTATTATAAGCACTGCAACATTCAGTAATAAAATAACAGTTGTCAATTTTGATTTCACGGTGACTTAAAAAAACAGAGACGATACAGTACTGAGAAATGTAGAGAATTTAGCCACGCTGCTGCCGATCACTGATTCTACCAAGTGAAAAGTGAATTTGAGTTTGACTGGACACATGGGTTTGACATCAATAGCATAATTTTTTAAGTTAACCAACTAGAACAGACTTGTGACCCATTTTGGTTTGTAAGTCACCCACCGAATTGGAACTTTAATCTTCATTAATCAAACCTCCCTATCAGAAGGGTCTTCAAGCTAATGAAGAACTTGGCAACAAACATAAGTAATGGGTCCACTGAGGAAGCAAGCTCACACCAGAAACAAAGTTTATACTACCAACACCTTGCTAAAGTCTGATGTGAATGGAAAAATGGCTCTGTGGTAGTTAATGAGGACATTGCATGGACCTAGTGCAGCTGATGAAATAAAAAATAAAATGTTTTTTCACAAGGTGAGGTGAATCTGGGATATGAAAGATGCAAGTGTGAGAAACAGCCTTGCGCGCCCATGCAAGTGCAGCCATGTCTTTGGAGGAGAATTAGGTCAGTTGGGCTCCTGGGAGAATCAGAGGGAAAAAGAGAGAGAAAGAGCAAGAGACAAGCGAGTGAAATGAAGAGACAGCGAGGATAAGGGAACAAAGTAGAAGTTTAAAAGTAAAGGATGAAGGAGAGAGAGAGAGAGAGAGAGAGAGAGAGAGAGAGAGAGAGAGAGAGAGAGAGAGAGAGAGAGAGAGAGAGAGAGAGATGAGAGAGAGAGAGAGAGAGAGAGAGAGAGAGAGAGAGAGAGAGAGAGAGAGAGAGAGAGAGAGAGAGAGAGAGAGAGAAATACCTGAAAGGATTGAAGATGGAGGGTACTCAAGAGAAAACAGCTCTGCATCAAGTGCAGATGCTCTAATGTTTTAAATGCTTTGCCTTCAAGTCTATTCACGATAATGAACTTAAAAAAAAAACATGTACACTGCAAAAATGATTCATAGATCAAGTAAAAAATGCATTAAATAATCATGAAACATCACCAATGGTAAAGGCTTTTTTTCAGTTTACTTTGAACAACTATCAACTTAAACGATAATAATAATAAAATGCTGATTTTTTAGTTTTGTTCAAATATCCTCATCTAAAAAATGCTTTGTACAGTAGTTCAGTCCACGCAGCACCCTCTTCCAGCATGCACTGGACACATATTTAGTATGGTTGTCTCGACCATTTGTCAGCTTTTGTCAACTACTGTTGTTGATATTGCTGGCTTTAGAATTTGTTGTCTTTTATGATTAATGTGCTTACAGTTTCTTTGTATGGCCATTTATGGTAGATTTTACATAATGAGACCTTAAAAAGACCTAAATCAATGAAGCTCAGAACAAGATATGCAAACTACTGCCTTGAATCATTTGAGCTTCATGAACACTTTCTACCTGAATAGACTCTGAACAGATCTATACAATCGTCATGAATGATGCCGACATGCGATGTGGAGAAACACTAGAAAGATGAACCTAAAGAAGAAAAATCTGACACTACTAAAGCACACACGAATATTGACATTGTACTTCTGGTCTATTTGTACCATCTGTCTTTCAAAAGCAAATCGCTCATCTTGTGCACGCAGAACAGCTCTCATTCAAAAGCACAGTTTCATCTCTCGCTCTACTGTAGGGCTTGACACTGTACTGGGTAATTAGTTAGTGGCTGGAATAGACGTATGAAATATTAAGGGACTTCCAAAGGGACCCAACTTCAAATGAAAATCTTGCAGGCCTTAAATGTGCCAAGCAGGAAAACGTGAAAATATGTACTAAATTAACAATGACAGGGAACGTGTATGTCCTTGGGATTAGTGTCATTACAGTTTTCAGGATTCGAATTCAAATTCACAAGCTCTTGATTATGATTCCATTAGTTTCACTTCCTGATTCATTTGAGCATATTTAATTTTGCTAATATATGAAAGACATTTCTCAGCTAATTTTGTATTATGCAAGGAACCTTCTGAGTTCTGGTACATTACACAGTTTTATATGCAGTTATAATTTGCAATTTTATTTTTTTATTTTCACATAGATAATACAATGAAATGCAATATATAGATAATTAAGCAAACTTTAACTCTATATCTTGTTTAAAATATTTCTTGTATACATTTTATTACAAATCTATAACTAACACTTTAATGATTCATTACAAAATAGTCTAGAGGTTTTTAGTCTTGGCAATAAATACACAGACACACTCTTGTGAGCATGTAAGATTTCCTGCCGCTGCAAGACATACGCAAATACTGTAGCAGATCTAGGCATTGTGTATCGTGATGCTGTATTATTTGCTTTATAAATGTATTATGCAGTAACTTACAATATTGCTCTGAGCATATGATTCATGTGCATACATGTCACCATGACATCCCATGTCAAGTTCACAAAGAGAGCTTTATTCAGTCCATTTTAAATTCTGATTTTGGCCACCTCTGAAATGGGTCAAACCATATTACCGTAGAAGTTCATGTAAATCCGCTAGAAATCCATGTTCATTCAACAATGTGCCTTTATTGCATGAATGGAGAAAGCATGGACGTCTGCAGGATTCATCTGACGGTATGCACAAAAGGTTTTAATTTAACACTATTAACCCTTAAGTGTCACCCCCCTTTTTTTTAATATAGATGAAAATTCGGTCTTTTGGTCGACTGAATCCTGTGCTGATACATGAGCACGCAGTACGGATGAACCCAGGACTTAAATGAGAGGCGAATTGCCGAAATGTAAGTTTATTTAATAACAAATAAAATGATGAAGACCATTTATGCATTTTATATATTTAAAACATGTAAAACATCCGCGTCTAGCACATCGCCTATGGCTGCAACAGGGTTTGTTTGCAAAATGTAAATGTAAGAAACTTATCCAAGATGATTATGACGATGAGTACTTTTATTTAACTGAAAGTTATGATTACAAATGCCTTTAATTTTAAGTATTTTTATCCGCCGGGATGATAGAATTGACATCATTAAGTGATGACGTAAAAGAACTGGGTGAACTGGTTTTTCTGAACCGGTTCATTAATACGAACTGTCTGAAGAACGATTTGCGGAAAGAACCAGACTTCCCATCACTGTGAGATAGGCCTGAGCAGAGCATTTAAATGTTGAGCAAGCAATCTCATTGGCTGCTGGATAAGCCAAGTCCAATCAGCTGGTATAATGTGGTAATGATGTGATTGTTTGCAGATTTCATGTAAAGGACTAGAGTTTCATGACTGAACTAGATATTTATTTGTTTGTGAATAGGGTCTATATTGTACAATACAGCTATAGCTCATATTGTATGTTTTTGATTCACTACAAAGAACCAGTTAAAAAGAGTCATTTGTTCATTAGTCGGATTACAATCGGACCCTTATAATATTGTATGCAGCCATTCAAAACAACTTAATAGAAAGACCATGTTTTATGCCCATAATTTCGCATTAGATGGACGTTTTGTCTGTTCAAAGCAAGATGTGATTAACTGGAAAATGTTTATTTTTACCCAGTCCTAATATGGTATTGTACCATTGTACATCATGTCAAATTCGTTTTGTGCAGTACATTTCCTTTAACTGCACTCAGATGTTTCCAGAGAAGTCACATGTTGGGAGAGTGTAATGAAGGGACAAGACCTCAGCTAAAGGCATCAGCTTCAGAGATTCGAAGACCAGAGAAGCTGCAAAGAAGCACACGAATCGGGAAAACTGAAAGGCAAGTGTAACACACAAGCAGTGAAATCCGCTCCCTTGCCGAGAGCGACATCTTGATGATCGAACTGAAGATTATGGTGGCCATGTTGCCTAGACTCTCAACGTCATTTATCCTCTTTGTGCCCCACAGACTGAAATTAACCATCGCAGAAAAAAATTCTCCCACACTATTGCAAAGGGTACTGGAACTCATTAATTTGCTTAATACAGATTCTGAATGCTTTGTCTCCTCAAGAGATACATTATGAAATGCTCGCCTCTACAGCTCATATGCAAAATAGCACATCTGCTCACCTCAATGAAGACAAACACATTTTGACTGGGAATCTAGAAGTCCCGACCACAGAGGAAACTGAACTGAGCAGGCCAAAGTCACTGAAAATTGCCCATCTGGACAGCCTTGGCTGGCTTCCTCTCGCTGTAAACTGTCATTGCTGCCTGTCACGCCAGCACAAAAACGTAACAGCGCTAACAGTTTAGAGCTATTAGCGTCCATCTCCTATGACTCTGGCCTAAGGCACATCATGACAAAGCAGCCAAATATACGGACCAAGGGGTGACGATTCAGAGTTTTAAGTAGGTGGATTATCTAAAATCAGGTCAGTGAAAGACATTGCAGGCTTATTTCCCTTTACTTCCCATTGTATTCGCTTGATACTTCAATAATGCGTTGTGCAATAGCTCTCCCTTCATGTCAGTACTGTAGTAGTTGATCATCTCAACCTCGTTCATATCTAGAACATTAGATTGAACATTAAAGGTTTATTTTAAAGAACGCCCAGAGAGGGACAGAGTGTAGAAGTGTGTTGAGAGGGGTGAATGGGCTTTAAACAGAATACATTAACAACAGAGCGGTATGTCGCGCATGACTGTACGTATGATGCTAGACAGCGCTTGACTTGAGCTATCACGGATGGGTAAGCTGGTCGAGAAAGACAGCAGAGAGGAGGACAGGAGAAGGAGGGAAAAACAAAGTGCACCAAAAACAAGGAGACAAGAAGCCAAAGGGCAGAACATCGAAGAGACGTCTGTAGGAAAGGACAGAACACATGAGCCAGCATCGAGAAATCATGTTCAAAAACAAGACATATTTGACTTGTACAGCTAGGCTATATTAAAACATTAAACATTTCCTTTTACGTTGCGCAGAAAAAGCAATAGATTTTCATCTGCCATGCTAACATTAACTCAATGAAATTTAATAAAGTGTGTAATTTTGTTGATTTACATACTTTCTTCCTAACTCAGGTTAATATGCATAAAACCATTAGAAAAATATGGTTTGGTTCAGTCATTTTTACAAACGCGCATAAAAATGCTCTATTTTAACATCCATACCAGCCTGGACATAAACATTGGTTTCTGCATGATTCAAGTCAAAATGTGCTCATAAAATGGTGAAAGTAGATTGTATAATATTCAACATAAAACTTTAGAAAAGTGTGACATTGCAAAGAATTTGTATCTGATATTTTTAAATTATGCAGTTGCACAACTAAAACTGCTTTCTCACAATCAGTGGACAGAAAGCTAACCACTGTAAATTTACTGTAACAGTCATAAGAACAGAACTGTCTTAACGATTGTACAACAATGACAGGGTTTTCATTAACTAAAACCATAAAGTATTTTTTTTATTACTTGAAACAAAATATTACAAACCGAATTTTTTCAAATTTAATTTCTGCTAGTTGCCAAAGCAACATTTCTCATTTTCATTTAATTTCATCTATACTACCAACATATCTACAACTTAAAACGTTAGTAAAGCATTAAAACCAGAACTGATTTTTAAAATCACTGTCATAATAATAACAATTTGCCATGCAACATGCGAACGTGCTCTTAAAAGAGTATGTTGGATCACACTCCTGATTGTAGTTTATTTCACATTACGCCCGAATCACACCTGGAATAATGAAGCTATTTCAGGAACTAACCCTTTTTAAACTTGAGTTGGGCGCATGAGTCATTTATCCCGCTGATCAATGGCAACAGCTGCCCAGACCCGCCCACAAAGCCACTGCGCTTGGTGCTTGAGACTTGCATTTCAGATCGTTGAAATATGGGGCTCCATGTATCTTTGGAAAAATCCTTTAATTGCAGAGCAAAAGTCAAAAAGAAGTATATGCTGTCTGGCAACAGTTGACAGTTTATCGAAATCGTCTTCATTGCGATTTCCTGTATATCTAAATATGTTTAGTGAAGGGTAAAACTTCCAAAATCTCCGTGTAGAAATGCGTGACGTATACACGTCAAGAGATCACTTCCGGCGTAACGTCTGGAGACGGTTCAGTTCGTGTTCAGTTGGACATCTGATTCAGATCAGTTTGACGGCTGTTAAATAGAGGTAAAAACTATATGAATACTGTTTGTTCTCCACAAACCGCTCGTTTCGTCTCTTAGGCCATCAATGTGTACTTACATTCATGAGTCATTAAATCATGTTTAATTTCGACTTCTTGTTCATGCTCTTTGAGGCGGACCCCTAAACCTCCATTACATGACTGACAGACAACACTGGTTTGACCAAAAAATGTCAAAATTGAAAATACTGTGGAAACAAAGACACCTACATCTTGGATGCCCTTGAGGTAAGCTAAAACATATC
>JAQIUQ010007458.1:165000-212877 GCA_030378365.1 Hybognathus amarus | reverse complement strand
TGCCGTGATACTTAGGGTTACATACGTATTGCTACCTCACTCAGTGAGTCTTATTCATGAAACGTTCGTAAATATACAGTAGAATATGAGAGTGATTTGACATTAAGAGACATGGGATGCGCGTGCACGTTCATCAATTACAATAAATCAAGTCCACATCCATAGACTCGACATATATATATATATATATAGAGGCATATAATAGGCCTAACAATTTGATTTTGATTTTCGAATTTGATTAACTTCACTGTCTGTTCAGGTGTACTGGACAGAAATTCATCTTTGACAATAGCACAACAACCACGTTACAAACCACATAAAAAAACACAAGAAATAAATAATGATTACACACTGTTATGTGGATAGCAGATGAACCCAATTGCAGACAGTGTGCAAACACACAACGTTTATTGATAACAGAAAACTGGGAAAACAAAACCCACGAGGGGGCAAACAACACTGGTAGGGAAAATAAAGACTAACACTAGACTAAAACTTTGACATTAAACTAGTAACAAGAACAAGATTTTACAAGATCACAACTTCGTTAAGACAAGGTAGCCAGACATGGCACAGGACAGCAAACACAAGGGGATCAAATAGGGAGAAACAGACATTGACAGCAGGTGACATAGATGAAGCAATGATGACAAAACGAGGGTAACAAGCGGGTGGGGCCAGAGAACGAGACACCGCAAACACACACAGCCCAAACACAAGGCCATGTGCCTGCACACAAAACAAGGATCTGTCATGATCCTGCCTCAAGAGTAGGACAAGAGGGCAGAATCATGACACATACATAAGTTAAATTAATACAGTATGTGCAAATTCACACACCTCAATTGAGAATTGAGTTTAAAACAGTCACTGCCAATGGAACAAATGATCTCTTATAAATATTCCTCTTGGCGAGCGGTATCCGTAGCCTGCGCCCGAAGGAAGGATCTCGAAGCAGGAATGGAGGGGATGAGACTGGTCTGAATATATTAATAATGCCCTTTTCTCCAAAAAAAAAAAATTGTGAATAGCTCTTGTATGTGCTCTGTTTTTGGCCGATGATCTTATTTGCTTCATTGATTACTCGTGTTAGTTTATTCTTCTGTTTCACTGTAATACCATGAAACAATATTATAAGTTAAAACACTTTCAATCATTGATCTATAAACAATGGTTAAGAGCCTCCTTTCAATGTCAAAATTTCTTAACTTCCTAAGTAAACTCAAACGCTGTCTAGTTTTCTTATGTAGCCCATAAAATCCAAAAGGAAAGTTTATCATCAATGATTGTACCACGATATTTTGCTCTATCTTTACGCCTTTTAACATTATTACAATATATTCCTATTTAACACAGATGTCATTTGCTAATTACATAAACTATAAGCTCAATTCATAAGTATAAATATATATTTAGAACATGTATAAGTATATATATATATATATATATATATATATATATATATATATATATATATACAGCTATGGAAAAAATTAAGAGACCACTGCCAAATCAGCAGTTGCTCTGGATTTATTATTTATAATATAAATAATAAATCCAGAGCAACTGCTGATTTGGCGTAGTCTCTTAATTTTTCATAGTGTATATATATATATATATACATATATATATATATATATATATATATATATATATTTGTATGGTCCTCGAATGTGTTCACCATTATCAGCCTTTTCACCATTTGTATCACTCCGCTTGTCTGTGTTTGTCCAACTTGCATCATTAAGCCAGTAGGTGGTGACAAGTGACTGTCTTTATGAGTGTACAATTGTACTATAACTTAACAGATTAGTGCCAAAAATATTGATTAGCTAACCTTAGAAAGAACCTAGTTGCTGAAACCAATCTTTAATGCTAATATATAAATCGCTCCTTTTCCTCTGGACACAAAAAGATTGCACTGGTGTTTGATTGAAATAACATATATGTAAAATAATCCTTGAAAGAGTTCTCATTAAGGCCATTCCTATTTGAAATTTGTGATTGTGTATTGTCAACAATAAGCAGAATCATTCTGCATTTGCATCCAAGCGTGGATCATTCATTTCAAAATCCTCATTCTCATATTTAAGAATCTGTAATATGTTATGCTACTGTCCACTGACATGCTTTTAAAGGTATTGTTATACCATTTTTATGACCTTCAAACACATGCACAAATGTAGGTCTGAGAAATCCACATTTTCTCCCGAACCCACCTGACTACCTCACCTTTGCATGTGTGTGACTGTAATGTGGGCTGGTGTGGTTATAGTGCCAGGGATGTTTTTTCTTAACCAGTCTGCCCCTGCGTATAGGCCTGCAATATACATTATTCTCTGTATTGAATCATGTCATCTTATTACCCCACCCCAGCCCCTAATGTTTCGGGTTCAGCCCCTGATGTTTTTAAAACCTAGAAACGCCCCGATGAGTGTAAAGGAAAAGGCCAGCCTTTTAACAATAAGCATACAATAACCTCTGCTGCTTTTAACAGCGTATCTGCCAACTAATGATGATTAAACAGCATATTATTCTTTTAAAACATTTGTTTACTCCATACAGAGTAACAGATATGATAGAGAATAGTAGGTTAAACGCCATTGGAGTTGACCAAAGGGACTTGTATCGCCATCAAGCGGTGAAACATGGCAGCTACTCAGCGTAGCTTGTTGCTATAGAAACAACAGATACAAAGTAGCAACACCTGATTCAAGATCGCGCTACGCTACTAATATAAAAGTTTCAGAGTGCCAGCCAACGTTTTCATATTACAAATTAGTTTTTTTTTATGATACGTCTAGAGTCTTAATCATTCATGGAAAAAGTTAGCTAATAATATAACCGCATTTTTGAACGAACAATGTTCCGGAAAACACTGTGGAGGAAAGCAGCGAGTGATGCGGTCATCTCATACTCAACATCGAGCACTGAATACCACCATTTTCATCCTCAAAGAGTTCGGACCGATTGGATTTCTACTGAAAGAGGAGGGAGATAGAAAAAATTATAAAGTAAGTTTAACCTGATTTTTGTTTGATTTTTTTTAAAATGTATATATAGGATATTTTGTGCAATTTAGTAATGTTATTTCATATCTAAGGTGTGCTTGGGAGATCCACACACGTGTACCTGCCCTACCTTCCAGAAAGAGAAGGATCTTTGCACACACATCTGCTGGTAAATAAATGCTTGGGGTTGAAAATTGTCAGAATGTGAAAAGTGTGTTTTAACAAATAGTTTACTTTCTAAATGTCCACAGGACTTTTTGCTTTATGTAACTTAAGTACACACAATTACTAATATTTTCACATGTTATGCATATTTGACAGCTTGATTAGAAAAAAATTCTGGACACAATAAAAAGTAAAAATATGACACAGTTATAAATATTAGTGTCTGTCATATTTCATCACGTCTCATATTTTATATCCATCATGCTTTTCATTGGCCCTGTCGACTCCTTGGTAACTAAGTTTTGTTAAAACTTTAAAATAACAATATCGACTAAATCTGTACATGAAATGTGTTTAAAAAGTAGCAGAAATCAATAATCTCTATAGGCATGCATGGTATAACATTTCCCAGTTTTTATGTGACCTTCATATGAAATGAAATTAGTTTTAATAAAAGTCAAACCCTTGGACGGACAAGTGTTCATTGTTGAAGAAACACATACACTGCATGTTGAGACATAATCTTACCTTACATCAACATTTTATTTTAGGATTTTACTGCGTAAATTCCGACTACCAGAAGATCACTAATGTAAGTATACCATTTTTCCCCCAAAGTGTTTTCACTCAATTCACTCACAGAAAAAAGGTACAAAAGCTGTCACTAGGGCAGGACCTTTTCAAAAGGTACACTTTTGTACCTAAAGGGTGCATATTGGTACCTTCATGGTACATGTACCATGAAGGTACCAATATGCACCCTTTAGGTACAAAAGTGTACCTTTTGAAAAGGTACCGCCCCAGTGACAGCTTTTGTACCTTTTTTTCTGAGAGCAACCCTTTCCAGTCAGATCCTCCAAACAGTTGTAAAACATTGTATATATCACTTGTTCTGTTTCAGACTGTTTTCAATACGGTCTTGCGGAGAGACACATTCTAGAGTTGTTGCAAGGGCTTCATGTGACCAAAACTACATCCCCTAATGAAAGGGAGAACTCAGCAGGCCTTTCATGTCCTGAAGCCTAGTGAGGAAGATGGAGGAATCAGACAGAAAGATGTAGAGAAAGATGATATATGTCCAATCTGTCAAGAAGAAGCTTTTGCTGAAAAAATTGCCTGTGACCTATTGCAAGTAAGAGGTTTTTATGTAATCTAGAAATCAAGATTATTCAGGAAATGAAGTGGTCTGAATTAACTATGAAGTGAATATGTCTTATTGATGAAACTTTTGAAATCAATGATTTTTTTGTACATTATTTATTTTTATAAATATTGTATTGTGTCCATCTTTAAAGCCAAATGCATCACATTTTTCCATATAAACCCTAAAAGCTAGAAGTGAGCCTTACTGACTGAAGGTTGTAATTACTGGTTGGGATGTAATTATGTGCCATTGTAAAGGTTCAGCTGTGGAAACAACATCCACATTTCCTGTATGAAGGTATGGGCTGATCACCAAACAAAGAGAGACCCATGTGCCCTGCTTAAGTGTCCACTCTGTAGAGAAGATTTCGGCACTTTTAAGCAGCTAATTGAACAGGTACATCATTACAAGACCCAGTCACTTAAATAACTCATTACTATCTATTGTTTAAGCTTAAATCATCTTGGGTTTAACTATTATTTTTGACAGGTGAAAAATGCAGGTGAACTGTTAACCTACTATGAGAGGGACTGTCTGGACAAACATCTGGGTGTTATATGTAACATCTGCAGGGCCTGTCCAATCATCGGCAAATGTTTCAAGTAGGCAATTGACAAATCAGTGCAGACATACAATAGTATATTCAGAAGTCTGAGGTTGGTAGGATTTTTAAAAAAAGAAGTCTCTTACACCAAGAAGCTGCATTTATTTGATCAAAAATACAATAAAAACTGTATTGATGTTAAATATTATTACCATTTAAATTGACTATGCTCTTTTTAATATATTTAAAAATTTAATTAATTTCTGCATTGGCAAATCTGAATTTTTATCAGCCATTACTCCAGTCTACAGTGTCATATGATCCTTCAGAAATCAATGTACGTTGGTCAAGTAACATTGTAATTTTATATTATTATTATGTTATTTATTTATTTACTTTTGTTATATGATTACATTCTTGGGTTACTCTTTATTTTAAGGTGATATACAATGTTCTTAGTCAAATAAGTACTGAGTAATATTAACTACATGCATTTAGTAGTTTTTCTAGGGTTTGGTTTTGGGTTAGTTACCTGTAATTATGAATCATTTACTGTTATTTTAATAGCAAGTATAATAGTAACGTGTAACTACTGCCACCTTAAAAGTGTTTCCTATTTTTGTATTAAAATATTCTAAAGTTGTGCAAATTGCGATGCATTTTTGCAGGATAATTTGATAAATGCAAAGTTCTTCAAAAGAATAGATTTATTTGAAATAGAATGTTAGTATTTCTATCAAATATGCATCAATGTAAAAGTCGTTACTCTCACTTTTGATCCATTTAATGCATGCCTAGTGAATAAAAGTGTTTGTATTTATTCATGTTACTTTTCAATGTATTTATTTTTAAACACTTTTGAACAGGTATGTGTTCATCCTGATTCTGTCTCTGTCATATGCAGCGTGCTTACTTACGTCTGATGTTCGTTCACAGGTGCACAGAGTGCAGTTATTTCCACCTGTGTGAGGATTGCTTTAAGAGAAGAGTCCATCCAAAACATTACTTCATAGTTCGAATGGTGAGTTTTTTCACATTTCAATGCCATCCATAACTGGAGAAATTTGTAACATCAATTAGAACATAGCTTACATATGCCACTCTCAGACAGGTGTTTCAGGCATTCATTTAGAGAAACGAATATTTTTCCCCTTTCCGTTTACAATAATAACACTGTGCACACTACCGCATAAATATGTTGTCGAGCGCCATCATATCTATGCCAAATCTATGGGCGGCTGTGTAGGGAGAAGGATAAAGCCATGCAAGCCAATCAGAATCCTCAGAATCGACAAGAGAGAATCTAAAACGCTGTTTCTCCCAGTTGACACAACAACACATAACCGGCGTTTTCAGAAATCTCAACTTTGGCCGGAGTTTTTAGAAATAATCATTTTCTGTGATAAAAACGGGGTTCGTGTAAAATGAGAGGCCAAATCCGCAGGGAAATATCTGCATTTTCCCTTCGTGTAAAACGGGGCCTCAATCAACACTCCCCTAGGTCTTGAATCAGTATATCCGTTTAACAAAATAGTATTCCATTTTTCGGTTACACTTTATTTCGATAGTCACTTTGTACATTCTACTAACTATAAGTAACTTTTCAACTACATGTCAACTAAGTGTCATTAGAGTATTAGTAGACTAATAGGTTAGGGTTAGGTGTTAGGGTTCAGGTTAGGAGAACAAGTTGACTTGTAGTTGCTAAGTTACTTATAGTCAGTAGAATATCTGTTGGGGGACCAACAACATAAAGTGTTAGCAGATATTAAGCTGACAGTCTACTAATGCTCTAATGATAGTTAGTTGACATGTAGCGGCAAAGTTACTTATAGTTAGCTGAATGTCTAAAGTGGACTATCAAAATAAAGTGTTACCCATTTTTCATTATAATTGTGACAAAAAAGATGTCAGCCATGGCAGACAGCAGGACCTCACGAACTCTGAAGAAACACCGGAAATGGAAAACCATTTAATGGGTAGTAGGTTCGTCTGCCCATTCATGGCTTCTGTTCAGTTCTTTAATTTTTAATTGCTAACCGAATTTCTATGTATACATATTCTATTCTATATTCATACATTTTATGAATTTATCCAGACACATAATTCTATTTTACTTTACAGCTCCAGCAGCATGTCTGGTGTGACATGTGATATAGTCCCGAACTATGTAATAAAAAGTTTGCCTACGATAAGGGTTCGGAAGAGTTCCAGATTTCTGTATCCAGGAGCTCAATGTAGAATCTGCCTCTCAAGATTTCAACTAGGTCAGCATGTCAGAACCCTTCCCTGCAAACACAAGGTAACACATTTTCAAGTTCAGCTCATTTAAGGTGGGTTGAATGCTGATAAAGCTGGCCATTATGAACTAATTTTAAAGGGTACATATCATGCTTTTAAATCATTCATTTTTACTTATAAATCATACATTTGTGGTCTATATAAAGCATAACTGCAATGCTTGGGTCTGAATTCCTCATTATTATAGCTCCACAGGCCCCTTTTCTACCCCATTTCTGATGTGTTTCTGTGAGCAAGTCGTTTCAATGCGG
Source organism: Hybognathus amarus (assembly GCA_030378365.1). NCBI lineage: Eukaryota > Metazoa > Chordata > Actinopteri > Cypriniformes > Leuciscidae > Hybognathus > Hybognathus amarus. The sequence goes on along the minus strand of JAQIUQ010007458.1, from coordinate 205,461 downwards.
CCCTTTAAATAAAAAGGCGTACCGTCTTACCCCGCCCTGTCAAGTTCACGAGTTCACGGTCAGCTCAACCAGAGCCCGTCTAACGGAGAGCCTTGGCACTTCCTATTAGCCCCATTGTGTATCATCTTGGTTGCAGTTCCATTAGAATTCCACTGGAGGTGATCGCGGGCGAGAGCAGAATGAATGGGAGTCTATGGGGCTAAACGGCTAAATGTGTCTCTTTCACCTGCTTGTCGTTAAATTAACATAGATTTTATTGTTGATTCCGCAAGTTCAATATAGATTATAGGCCAAAAGTCGAATGAACGAGTACTTATGTCCTTTTGATTTCTTACAGGTTAGGCCGTTGTTGGCCGGAACACGCTAGCATTCTGCTATCGTGTGACGTCATCACATTTTTGAACGGATTTTTAGAATAGATAAATGAACTTAAAAATTTAATTTTCAGCTGAGTGTATTATCTTAGCTCTCCCTTTTAAATGCAACTTTCAAATTACTTGAGAAAAAATTACATCCTGAGAAAAGTGGATTTCTGGGGTGAAACCCCATTGACTCCCATTCATTCTGCACTCGACCGCGAGCGCCCCCGCATGGACAGAGACGTGTTACTGCAGCCAGTCCAGAACCCGGAAGTAACCATCCAGTGCCAGTTCTCAGAAAAAAGTCTCGCCCTCCGCTTACGGTTCATGGGACCTTATTTCGGAAAAACAATGCATGGTAGTCAATGGCGAGAGATAACTTATCTTTTATTCCGTCTGAACTGTGTCCTGGATTACACATATGATGTATGTCAATTTAAAAGATAATTATGAAAGCCAAGAAAGTCGCAGTTCGTCATAAAACAGAAGAGTAACTTTTAGTTTTATGTGAAAAACCCTCAATGAACTACATTTCCCGGAGGCGAAACAACGAGCCGAGATCAGCTGCGTGTGTGTGTGCAGTCTGGAATTACACACTCATGACGGTAACGTTACGATTATAAAGGAAGACTATAGAAACTATGACACAGCCTCAGTAAAGTTCGCTTCATTCATTGAGAGAAAATGTGCGCATTTGGGGTTTGTAGTCTTTGTAATTACGTATTTTCACAGTCTTATATCTCAACAGTTTTACATCAAACTGCGACTTTCTTGACTTTAAAATGTGTCTTTTAAATTGACAAACATCATATGTGTAATTCAGGGATCAATTTAAACGAAATCAAAATATTTGTTATCTCTCGCCATTGACTACCATTCAATATTTTTCCGATATAAGGTCCCATGGTGGTCGACCGGAAGGGAGGGACTTAGGCTCTCTTCTGGCTCAACTCAGGTTCAACTCTCGGCGTTCGGCCATTATTGTAGTTTGATAAGAGATACGATTACTAATCTATAGCTTCAAAGAACATTTTTATTCACACGTTAACAAAATATCAACAACGGAAGACTTGTCCACCAAGCCTTACATATTCGAGACAGAGCGAGCGATATGAAAAAGATGACGACGATGACGAACCTGCAGGTCTTCATATGGAGGCAGGTATGTAAGTTAACTATGTTGTGTTATTAGTGAAAGTCGACAATTTCTCTTGTCAAAACAAGCACACTGACAAGATAAATGACTGCGGTCTGAACTTACCAATAAAAATCTGTATTGATAATAATACGATAACTTACGTTCAGAAAGCATCCGGAAACACAGCAGCTAAATGATAGAAGTCGATCGGCAAACCCTTCTGTAAGCCCGAGTGTTGAAGTGGGGATCCTTGAAGTGCCTCAGGTCACTACTTCCAACAACCGAACATTTTGACTAGCCCTCTCGTAACTTCTGCATCATTGAGTTTGGACTACAAAATCGGAGCGAGATATAATAATGGCGGATTGCTCGTAGTGTTGGACCGGTAGTCAATGTAAGTTACTCATTTGTCAGTTCTGCTGCAAATACGGTGACGTGACTTGCTCAAAAAACATCATAGACAACAGAAAAATCTGAACAGGTTGAAAAATATGACCAAAACAGAATATAAAGATATAAACAAAGCACCTGAAGAGAATAATTTCATCGTTTCTGTACTTATAAACACTCCAAATCTACAACAAAATGCATTTAAGGGCTAAAAAAAGTGGATTTTGCATGATATGTCCCCTTTAATGTCTTCAAAATTACTCACACTCATGTCTTTCCAAACTTGCATGACTTTCTTATAAATAAGACCAACTATTAGCTAAATAATTTTACAATTATTATCCAATTACAATTATTAATCTAATTTCTCTCTTTCCTAAACCTGAACCAGTTCCATGCTGACTGTATTGATCCAGTGCTCCGAAAGTCTGAACTGCTGCCCACTGGACTGGCATGTCATCTACAATCCCCTGAACGTGGAATCCTGGAAGTAGCAGAACAGAAAGATCTCTGGCTCCATCTAGTGATGTTCAGAGCAAGCGTACCGATGAACAGCTCTCGGAGTTCTTTCTACCAGGTATTGGCTTGCAGGTAAAGAAAGTTAGTGCTCCATCTCTGTTGAGAACGGTGACATCTGAACCATCTGTGTGCAGTCCTTCCTCAGTGGATTCACTAACTCGGGGCTTTCGGGGCCTCTGCATCAATAGTTCCCACATAGAACCATATACTAGAACGTCCACCGTGAAACACAATCATACAAGAGAAAAGAGTTCTCTTCATAGGAGCTTATCAGGAGCCATAGCTGCACCGGCTGAGAGGAGAGCATCCTTTTCCAAATAGTCCCTCAAATGTCAGTCTAACTTTGAATATCCAGTCAGTAATGCCCAGAACACAGAATGACCAGCAAAGTCTCATTGTGGGCATTAATGGGCCATTTATCATGACACCAGCTTACGGCAGGATCAGACCACTGAGGAAAGATCCCTTAAGACAAAGACCTAGGCCAGACAGGCTGGATATGAACGATCTTCATCTCTAGATGACAAATAGTCATTCCAAAGCTATACATATGAGAAAACAAGAGCAAAGTGAATTGGTATGCGAATTAAAAAATAGTGGTAGCATGTTGCTCCATGGGTGTTAGGAATAGCTCTACTGGGTAGCAAGAAATCCAAAGGGCTCACATGTGTAAAATTAAAAAGCTTTTATTAAACTACGGCTAAAAATGGAGAAGCACCCAGAGGGAGAATCAGGTGTCTGCTTTAATTTTATAGCTTTATAGTTATATTCCACATGAGTGCCTTAAACTTCATGTTTAATAAAAACAAGAATGTTCTGATTAAGTATGTTTTTGATTTCTTGTGTTTAGTTTAACAGTCACTGAATCACATTAAATCCTCGACCTCTGCCGAAAACATGTTACATGCAAAGATTTCAGATGAATCCTAAATTGAAAAATTAGCCATTTTTACATTTGTATAAGAGACAGTCATTTTATTATTGCCTCATATTTATTATTTAACCCTCAGGTGCTCTTCGGTCATTTTGGACTGAAAATTTTTCTGTTTTGAATATCTAAAAATCATAGCTTCATTGGAATATTATGAAACGTGTTTTTTTTTTGGCATTATGTATGTGAATACAAAAAAAAAATTGATGTTATGATCCGAGCATGCTAAGTGGTCATAAAAAAATAGTCACACTTGTGGTCTTCGGTCAAAAATGACCGACCCATAGGAAATGAATGGGAAATTGACAAAATAAACAAATATTCTCTGAATTTTTGTACATGCAATCTACAAATTGGCCACAATTCTAAAAAAAAAGTACACCGCAGGAAAGGGTGACACTCTACAACATCTAGAGTGCAAAACAGACAAACCCACCTACACACATACAAACACACTTTTATACACGTACACAACAATAAATTTTGATTACAAAAAGTATGTTTTGAATTTTTAAAAATCACAGCTTAATCTGGTGACTTCAAACTTGGTGACTTTTATGGCATTATGTATGTGAATACACAAAAAAATTGAGGTCATGATCTGAGCATGCTAAGTGGTCTTAAAAAAATAGTCACACTTGTGGTCTTTGGTCAAAAATGACCCCATAGGAAATTAATGGGAAATTGACAAAAACACAAAAGATTTTTTAGATTGTTTCAACTATAATATTCAAATCCACCAAAAAAAAAAAAAAAAATGTGTTCATAAACATCTGGGGAATTCACATGCTTCTCCATAGAGAGCTGTACATGTCATCTAGTGGTTACACCATGATTCTACGCTTTTTCTCTATACTGTAACCAGATGGTGCTAATTTTCTTCAAAAAATATTTTTTCTGAAGGCCTAGACTCTATATTAAACTAAAATACTGCATTAATAATTTTTGAAAAAAATAATATATATATAGAAAAATATGTATATTTTTCCATGGCAAAATAGACCATAAATATTGCATAAATATGAATAAATTCAATAAAATTGTCTCAAAATACTAAATTACAAAGAATAAATATTATAGAACAAAAATAAATTGCATTGGTTTTACTGGGATGGAGGAAATTAAATTTTTAGGTGTCCGGTCACTTTTGACTGGGAGGATAACAAGTGAGACTCTGAAACGAAGAGCACCTGAGGGTTAAATGTTATTATATTGTTAAAAAAAAAGCTAAAATAAAATTAAGTTCTGGATTCATAAAACTCATGAATATTTTTGGTGAAGTACCTTTATTAAATGTGCACAAAAAGGCAGATTACAAGTTGTGCTGAAAAGCATCCAGAAATGGCTCTTGAGCCATTTAAACCAGTGTGTTGAGAAATTTTCAAAACATATCACAATTATTGAAATAATAATTGCTACAATACAACATAAATTACTTTAAAAACATTCAGCTGACACAATGCAATTTTCTCTCCTTGGTCATACTTCATTTAAAATGTCAATTTCAATTTCCCTTCTCGGTTCAAATTTGCTGCCTGACAACAAGCTAGTGTCTTATTGTAACTGTTGATGAGAATCAAACAGTTACAATAGTACTAAATAATAAAGCTACAAAAGCTCCAACACATTCAATACATGAGTTGATAATCATGTTGTCAATTGGTGAAGAAATATTTCATACACAAAACACATTAGCACAAGAAACATCTTAATATGCTAGGTTCATGACCTGCTTCGGCATAGGACTTGTTGCCCCAAGACATATTTTCGATGTTTTTGGGTATGACATTCTTACACAATAAAACATTGAATGGTAAAAGCATCACAGTGGACAGCATGCAAATGTGACTAGCAAGAATACAATAAATAAGTACAGCGCGTCCAAAATGGCAAATTACCTTAAAGGCCTGTCGCCTCTCAAAAAAAGCTCTTAGCAACACGCTGGTGCACGTTCTGAATTGTAGAATATATAGTGCTTTGTTTAATAGCTTATGATAACAGTGCTCAGTTTTTCCACATTTTATTTCATAATTATTTATGACACTGTGTGGCAGTTCCTTGCATTACATTGAACTGAATTGAAGAACAAAAATGTATTCCAAGCAAGCCAAGAGAGCCAAACTGATTTCATTTAAATCAGTTTTGCAGGACTCACTATAAGAGCATTTTGGGTACAAGCATTTAAACATTAATGTTTAAAAATACTTATATATAGATATATATACATACTTTTACAGTGTACTTTTGAAGGTAAACAAATATGCTCTTTCAAAGAAGTTAGAAAAAACATTGTAGTGTGGTTGCGAAATTGTGTACAAATGAACTGCTGACAAAATGCTGGATACAGCATAGCCACAGGAATCGACTTTGAGCTACGGCAGGTAAGACAGGCATTTTTTTTGTTGTTCATTCTTCCTGATGTTTATATTATAAGGCAGTTTGATCAAAACCATTTTCAGACACCAAAAAGCTACATCTACACACAGGTTATTCAGTTAGTGTTTCGTGTGCGGTCTCTCCTCCCTTACATGTCGAGATGTCTTCTTGTCAGGCTTCTTGTCTCGTAACCTTCCGCAGTCTCCGTGGTGGAGGGGTAGATTTGGACTCACTGGAAGTGTCCCCTGCATCCCTGTCCTCGGGGATGTTGGGAATGGCTGCACTACTGCCTTCCAGGGTGTTCCTCAGGGATGTGTCCTCAGGACTCCCAATTTCACTGCTGCTCAAGTCCTGCTCTTGATTTCCACTTATTTTAGCCAAGCTAGCGCTCTGAGGGTTCCTCGCTTTCCGCAGAGGCTGCTGCAGCAGCTCATTCATGTCCACTCCGGAGTCCAAGCTTGTGTCATTGCTGCTGCCCGGACGATGTCTTCCCTGAAGCTCAATCACGGAGTGACGAACCTGGGCTGCTGGTTTACCATCAAGAGACACAAACCAAGCCCGGGGCGGGTGAATGGACGGCTTTCCCTTGGTGAGCTCAAGCAAGGTTTGCTCTGATATACCCTGAAGCTCCCCCCGAAAGGCCCCATTCTAGCCGCTTCGTTCAAAGTTCCTGGGACAGATACGGATTCCAGGAGATGACTGTAGCGGCCCCATAGCCCGGGGTTAGCGGCAGCGCCCTGCGCTCCTTCCAGAGCCTGCTGCTCGTCGCCGTCTTGCTGGGGAACTTTAGGCAACGTCTGAGTGAAACTGTCTTTTAAGTTCCGCTCTGTCTGACCTCCATGTTCCATGCCATTCCGTGGGAAAGTGGCAGATCTGCTTCCAGAAGGGTCAGCTTGACCCTGGGAATTAAACAGCTCAGGGGCCTGTACAATAGCCAGAGGCTGGTTGTAGATGTGGAACAGCTTGTCTTTGAAAACGAAATTCTCTGCACCACCCTGGCGTGAGCCATTCTGTTCCAATTTTTCCCGAAGCTTAGCCACTTCATCACTATTAATGTAGAGATTCGACATTGGGGCTCTGAGGCTTTCTAATCCCACAGCTCCAATGTTCTCATACAGATTGCCTACCGGCCTTCCAACGTTTTCCACATAAAATGTTGTAGTTGGCTTGGTGTCGATGGAGAGTCTGATGCATCATGGCCGATGGCTCTTGCAGCCAGTGAATAAGACCGGTCCCCATTGTGAAAGAAAATTTCTTGAACCTCATCAGAGCTGGTGGAAGTGGTCTGGTCTTTCTTCAATACAGTGAGCCTGGTGGAATTCCATCGCTTCTTCCGACCTCATGGTTTAAATCTCTGTAAAATGAGATACATATTTTGATAGTTGCGCTTGAATTATAATAAGTTGAAAAATGCCTTTATTTCACTGAAATTAACACACTGTAAAAATGAATACGTTTTATCAGATCAATAAAATTGTGGCAACAGATTACACGCAATATTATTAATTAAATTTAACAAATTAGAATTGAGTAATAACTAATACAATTATTCCTTAAAAGTTAGCCATTTAAAATGAGTAAAGTTTAAAACAAAAAATTTTACAAAATTATCTCACTAACAGACAGACATCTAACGATTAATTAAGAACTCTTTATTTTATATTGCCAACATTGAAGACACCTGATGTTAACAAGCAGAATCACTAAAGGAGAAAACCGTAATTTTAAAACAAACACCGATCAGCATAATGGCGACTTCAATTATTACTTAAATTACCATAATGGTGACCTTTATTTGGTTGTTGTAAGTTTTACTCATTTTAAATGTTCAACTTTTAAGGAATGCATTTGATTAATTATTACTTAATTCTAATTTGTAAAATTTAATTAATAATATTGCTTGTAATCTGTTGCCACAATTGTTTAGATTAGATAAAGCGTATTTTTTTTTACGGTGCAGGTTAAGATGAAATAAAGTGATACAATGACATTTGCATGACTTAATAAACTCTTACCTGCAGTGAAATACAATCACAGATAAAAATCCGATGACTATCAAAAGAGTTCCTCCCAAGATACCCAAAAGAATGTAGGTGTGGTAGGAAATGAAATCCATTGAGCTTGCAAGCCCCATAAAACCTAGATTTACACAACATAATCTGTTTAGAGGGCAGCATATTAACAGAAGTCTGGAAGATGTTGATTTTAGTGTTAGTGTTAGACTGAAATGCATCTTCATTCATAAATAGCAACAATATGGGCTGATGAGTGAGATTTTATTATATTTTGACTGATACCTGATGATGGTGGTAGTGCAGCAATCCAGTTACCAAGTTGAGGTGCTACATAAGTCCAGACTAGGCCGTTTTTTTCCATCTGAACAGTGCCTATTCCTTTATTTAACCAGGTACCTGTGATAATAACACATGTTATTTAGTGCTTTTGGCCACAATCCTCTCTTCCAACCCTTGTGCCCATTACATGTTTTTCTTAAGGACAAGATGCTGATAGGTAATAGTCCCCACTTAAAGCTTAAAACCTCTTTTAAATTAGCACAATTTAAATTTTTTAATCACCTATTGTCATGTCAAAGGTCCACGCAGGAAGTGAGTCGGAGGGTCGTAGGTGGGTGTGGTAGGGAAGTGGTACTGTTAGCTGAATGGGTCCTTTGACATCAACCTCCTTTCCATTAGACACTAACTGGGCACTGATCATAGCCAAGGGACTTAACTTGACATTCCTATAACCTGTAATTGGTAATACAAAGATAACTGATTAAGTTTTAGAATCTGCAGAAAATAAATTGGAAAATTGTTTAAGGGTGTGTGGTCTACTCTAGAACAATGTTTCTCAACTCCATTCCTCAGGTCCAAGGGTTTTTCATGTTTTTCCCAAAGCTTTGCCACTTCATAGACAGTCTAACCTCATAGATCCATTGTTCTTGTACAGATTGTACATCAGCCATCCAACATTTTCCACATAAATGATGTAGTTAGCTAGCCTGACTTCGTCATACTCATATTCTATTGAGAATATGAGTCTGAGTCCGCTCCATTAAGCTTTGATTATGAGGCGTGTCGTAACCGAACCAGGAAAAAACAACTCTGCACTCAATTGGATAGTCGGTAGACCTACAGCCAATCAGAGCAACGCAGTCAGTCAACTCCTTTGCATAGCACAGTTTTCAACTACAGAACTTACTTATTTTAGAAGTTAACCCATTTTACTCCTAAAACGCAAGCTAAAAACGCCTATAAAAACCTATGTTATTCTAGGATAAATGTCCTTATCTCCTGAGGGTTTTCTGAAAAAAATACTAAGAATTGTCAACGTCTACTAAAACCTTAATATCTAAGCCTCTGTAGCACTTAGAAACATGAAATAAAATGCATTTTAAAGGTAAGAATCACAGCTTTTATTTAAACATGCTTCCTTAGAACTTACATAACAAAACATTTTTCTAAAAATTCTCAAAAATAAATTTAATAAAAAAATATAAATCAATTATATAAAATATCACAAATAATATTTTAAAACATCCCAACACTGGGTGGTTTGGGTGGTCACATGGTCTTTAAAAAAATCAACAAGACCCACCTCATGTGTATTTGAACCAATGACAGTGCGTTTTATGCTGCATGTGTCATGAAAAGGTTGACGAATACAAAATGCTGCGTCACGCAGCAGCCGGCGGGAGTTTCAGAGTTGCGCAACGCAGTAACCGGCGGTAGATGTAATGTTGCGGGGCGCAGCTTCCGTCACAAATGGGTTAAATAACGAGTGTTGCTTCTTTTTCAATGGATTGAGTCCAGAACGGAACTTCCCGTCCAACAAAATGTTCTGGGTGGAGTTCGGGCTGGCATCCAGGCTAGTAATTAGCTTGAGAGTCTGATGCATCATGGCCGCATGCCTCTTGCAACCAGTGAATAAGACCGGTCCCCATTATGAAAGAAAAGTTATTGAGCTTCATCAGAGCCAGGGACCCACCCAACAAAATGTTGTAGATGTCTCACTACTTAAAAGGTAGGGTAGAATTTGAGCGGCTAGCAATAGTAAGCTAGCTTTGAAAGCATGAGATCTTCCCTTCAGGGGCACTCTCCAAAGCCTCCTCCAAAACACATGTATGTGGTTACAAGAGACGACGTTAAATTAATTATGTAAACAAAACAATAGCTCTTACTTGTACCACCTGACTTTCGCCATTGATAGTGTTGACACAGAAATGCATAAATCGCGAGGACGTGAACGAACAGTACTGAGACTTCCACAGAAGATATATGTATATTTTTTTATATTTAGACCACTGATTTTATAGAGGGTATGCGCGCTGACATCACCGTCGGCCGGAGTGCTTGTAGTTAGTCACAGTGAGCGGCAAAAAGACTGAGCAGCTGTATTTGTTTTCAGCGTGAATGCCGCGAAAAACAAACACAACATATATAAAGTGGGAAAGAGCTTTGCGATTGACTGTACAACTAGATTTGACAAAAAATCGGAGGTATATTTTACAGACTGCGATAGAAAGAGGAGCAAATGGATCGCTGCAATTCACAGAAACAACTGGACTCCAGTCAGAGAAAGGTGGATTTGCAGTTATCATTTTGTGTCAATATGCTGAATTTAGCTGTAAAACAATACCCATATATTTTGTATTGTTGTATATATTAACAACTCATCAATTACATATTTATCATTGCATATTCTGCATTATTGGATGTTTTTTTTAATAAACACTGACCAAAAAAAACTATGAAGTTTTAGGGCTGGACGATATGATGATATATAGGCTATATATATAACACTGCTATAAGTGATCACCTGGATTTAGACCTACCTATATTGTATTTATATAAAGCGTTCACAGGAAAATTTGCTTTATGTTTAGGTCTATATTGCTTTTATTTCCCTGGTGTTGAAATCAGGCAAACATAAAATGTCAGCCAGAACGATTCCTGGCTGTGTCAATATCCATGGATCACTGGATCTTTAGTAAGTTGGAAGGAACACTATATTGACTCTCAACATTTAGTTTAAATTGATAAAATTGTTCGTTTTAGTCGCATTTTCGCAGTTTCCCCTATTAAATCCAGTCACGCAGCAGATCTTTTTCCCACTGAAGGGTTGTTCCAGTGGGAAAGTGACATACAATGCATTCCCTCTATATCACGATGTGAAGACAGTTTCAACCAAATGACAAAAAGTGTTTATGAAAGAAATTGCCTACCCTACCTTTAAAACACCAGATTCAACTCGCCAGCTTCTAAGAGTTGAAAAAGGAGACATCTAAAAACATTCTGGTAGTTACGTCCTGAGGACTGGAATTGAGAAACACTGGACTACTAGAGAAGATCAATATTATGTGTAGTGTAAAATGTGCCATCATATTTGACCTGGGAAACCAAGCGGCCTGATATTGCCTAATCAATAATATGTTGTGATCAATAACATTAACTAATCAATGCAGTATTGAGTCTCAACAATAATGGTGCTTGTAAAATTCATTGACTAAAACTGCCCTACAATATACTCCACTCAATTAAAGGATCCTTAACATCTCAATGAAACGTACAGGGTCAGCATTCACTCGTGACGGGTTGAATTATTATGCCAGATGCAATAGGTATTGTATCCTTTTTTATCTTACCTCCTTTGCCGTTGATGTTTAGAGTAAAGAAATTCGAGTCTTTTTCTGTATGCAGGGCTGGAGCTGTCAGATAGGCTGACAACATGGAGATGGTAGTGTTCTCAGACAGTTTTGAGGAGACTTTTGGGAAACTGGACACTTGGTTGAAATGACAGATCTGCAAAAGAGGAAAGTGGAAATTTAGTGCGTCACAGTATCAATGCATTGATAGTAGTTGGTCCATGCAGTTAAAATATGGAGATACTAAATTAAATTATGGATTATACATTTTTATACAGGTCTCAATTTCAAAATAGTTAGGATAAAATAATAGAATAAGAAATGATTTAACATGACATACCAGATGTTTTTCGAGTTATCAACACAGTATCCTCAAAGAGCCAGATGTTCCCTTGTGTTTGAGGGCGCAGTGACATCGTAATAACAGAAAAAACTAGAAAAAAAAAAACACAAAAAACTAACACTCAGACCTCAATTAGTAGCCAGGTCACATTTAAATGACATCAGCTGTCATTTCTTTAAGATTTTATACAACAAGTCAGGGTTAGGTCACTTTAATTAGTCTTATCTGCTGTATGTGGTATTCATTGAGCATATCTTGCAAAAATATTAATGGATTAAGATGAATCTTATATAATACAAAGTCAAACATGTTTCACTTAATTAATATTGTATAAAAAAATAAGATAAATCTGATGACATTCAAATACACAAAACTTAATTTAGTAAATAACACTGCATCTTAGAGGCTATGAACTTACTGGGCATCTTAGTGGTTTTCCAAGGCAGCTGGGTGAGCACATAACCCTCCATGCTGGCCACCAGAGTGAGGGTCAGGCCAAGTCTGTATGGGACAGTGACCCTGACCTCTCCATTCTCCAAAGTCTGGCTGGAGTGAATCTGGGACCCATTAAGAACACAGCCACCACAGCTCCTCTCAGGAACCTCTGGCTAGATGCATCTTTAACCCAAATCTTCAGTGTCAGGAGCGACTCTAGAGACAGAGATAAGGTCAGGTTCAAATGGGAAACAGGGAATGAATAAAAAAATGCATATGGCATCGCATAAATAGTAAATTTAGAGTCAGTCCCCCTGTAATATGAGTCAAAGATAAGATATATTTATTTAAAATTTACACAATAAAAAACACATTTAAAGGAGTTTAAAGGGATACTCCACTTTTTTTTGGAAATAGGCTCATTTTACAACTCCCTCAGAGTTAGACAGTTGGGTTTTACTGTTTTCTGATCATTCAGCCGATTTTTGAATATTTAGAAGGATATCAGTAACCAGACAGTTTCTGGTCTCATTGACTACAATAGTATATTTTTTTCCTACTATGGAAGTCAATGAGACCAGAAACTGTCTGTTTACTGATATTCTTCTAAATATCCAAAAATCGTCTGAATGGAATTGAAAACAGTAAACCCCAACTGTTTAACTCTGAGGGAGTTGTATTAGCCTATTTCCAAAAAAAGTGGTTAACCATACACGTCAATATTCATAAGTTCATTCGGGTAACTGCTCAACGCATTAAAAACCAGTTCATCCAAAAATGATAAAATTGGTTGGTGACAGTAAAATCTCGTTAAATAGTAATGACCACTGGACCCATCGGCTCAGTCAGAGTGACTTAAAAATAGATTAAAGTGCCAAATGTCTGATGAGCACGTCAAAAGCTGAGAACTTTAAAACCATGAAGAACCTCTTGAAATGTCTCTATACTGGAAAAAGCCTGTTTTAGATGCACAAAACACAAAAATATGACCAGGATGAAATAATGGCAGAACCAGACTGTTCAACCCATACCAACGATAACAGCTGGTATATAAATGCTAGTCAATGTATCCTCAATAATTTGTTTAATAACACAGAATTTGATAGGAAAAGCCTTTGGACCACCCAAGTCTTAACTTCGGTCCCTGATATTTAATAATGATAAATACATTTTTGATTTAGGGATTTTACACTTACAAATCAGCATAAACGATTCGAGTACTGATATGGTGGTCGATATATTGTGCATCCCTAAATATTTCGTATTAATACTAATATTTTCCGTAATCTGTTGGCTTTAGTACAATAAAAATTATATCACAAACTATTTTTCTAAAATGAACTTCAAAATATATAGCTGACTTTATAGGGTCCTTCACAACTTGAGGGTCTTACCATCAAAAAGTTTGAAAACCCCTGACAGTAAACACCTAATGTATTTAATTATATGCCAACTATCTCGAAACAGAAAGGTTTTGGGGGATTCTGGCACTGAAATAATTTTGCCTTAGATGAGTAGTTCACTTTTAAAAAAAAAAACTTTTGCTGATAATTTACTCACCCCATGTCATCCAAGATGTCCATGTCTTTCTTTCTTCAGTCAAAAAGAAATTAAGGTTTTTGATGAAAACATTCCAGGATTTTCTCCATATAATGCACTTCAATGGGAACCAAAGGGTTCAAGGTCCAAATGAGTTTCAGTGCAGCTTCAAAGGGCTTTAAACGATTCCAAACGATGAATAAGGGTATTATCAAGCGAAACGATCGCTTGTTTCAAAAATAAATAACAAAGTTTAAGTTTTATAAGCACAAATGCTCGCGCTTGCTCTGTTCTGTGATGCACGTTGTTGACTTCCTGTTCTGAACTCGTTCATCAAAATGAACAAATCTTTTTTCAAAGTCACTGACTCCAAGGGTTCTATGATAAGACACTTATTCATCATCTGGTGTTGTTTAAAGCCCATTGAAGCTGCACTGAAAGTCTCATTTGGAACTTTAACCGTTTCGGTTCCCAATGAAGTCCATTATATGGAGAAAATCCTAGAATGTTTTCATCAAAAACCTTCTTTTCGAACTGAAGAAAGACAGACATGGACATCTTGGATGACATGGGGTGAGTAAATTATCCACAAGTTTTTTTTTTTAAGTGAACTACTCCTTTAAATCTTAAACCCAACAGTATATTCAAGATAAGCAGTGCTATCAACCATATCCCCTCTAAAAATGTGGACATGGCTGTCTATACATAAAAAGCCTGAAATAGGCGGTTTTACTTCGAGTGGCCCTGTTAGAAGAATCTTACAAATACTGATATGAGACACCAAGCACATCGGTAAACAGCGCACCCATGTCCTTTGTTGTGATGTACCCCATCATGACAACATCCCTATCATTAGCAAGCACACCGCATGCGGAGCTGATGGCGCAGCTGATGCTGTGGATGTAGATGATGCTGAAGATGAAACCAGCTGATGCCGTGACCGTTACCTGATGGCGGCACCGTCGTCGCGTTCCCCTGTCCCTCGAGCGGGGACGTGTGTGTGTCGGTGGCATTGTCCTGCTCCGACAGCGAGGCGAGGCCATGGGAGAGCACTCCACCCTCCGCTCTCCTCACGTACCCATCCTCGCAGAAAATCAGCAGCGCGGCGAGGAGCAGACACCCCGAAAGATCTGGCATGGCGTCTCAGACATAACTGCACTCAATGACACGGAGAAGGAGAATGTTGTTGTTTTTCTGTCCTCGGGTGGATACGTATGTCACGGTCACATCATGCTTATCGGGTGGACCGATGAATATCCGAGGGTGCGCTAGTCGAGGGTGAGGTGCGCGCGTTGCGTCATAGCTCACGCGATGCCATCTGCTGGCTCAGTGTTATTTTTTTTTTGGTCTTTGTTAAAGCTTACGCAATGTTTTTGTTTTTCATACGTCGGTAAACGTGATACAAATATATTTTAATTGATTTGTATAACATAATGACAAATATTAGTAAAATATATGTTAACTTTTTATATAGTAGGCTATTTGTTAGATATGTATATTTATAAAATATTACATGCTATTTGTTTATAATGTACACTATACACTCACCGGCCACTTTATTAGGTACCCCATGCTAGTAACGGGTTGGACGCCTTTTGCCTTCAGAACTGCCTCAATTCTTCGTGGCATAGATTCAACAAGGTGCTGGAAGCATTCCTCAGGGAGTTTGGTCCATATTGACATGATGGCATCACACAGTTGCCGCAGATTTGTCGGCTGCACATCCATGATGCGAAGCTCCTGTTCCACCACATCCCAAAGATGCTCTATTGGATTGAGATCTGGTGACTGTGGAGGCCATTTGAGTACAGCGAACTCATTGTCATGTTCAAGAAACCAGTCTGAGATGATTCCAGCTTTATGACATGGCGCATTATCCTGCTGAAAGTAGCCATCAGAAGTTGGGTACAGTGTGGTCATAAAGGGATGGACATGGTCAGCAACAATACTCAGGTAGGCTGTGGCGTTGCAACGATGCTCAATTGATACCAAGGGGCCCAAAGAGTGCCAAGAAAATATTGCCCACACCATGACACCACCACCACCAGCCTGAACCGTTGATACAAGGCAGGATGGATCCATGCTTTCATGTGTTGTAGATGCCAAATTCTGACCCTACCATCCGAATGTCACAGCAGAAATCGAGACTCATCAGACCAGGCAACGTTTTTCCAATCTTCTATTGTCCAATTTCGATGAGCTTGTGCAATTTGTAGCCTCAGTTTCCTGTTCTTAGCTGAAAGGAGTGGCACCCGGTGTGGTCTTCTGCTGCTGTAGCCCATCTGCCTCAAAGTTCGACGTACTGTGCGTTCAGAGATGCTCTTCTGCCCACCTTGGTTGTAACGGGTGAGTTATTTGAGTCACTGTTGCCCTTCTATCAGCTCGAACCCAGTCTGGCCATTCTCCTCTGACCTCTGGCATCAACAAGGCATTTCCGCCCACAGAACTGCCGCTCACTGGATGTTTTTTCTTTTCGGACCATTCTCTGTAAACCCTAGAGATGGTTGTGCGTGAAAATCCCAGTAGATTAGCAGTTTCTGAAATACTCAGACCAGCCCTTCTGGCACCAACAATCATGCCATGTTCAAAGTCACTCAAATCACCTTTCTTCCCCATACTGATGCTCGGTTTGAACTGCAGGAGATTGTCTTGATCATGTCTACATGCCTAAATGCACTGAGTTGCCACCATGTGATTGGCTGCTTAGAAATTAAGTGTTAACGAGCAGTTGGACAGGTGTACCTAATAAAGTGGCCGGTGAGTGTATTTGTGTATGTTTGTCTATACTATTTTCCAAATTTCTTCAAAAACCTTACCACAAATCGAAGTTAATAATTTAGGGGCCCAAAATTAAAGACAATCTCACTAAAAGACAAACCTGTGATGTACCACCCAGTGATGAACTCAATTTCTTAAAGGAGTAGTTCACTTTAAAAAAACAAAAACTTTTGCTGATAATTTACTCACCCCCATGTCATCCAAGATAGCCATGTAATTCTTTCTTCAGTCGAAAGGAAATTAAGGTTTTTAATGAAAACATTCCAGGATTTTTTCTCCATATAATGCACTTTAATGGGAACCAAACAGTTCAAGGTCCAAAAGACTGTTTCAGTGCAAAGCACAAACTGTTCAAAGGGCTTTAAACAATTCCAGACGATGAATAAGTGTCTTATCAAGCAAAACAATCGGTCATTTCAAAAATAAATAACATTTGCGTTTTATGAGCTCAAATGGTCGCCTTGCTCTGTTCTGTGATGCACGTTCGTGACTTTCCTGTTCGAACTCGTTCATCAAAATAACCTAATCTTTTTTCAATTCATTTGGTTCTTTCAATGAACGAAAATGAACTACTCATTTAAATATCATAGTTAACAGAATCATTGTTCATTAGCTCCAAGATGTCTGAAAGAGAGCAGATTTTTTTTGTGAGACATCACCTCCATTTTATTGTAATAATTCAAGCAAATTACATAATTTTAATGTACAACATACAAACAGACTGTGGAAAAGGTCCTTTGTAAAGAGAAACTCTTGAAAGAAAAGTGACCACATTTTGTCACTCACCCATCCTCCAAAAGAAAAAAAGGTATTAAAGGAAATGAAGGATCTTATTTATTTTTTAAAATCATCAAGATATTGAAACCAAACATCACATCCTTTTCAAGCAGCCCTACCGTATAAATGAGCGGATGAACGTTCCTCAACTCCACCAGTAGCATGAATCTTCCAAGATCCTCTCTTTCCCCAAACCAGCTTCTAAGCATAGCTTTTTTTTTAAAGCACTCATGGTGGTCAGTTCACCGGACATTTTTTTTTTAACTGAAAGCTTTAGAGTGCTCACCAATCTGATGCGAAACAGAAAAAAATAAAAAATAAAATTCATAATAGGATCCAAACATCTCCCATAAACTTGAATTAACTGCATATTATGAAAGCCTTGTGATAGGCTAGGGACAGTGGTTACGCTGGCAATCAGATGTTTGCTAAAGTCACTTTAAACAGGAGGACATAGGTTCGAAAACCGCAAGTGGGAGGAGACTGAGAGGCAAACTGCTAAGCCACGCCTCCTTTCTCCCCACTGACTGATTAAACCTCTTCCTCCTCCTCATCATCATCCTCCAAGTCACAGAAGTCAATGGACGGTCTGCTGTCCTCCACCTCATCTTCATCAGATTCTGCATATGAACCTGAGTCCAAACATAACAAATAAGCAGAAACATTAAAACCTGAATTGGATGGAGGGAAAAGGAACAGAAGAATTAAACGCAATCAAGAATTTTAAACACAGAGCTATAGAGTGTCGAAGTTACGACGTCACTCTGTAGGCCAAAATGCGGAAGTGAGTTAGCATTAGCACTACCGGTTTCCTCGCTCTAAAGTCTATGGGATTTTTGAATGGGTTTTTGCTAAATCACCTGAAATAAGGTCTGTGGTGAACAAAGCCTCTAAAATATTTTCACGTTTTGATCTGACGTAGAACACACAGTTATAACCAGATTGTGTTTAAACTTTGTGTCTGCTTGTGTTTTTAAAAAAACTTTACACTACCGGTCAAAAGTTTAAGATCGGTAAGATTTTTTATGTTTTTAAAAGAAGTCTCAGCTCACCAAGGCTGTAATTTTTTTATAAAAAATACACAAAAAAACAGTAATATTGTGAAATATTATGACAATTTAAAATGACTTTTTTATGTTAATATATATTAAAATGTAATTTATTCCTCTGGAAAAAAAGCTGAATTTTCAGCATCATTACTCCAGTCTTCGGTGTCACATGATCCTTCACAAATCACTCTAATATGATGATTTTATGCTCCAAAAACATGTATGATTATTATCCATGTTGAAAACGTTTATTTCAGGATTCTTTGATGAATAGAAAGTTCAAAAGAACAGCTTTTATCTGAAATGGAAAGCTTTTGTTACATTAAACACTACCATTTAAAAAGTTTGGGGTCAGTAAGAATTTGTATTTTATTTTTTTCAGGAAATAAATAAGAAATCAATACTTCTATTCATCAAGGATAAAGCAGAAAAAGTTACAGTTATTGATAAAGTTACAGTTAAGACATTTATAATGTTAGAAAAGATTCTAATTCAATAAAAGCTGTTCTTTTGAACTTTCTATTCATCAAAGAATCCTGAAATAAAAATGCAAAAAACTGTTTTCAACATGGATAATAATCATACATGTTTTTGGAGCATAAAATCATCATATTAGAGTGATTTGTGAAGGATCATGTGACACTGAAGACTGGAGTAATGATGCTGAAAATTCAGCTTTTTTTCAGAGGAATAAATTACATTTTAATATATATTAACATAAAAAAGTCATTTTAAATTGTCATAATATTTCACAATATTACTGTGTTTTTTGTGTATTTTTTATCAAAAAATTGCAGCTTTGGTGAGCAAAAGAGACTTCTTTTAAAAAACATAAAAAAAATCTTACAGATCTTAATCTTTTGACTCGGTAGTGTATATAGGCTTTAAAATGTATACATTTTGAATTAACTTGTAAAGATTATCTTGATAGACAAAATGTGTAAGGGTCCCAACTCTTTGTTGAACACAGATCTTATTTTTTACGATTTTCCAAAAGTCTATGGGGAAAATGCATAGCTTTTCAACCGAGGGAACCCGCGCCGCTAACTTCCAAGTTGTCCTACAAAGTGACCTCATCACTTCGGCACTCTATTGGTGATTCCCTCTGTGCATTCAATAGCCAAATATGACTATGTTAGTGGAATAAATAAACAAATGAAGAAATGCCATGCAAACAAATCTTAAACTACATCCATTTTGCACATTTAATACCAGAACCAACACTGGGTTTTATAATCTATACTTACCCATGCATTTAAAAGGTGAAAAGTTTTATATAAATCAACTTACAAGATTCAAAGGTTTTATGGTTCAGGACCAAAATAAATAGAAATCACAACGTACTTTCAAGATTGTCCATGTGTTCATGTAGAGTTCTCGCCAAGTTGAAAAACTGAGCGAGAGGGGAGAACGTTTTGGTTTTCAAATCACAACATTAGCTTGCAATGAACACTTTCATATTGTTTGATGATCACACTAGTCAAAGGACTGTACTTGAATAACAGATACAGGGTTCATACAGATACTGTGGTAACACTTTACAATAAGGTTCATTAGTTAACATTAGTAAATGCATTAACTAACGATGAACAATGCATTAGTTACAGTGTTTATTAATCTTTGTTAATGTTCGTTAATACAAATACAGCTGTTCATTGTGCGTTCATGTGATTTTAATAACGTATTAGTAAGTGTTGGAATTACTATTAACTAAGATTAATAAATACTGAAGAAGTATTGTTCACATATTGTACACGTTAACTAATGTAGTTAACTAATGTTAACTAATGAACCTTATTGTAAAGTGTTACCGATACTGTAAAAAGAATTTCCAGGACTTTAAGCACTACTTTTTTGGGTTTTCAAGGACTACAATCAGAGATCGCACTTATTAAACAATATGTTTAGGATTTTTTAAACTCAAATTACAGATACAAGGTATCCAAAATACAACAAAGTTTCTAATGGCTATTAGTGTTCTATAAATAACATTGCATATTATAATATTGGGATAAAAGGTCTGATGGGGTTTATTAGATGGGCTGCAGTGTTCATTTTGCATGAAACGATTGTATGTGTTTTCGAAAAAAAATCATTTTTTCTTATTTAAATAAGTCAAGCACTTTAAGTACTTCTTTGTAAATATGGATGTTTTCAAGGACTGAGATTTCAAAAAGTCAAATTCAAGTACTTTAAGCACCTTGTATGAACCCTGCAGATAATACAATGAACCAAATACAGGAAAGACGTGGAAGGCTTACCCCAGCATCATTGACTGCACCCAGGACATCAGAAAACCTCTGCTCACACAGGTGCAGGAGCACCACCAGGTACAGCCCACAGCTGATGAACTCATACTCTGACTGAAGAATCCAACACACAAACTACATTCAAAACATGAATTATACAACAGGTAGATGTGAACATTACTTGCTTGAAGTCTCTTAACTGAAAACTCTGTAATAAGGAACATGTTCAGAGTCTGATCAAAAGTGATGGGATTTTAGGATATTATTCTAAGGGGCAGTTCACACAGTGTTTATCCATGAAAAGGTGCTAGATGAACACGTTCTGACCATTTCGCTAGCATCACACACACAACACCGTGTTCTAACAATGCAGTTCTCAAGTTAAAAGTATAGTTCAACTTTTGTCTCTGTACTCTTGTATTTGTCGTTGTTTGATACACCATCAACATTGACTACAAAAATCTGAATGTCTGAAAACAGGGGACTATGGTTTGACTTCCTTTCTTCTCTGTAATTAGAGTGTCAGAAATGTAAAGTGCATTGTGTACCAGTGTATTTCTGCTTTTCTATAAGTGCCACCTTCTGTCAGAGAGAAAGTGCATATTGCTTTTTTCCCTGCATTGGTCTGAAGACAAATTGCATGCGAAAATTGGGATTGAAGTCTTAATTCCAGGTCCTAATTCCATGTAATAATTCTTGTTCCTCAGAGATTCATTAAAAACCACAACTAACTGGTAAAGCACTCAAGAATGCACAATTTCACATGAGTAGATTTCTTTTAAGAAGTAATCTAAAAAAATACAATGTGCTTGTATCTTGTTTTAATGCACTTACCCTTTCATGAGATCGATAGAGCTCATTGATGTCAAAGTTCTCAATATTTAGGTGCAGTTTTTCCTTACAAAGTTCACAGGTAGTGATGGCCTCCAAGTTAGAACCTGTGTATCAGAGCAGATATATAGGATGAATAAAACTATTAAAAAAATTAAGCAGCCTAATTCACATCTTAACCAATTAAGACCATGAGTTTAAAGGGTTAGTTCACCCAAAAATGAAAATTCTGTCAGTATTTACTCACCCGCATGTTGTTCCAAACCTCTGTGTTTATTTGTTCTGCTGAACACAAAGGAAGATATTTGGAAGAATGTTTTAACCAAATAGATCTCATTCCCCGTTGACTACCATAGTAGGAAAAAATACATACTATGGTAGTCAATGGGAAAGAGATCTGTTTGATTAAAACATTCTTCCAAATATCTTCATTTGTGTTCAGCAGAAATGTAGAGTAAATGCCGACAGAATTTTCATTTTTGGGTGAACTAACCTTTTAACTACAGTTTATTTGAGATTCTTCCCCATCTTGTGATTTTCAGACTTGTGTATTTGATAAGTCTGCTTTCACACTGTTAGTGTGACACTTTCACACTTTCACACATTAGTAGTCTTTGACCAGCACAGGAAATGAACCCCAAATCCTCTTTGTCAGACTGATTTTGAAAACAGTTCCTTTCTCAGCACACATCAAACAAATGAACATACGCGACTAGATAAACACCAAGTTTATTTCTGGCCTCAGGAAAAGACGGCCATACCAGAGCTGATTTTGGAGTGAAGCCACTTCTTAATGCAGTCCTGGTGCACATACTGCAGGCTGCCGGTACACTTGCAGGGCTCGATCAGAGGGTTGGAACTCGACTGCTCCCCCATCTGACAGATTCGGGCACAGATCACCCTCCTCCTCATCAGAATCCTCCAACAGAAGGCTAAAAGTAGGAAGAGGGTGTGGTTATAATCGGCAAACTCAATTATGAACATTCCCCTGCTGCACCAAGTTTAGATCCAAGCCTACTTAAACACAACTGAAGTAGCTAATCAAGATCTTCAGGATTACTAGAAACTTCCAGACAGGTATGTAGGAGCAGGTGGAAGCTAAACTTTGCAGTGTATTTTAGTGCCACAAAACCACATCAAACTAAGTGAAAAAAAGTTGTGTTGTGCTGGTTGTGGGCAGCATTAGTCAAAAAATATGCATAGCTGCATGCATCAGTGTTTATGTACTATAAATGTAAACGCCATCAAATTTGGTCAATTCTACTTATGCTCTCAAATGAAAGCCATCTAGCTGCCATTTGTATGGAGGATTTGTGATGAGTGTTCGAAGCATTTTATTTTAGTTACATTTTGTAGTGGTAGAATTTATCGCTTAGGCCTATTTGGAGTATATATTATTTTTACCCTATACATTTAAAACTAAATGTACATGTATACATAGTTTAATGATCAAAATAGTAAAAGGTAAAGTGTATTACATTTATAGTAGGGTTTGTAAAATGTTAACAGGGCAAGTTCAAATCTGACTGGGCCAGGCGAAAAAATAAAATTGAACCCTGTCTTTGAATTATGTTGATATGTATGGATTAAAAATACAAACACTACATTTCACTTCATACCACTGTTTTTCAACTAACCCAATTTTTGGTGATGAAAGATCAATAATTGTTTTGAAAATGCAAAACATTTTTGAAAAATGTTTAAAACTACGTACACCTGTATAGAAAACTAAGACAACAGCTATGTCAAACTTTTGGAATTGTTGAGTGAAACTTGAAATTACCATACAAAAAAAATAATCAAAAGTGAAGGCCCATTCACACCAAGAATGACAACTAAATATTACTATAATAGTGTCCACACCAGTGCACAATATAGTTTAGTTTATTCTAAGCATGCACTGCAGATTTGTCACCTGCCACTTTAAATGCTTGAGCTCTTTAAAGCAGAATGGTTTCTGATTGGCTGTCATTGTTTTTAATCGTTCATCAGCTGGAGAAAAAAAAACATTCTGAAAGTGATTCCAGCGATATCGTTTCTCTTCTGTTATCATTGTAGTTGTAGTGTGAACTGCTATTCTTTTATATTAACACTGTCTCTACACCGAACACATCACTTGTGCTGCAACAGCCACATCGGACGAGACAAAGCATTTGTACTCATCATAAATAGAATGAGGCATCACTTTACTGTCAGAGCTTTGTAGTTCGTGTCGTGCCGCATCCAGTGTAGACAGAATCACTGTTTATAATAAGTTTTGTTTTTAGTCATGTCTCGGCACTCGCATCCAGTGTTTACAAGGTGTTGGAATGGTTTTTAGAACTATATCCTTGTTATAGTTATCGTCTTTGGTGTGAACTTTAATGTGCAGTCAGATTTACCATTGTTGTGTGAATTTCTTCTGGTAAAATCCAGTTATTTCAATGGTAATCTACATGATCTGGGTAAGGTGAAAGATTTCCCTACATAGATTTCACATTGACTACGTTTACATGAAGCCAATAACCCGGTCGCGAACGGACATGTAAACACCGGCAAAAACCCGAATATGTTCATATTCCGGATTTTAAAAACCGGGATATTATACCTGGGGTACCCCTTTCTAACCTGAATTTTTGGTCATGTTACGCATATCGGCACATCCCAATAGTGATTTGTGTTCTGCTCGTGCCGTTCTATTCGCAAGCAATCTTGGTCTTTTGAGTAGAGAAACTTTGTATACCAGAAGTAAACATGGCGAGACGCAGCACAGCATACTTTGAGCGAGGTCCGTAACGTTACCAGCATCAAAAGCGCAAACAAAGGAGGTTGCTATCTGCCCCGAACTATTCATTATCCGCGTGCTGCTGTTGTTGTCTATGGATACAGGAAGAAGAATCGGAAATGATGCATATTGCATCTTAAGGTTGTCCGTACATCTAAACGCTAACCGTGCGTCGCCGTTTACATCGGGATATTGCAATTCCACGTATACAGGAGAAACTCTCTCTGCTCACGCATGTAAACGGGTTATTCCTAATGTTTCAGAAACCCGAATAGTGACCTTAACCTGAAAATTGGCTGCATGTAAACGTAGTCACTGACTGAGAAAGCTGCTTGGTTTGAAAGTGACTTCTGAGGGAGTTGTGCTGCCCTCTTGACTATGGTCTATTTTTTCCTTGCAAAATTTCACTAATGTGACTGCACATTTACAGCAATGTTTTTTAAAAACACATTCACACAATAACTAGATAAATCAAATTGCCCTCTGACCTCTCCTGAATCTTTCGCAGTCTCTCTGGGTCTCTGGAGGGGGCGGGCTTGTCTTTTGCCTGCTCATCAGTTTGACTCCTCCCCTCTGCTCCTTCTCTCACACCAATAAGTACATTCTCAGGCATATGGAAGAGTGGGCTGGTCATCACCCGGCCAATGCCATGGCTCCGTCCAGCCAGACGGACTCCGTCCTGCAGTAGCGATGCAGAAAGACCCGAGGCTCCAGAAGATGCTGCTGCTGTAGCACCCTCTGAGGACTCATCTTCATCATCATTCGTCATCATCATCATCATCTTCACAATGTGTGCCTGGGTCAGGCGTTTTACTGCCATCTCGGCCAGGGAATTGGGGTGAACTATGGGGGCCCATTTCGGGCGCTTCGTCACGCCCCTCCCTCCTGCGACGAGAGAACAGTGGGGTACAGCGGTTCCAGTTTAGCCAGGACAGTCCCGCTTGAGGCCTGAGGGATTCCTGTTCGGGCCCAACATCGGCGCTCTCCCTAACGGGAGCGAGAGACGGTCCGCGTCTGCGCAAGAGCGAAAACGCCTGAACGGGTCGGAATTCCTCAGCTCGGCTTCCAAATTTTCTCTACTGACTGGAGGAGGGGCTTCAGAGGGCTGGGCTTCATCTGGGCTAGAGTCAAATGACCTTGAATCAGAGGCAGAGCTGGCGGTGGAGTTTGACTCCTGACTGGAGCGTCGGGAGAAAAGTCGAGATAGCAGGCGTCTGGTTGTTCGCCTGCCGTCTGAGTCGCCGCCATTCTGAGCAGGAAGTGGAGTGGGGCTAGATGAAGGTGGGCTGGAGCTACAGCTAGTAAGGGGGGTGTAAGGGGTGGAGCTCCAGGATGAGAGGTGGGATGGGTCTGACACAGAGGTGGAGGTTCTGGTGGAGGTAGCGCTGGTGCGTGGTGTATCGCGAGAGAACGGACCAGACTTGTAATCCGTGGTCAGCCTGTGGGAGCTGCGCTCCAGAGGAGAGGGGAGGTACTCATTTTGGATACGGCGACTAGATGAACTGTTCTCTCTGTAGGATGAGTACTGGCTCTCTTTGGGTTCGAGCGCCTTGTGCATAGGTGGATGTAACACGATCTGAACGGTCTAAAGCACAAAAAGAAACGTATAGTTACCTTGATGGGCTACAACCTTATACATTATACTAATGAGGGCATTAAATGTAAGAAGAAATGGCAAGATTTTCAAGATGTCAAAAATATAATATCCTCAAATTAATTGTACGTAAAGCTGTGTTTTAATCCTATATGTTCAAAAGAACACGACTTGTGGTGCAAAACAGAGATAGTCAGAAGACCAGAGCAACATTTGAGAAACTATATTGGTAACATGATATTTTTCTTTTCACATTACTGTAACACAACTTAATAGTACACGTTACAATGTAAAATTAAAATGATACATTTATAAATACTAAAAGCAAGCATTTTATTCAATATTTTCATTTTGGGCTATATCCTAAAATGCATATAAAAATGCATGGATGAAAACTTTAAAAGTCATCCAATTATGCCTAGAACCACTTTGAGGATAAAAACACTATAGAAAAAGGAGTGGACTAGAGTGGTAGTGAATAAATGTGTCTGTGGCCTCGTCCACACTACTGCGTTTTCGCTTAAAATCGGAGAGTTAAAACGAATACGATCTCCCGTCCAAACCAGCGTTTTATCTGCGGATTAGAATTGATCTCAGTCCACATTAAAATGACTGAAAACGCGGATCACTGACCATTCACCTACACTGGGCGTGCACGTGTCGTGTGTAAGCGGTGGCTGACGAATCAGGGAAGGACACGTTATGACTGATGACACCCAATCATAGAGCCGAGCGCTGAGCCTCTGCGTCAGCGTTTCTAAAATCCTCCGTTTTGTCCTATTTTCACTAAGGAATAAAAAGTGCTAACGCAACGCCACTTTTGCGATTTCTCCTTAAATCGTTTCCGTGTAAACATAGCCTAAAACACCCTCCGGAGATTCAAAATGCAAAACGGAGCTCCAGCGTTTCTAAACTTCTCCGTTTTAGGTCTTCGTTTTTTGCCGTTTTCGTCTGGACGGGGAGGTGAAAGCGTAGCAAAAGGCCTTCGTTTTTAAAGAAAACGCAGTAGTGTGGACGGGGCCTGTATAAAATGTAACCGAGTATGTGTGTGCACATACACAATGAAGAGGTCAGTCCACTAGGCCGGTAACTAGACTCCCCAGTGAGGTCAGTCCTAAATCCCCCCTCTTCTCCCAATCCCTGCGGGCCCAAGGACCCTCTGATGGAGTGGACGAAGATGATGATGAGGAGGAGGATCTAGACAAAGGACTAATGGTGGTTTTCCACGAAGAATCTAAAGACAAGAGCAATGTGTTAATACACCATATATCCATACATCATATAACTATACCAACTATAGTTATAGTATTTGGACATTTTTTAAATGTTTACAAATACTTTTTTACTGTGACATACGTCCTAAAGTAGAGTAGGAGTTGGCTAGGTTGGTAGGTTTAGATGTGGACGGGGATCTGGAATTTCCGGCTCTATTTGTGTAAGAAAGTTTTGCTCTTTAGACTCTGTGTCTTGGGATTTGCCAAGAAGTCCACAGTAGGTTCCCAGTCTCCTCTCGGAGTCTGTCTGAAATGCAAATGCACAAACAGGCAGTCAGATGTCATAAACCCAGGCCACAAGAGAGCCAAATTCTGATATTTTGGTAAAGTTGTTTACATACAAATGTGGCCCATATCAGACACCGGTCAACACTTAATGACTTTCCATTATGAACAGCATTAAATTTAATATTTAAATGCACATATTTTGCCACTATTAAAACTAAAAGAACTTCAGACAACCAGTCATACAACTATGCACAAGTTTTAGACACTTTCTCATGGTTCAAAACACCACAACTATTAAAATAAGGGAGGGAGACAAACAAAGAAAAAGAAAAAGAAAACAAACAAGTCAGACTTGAAGCAAAAAAAATGTTAGAATTGAAAACACCCAGCTAAAATCTGATTTCACAGTCATCTAAAAATTCCAATGCTACTAATAGTAATAATAATCATAATAATAAAGAGACAGGTTTTTTTTATATAATCATAGTTAAGTTAATAATAATAATTAAGTTATTAAAAAGCACATTATATATATACATATATAAATATAGATCAAATATAGTTGTGTGCGTGCATACGTTACATTTTGACAAAAACATATATGCGAAATATTTACAAGTCTGCCTCTGTCCCCACTGGTGGATTCGGTCCATGATCGATCATGGACAGATGAAGAAGAGGAAGAGGAGGAAAGGAGAGATGGGAGTAGAGAGCTTCCAGTTGGAGTGACGGCTTTCAGTTGAACTGTAACCTCTTGGCGAGCTCAGCAGACGGGAGCTCTGGAACACACAGGAAACATGAGAAATGAACAGCCAACACATGGACGTCAGACTCAGAACATAAACGTCACAGGAAGAGACTAAACGATTATTGACTCATTCAACGACTGTTTATTCCACATCATAAAAGAAAAGCATGGACCAAGATTTAGACTAAAAACAGCCAACCACAAAGCCTCTTCAAATAGTTTCCTTCCTCAAGCATATGGGTGGTTTGCTGCTTTATGACGAGAAATGGCAGTGGCAAACTATATATGGACGAGCTGATGATGGCCAATTTGGTTTAATGTCCATATAATTGCTGGCTAATGTAGTGATGTAGCCAAGTTATAAGATCTTCCAAAAAAACAACACCACCACTCTGGAGTGTCAAAACAACTCTGGAAGCTTCAGTAACTGTATACAGCACGACAGACCTTGACAGGTTCATGAAGATACACCGGGTCCAGGAATCTAGTGTGCACTAAAAAAAGCCCAGTGAACCAAGGCAGTGTAACACGAAGATCTTTCCACAGCCTCAGCAGCATGAGGAAAATTAGATGCTAATAGAGTTAGCACACTGATCACCATGATGCCTCTTCTAGAACCTTAGGCTAACATTTAGCTATATATTGTATAAAGCAATTAATTACCCAATAACACTACATAAAACAGAAGCTGATGCTCTGTAAAGCATAACAGTTTGTGTACAATTTTTTTCAAACACTTTTATATCCATTAACAAAAGTATAAGGTGTCTAACTTTTGATAAAACTAGATATATACAAATAAAAGTTATGTTAAAAGCCTTACATGCCCTGAAACTTTGTACGTAATTTGATATTTTATGAAGCATAGAAAAAATGCAATGCTGGGCATTAAAGGGTAAGTTTACCCAGAAATATGTTAATGCTGTTATTAACAGGGTTTCTGCAGGTTTCAAAGAGTCAAATTTAGGACTAAGACCTTTTAAGACCATTATGAATAAAATTTAAGGCCTATATCAGAAAAAAAAAAAACGTACAAAGGAAACGCGTAACAGAGTCTCAAAATTATTCGCAAAGTAATTTAATTTATTCAAACTGAACATTCAGCGAAAATCAGTACATACGGTACCGTGATTTTGGAAATTTGTTCCGTTTCTGTTTTTATAAAATCCCCTTTCCAAAGCGCGTAATGTAGGCCGTTTCATCTTTCCCGCACCTGAAGGAAACATCATTTTAAAACACACACAAAACATCGTCTAACACAAAACCTCAAAACTGATTGGCTGTTGCATGTTGGTCTATTTTGTAGTTGTAATACAGCAAATTAAGAACTACAACTACGTAATATAAATAAAAAAAACATTCCAAAGTGCTGTGGGATCATTTCAATGAGATTTACATGGACATAGGAAAATTAAGACCCATTTCAAAAGATTTAAGACCTAGAACACAATACTTCAGCAAATTTAAGACTTTAAGGCCTTGAATTGTGATTTTGAAATTTTAGACTTTTTAAGACCCAGCGGAAACCCTGATTAATTACATCATTAAAGCTACAATTTACGAAAAAAAAGTCACTGTTAGGGGTCGCTAAACACTTACAATAAGGAAGGCACAGGTTGATGACGCAGTGATCAGCGGAATGAAGGGACTTGCTGTCTTGCTGATGGATCTAATATTTATGGATGAGTGAAAACATTCACGTTTAACGTGACTGGGCGTGATACTAGCATTGAAGTATATGAAGCGCCGCGAGTACAGCGGATTTAAAGAACATTTAATTCTGCCGAACTACCCTCAAGTGCTGAATTATTACTCGCACAGGTTAGTTTATTTGACGAATTAAACTTGTGAGGTAACGCAGCGCTGTTTCATTTGCATCTTGCAAGTTATAACGTTATTCTATGAGCTAGTTTGTTTGCTATATGAGACTAGCAGTAAGCTAGATCAACATTAACGCACTAAGTCATATTCGAACATCTCATGTTCAGCTACGTAACATTGATCTATATTTTATTTGCTCACCTGTCTAATACAGTACATGCAAGCAGGCAATTTTTAAAATTGTGAATTTCTCATCATTTACAAATTCTTGGAACCATTTAGGATAATGGAAGTACACAATTGAAAGAAATATATAACACTATGCTGGTTCCAAAAGTGTTTTTTGGATATTTTGATACAAAATGTGACACTGGTGGTTTAACCTGTTTTATGATGTGCTTTGTTTGCCAAAAAAAAAAAAAAAAAGCACATTCACAGAAAAACTTCCTGTCTTGAATACAACATGCATGCGTCGTGGGGCTGCAGGATTGAAGGTCAATAATGACATAAATAAAGTGGAAAATGATGTTTTTTTGTGCAAACAAAGCACTTGTGTCACTTCAGTCATATGGATTATTTTAATGATGCCTTTCCTCTCGTTCTGGACCTTGAATGTGTAAATTGTGTTGCTCCCAATGGAGAGACTGAAAGCTCACAGATTTTATCAAAATATCTTAATTTGTGTTCCGAAGATGAATGAAGGTTTTACAGGTTTGGAATGACATGAGGGTGATTAATTAATGACAGAATTTTCATTTTGGATGAGCTTACCCTTTAAGTTTTCTGAGCCGTTTCTTCATTGTCGATTTTATATTTATTTTTTGCTTCATGAATAATGCCGTACCGGTATTTAAAAGCTGTGTATTCATGACTGAATTCTTTTCATGACCGTATCCTTACTGGTTCACAAGTATTTGTACTGGAACGAACCAAGTTATGAATATAAAACTTTCACATACTACATCAATGTTGTTACATTTTATCAACCCTAAATGCCCCATGTGGCATTTTACAACTATTTTTTTTTGTAATAAAACCAATACATGAATATGATTGCTTTGGGTCACTGAGGGATAATCAACTTATGAAACATATTGCCCCCATAGGCTTTCTATGGCAACCAATATCATAAAACAGATGCTGTCAATAAAACCACGAAACCTGTAACACTCCTTACACTAAACTGGGTTAAAGATGAACAACATATGGATTTCTGGGTGACTGGTTGAGCAAGAGGAGGTGACGTTAGTGATCTAGTGAAAGAGACTTAAGCTACACTGCTGTGGGTGTGAACAGACATAATGGAAATGAATGCATGACTGTAATACCTGATAGTCTGAGTCTAACTTGACAGAAGCTTCCCTGCTGAAGCGATCTCTTCCCAAGACGCTCCCTCTGCCATAAAGCCGACTCGCACTGAGTGCTGAAGATGAAGAGGACAAGGAGGAGGGTGATGACAACGAGGAAGAGCTGGAGACAGCAAACGGAAAACGACGAGACTTCGAATCCATCTCTGAACTGTACCCTGAGAAACATACACACACAAAACGTTACAGCCGCATACCTATGACAGCAGCCACCGCTAAATTCCATTTAAAAACAGGATTGGTAATGATACATTTTAGGCATGTCTTTCGTCATGTACATCCATTACCTGTCAAGCATTACAAGTTGCCTCCAGTAGTATGATGATTTTAAAAGAATAGTTGTCATGTACTCAAATTCCAGTACTTTATTGACATTGTTAATACTGTGATGTTCTAAAACCCATTAGACTTAGCTCATTTTTGGAACACAAAGATATTTTTCATAGGGATCACCCGATAGGATCTTTTTTGGTCAATACGATAGTGATTTTAGCAATTAAATATTGTCCGATTCCAACATGTCACTTGCTCTCTTATTTGTACTTCTGTCATTAAAATAGATTAGTGTTTTAATCATGTTTTCAAGTTCAAAAACACATGCATTAAGGTATACTAGCAGGTTTATTGGTTCATCAATTCTAACATGAATAGGATCTAACATTCAACATTGAACAAGCCAACATAAATACAACAGAACACAGAAACAAACAATGCTTTTCAGCAAGGTCTAACAGTAGTTTTCAGGTACAGAAAGTAATCAAATGTAAAATAACAGTTCATATTCGTAAGTGTATAATTTGAATATATATTAGGCATATACATATATTATCGCATAATACAGATCAACACACATGCATATAAAACATTAAAGGAGTAGGCTAGTTCACTTAAAAATAAATAAATAAAACTTTTTGCTGATGGTTTACTCACCCCCTGTCATCCAAGATGAAATTAGGTTTTTGATTAAAACATTCCAGAATGTTTTCCATTTGATGGACTTCAATGGGAACCAAACGAGTTCAAGGCCCAAAAGACAGTTTCAGTGCGAACCGCAAACGGTTCAAATGGCTTTAAACGATTTCAGACCATGAATAAGGGTCTTATCAAGCAAAACGATAGCTCAATAAAAAAAAATAATAATAATAACAAAGTCAAATGGTCACCTTGCTCTGTTCTGTGATGCGCGTTCGTGACTCTGCCGTTCTAACTTCGTTTATCAAAATGAATGAATCTTTTTCGTCATTTGGTTCATTCAGACAAACAAAATGACGAGTTGACTTGGGAAAAGATTTGTTCATTTTGATGAACGAGTTCGAACAGGAGAGTCACAACGCGCATCACAGAACAGAGCAAGGTGACCATTTGAGCTTATAAAACTTTGCTTTTTTTTAAATGAGCGATCGTTTTGCTTGATAAGACCCTTATTCATCGTCTGGAATCGTTTAAAGCCCTTTGAAACAGTTTGCAGTTTGTACTGAAACTGTCTTTTGGAACTTGAACCGTTTGAGTTCCCATTGAAGTCCATTATATGGAGAAAAATCTAGGGCGGTCAACTTTAGTCGTTTCAGTCGACTAATCAGTCGATGCCGTCGTCTTGGTCGACTGACATTCTTATTGGTCATTCTTATTTTTTTTTTGCCAATAGAAATAAATGTTCAATGATTTATTTACTCATTGATATTTATTCCTTTATAAATCACTTATTTATTACTGTATTTTAAATATAATTAGCCTATGTTTTATCCCCAACTTTAAATGCGCCACAGTTTAGCGCACACACATAACACACTCGGGAACCGCACCTACAGCTGGCTGCGCTGCTGCTCGCGCTCAGTAAGGGATGTACATGTACCGGTAGGTATTTTTGCTTTTATTCCTTCAGTTCACGCTTCTTTAGTCGACAGAATGTCCAAGAAATCTAAATCTTTTGTCTGGCTACATTTTTGTGGAGGTAGGCGACGGTGGCGACCGCGTTGCTCCATTATGAGCGCGTGCTTATTTGAACTCGAACTTAAGCGCGCAAAAGACGTGAGCAGCTCTTTTAACGGCTTTATCATACTGACTCAATAACGTTATATTGTTTTCTTAATAAGGTTTTTATTTGTACACTTGACTCATTTGAAAGTAGTCTAAATAATGTAACAAAACTTAACTAAACGTATATGCTATCTTACAACACAGCCTAGATTTCAGATTGTTTTTAGGCTATTTTGTCCGTTTTAAAACGCCCAACAGATCGGCTGGACAAAAGTTAACCCATAGCTTTGTAAGTAAAGAAGAATACAGCCTGTATAAACGAGAGTTTTTGTTAGGATTTTTCATTATGTGGCAGATTTTGTAGTGTGTGGTGTTGTGGTCAGGTGCGCGATTGTGACTGTCACCATAGAGCTAACGATAGTGCTCCTCACTTTGTGCGGTTAAAAAAAAATCACTTAATTTTCAAAGAATTGTATTATTATTATAGTTTTATTTATTTTTGATGTTTTTTTCGTTGTTTTATAAATGCTCTGACAATTGTTTAAATAATGTTAAACAATCGTTTTTTTTTTTGTTTTTTTAGTCGACTAATCGTTGCGCAGGACAAGACCTTGGTCGACTAAGGATTTCTTTGGTTGACTACAGCCCTATTTTTGACTGAAGAAAAAATGACATGGACATATTGGATGACATGGGGGTGAGTAAATTATCAGCAAAAGGTTTTTTTTAAAGTGAACTACTCCTTTAAAGTTATCCTTTCATGTATCATGAAACAAAATCAGTCACATGGATTTGGAACAACATGAGGGAGAGTAAACATAGTACTTGAAGGATTAATTCATCTAAAAGTCTTGAAGTATGAGTGAAAAGATTCTTCAGGTTCACAGAAGTATAACTGTGAACCTGAAGAATGTTTTACTGCTATCAAAACCACACTGGTAATCAGTTTCCTGGCCCAGAGTTTCATCACACATGCCTGATTTTACTAATAATTAGTAACCCGGTTGTCTACCTTAAATGTACAGGGAATATGGAGCACCTCTACCGGTCATCATAACACACTTTTTAAACCCCTTCATACTGCACCCTTCATCAAACCATCTATAAATACCCTCTCCTCTACAGTTGAGTATTAAAATAGCAGCTTCCTGCAATGAAAGCTCTCTGCTGTATGTCAAGCTTTTTCCAAATCACATTTGCCAAGCGAGAACGCTGCTAAACTTAACCTGAAGGCATGAAAGCGCCACTTCAGTCAGGTGTCAGGCAGAAAAAGAGCAAGTTAGACAGGGAATATTACAGGCCAAATCATGTACTTGAAATGCATAGGCTACTCATTTAGATCCAGAATGTTGTAGCAGAAGCCATTTAGATTGATATGCAGTTATTGCGTCATTTAAGACTTCTTCTGAATGTCTGTTCTGCTCTCTTCCATACCAATCCGCACTATATTGAATTCTGACAGCTTTGTTTGAGAAACAGGCTGAAAATTGCTGTAATCTTCATTTACTTTGATTGTGTGGAAATGAGAAGGCAGTCTGGTAAACTTCTCCTTTTGTGTTTGACAGAAGAAAGTCCATACAAGGAACTAAAAATGCATATTTTGAAAATGGGTTGGGGGATACTTTAATTTAAAAAGCATTTATGCATGTTTAGGGTACATTTTCATAGATCAACATCCCCACTTCACATTTGCAAAAGCCATCTTAGTGCTAAAAGTATGGTAAATGAAAAGAAAAACATTAACATCAAGGCGTGTACGTAACAGAAGACACAACAAGAAGTTAAACGCCCATGTGTTAAACCCTCTGGCTTTGTTCAACGATTATGCAACCTGTGCATGACCATTTTGTTAAACTAAACCCAGGCTTGTACCCTCAACAAAATAGCACACTTACAAAATAATAGACATTTAAGTTACTGCTTCCATGCATTTCTTTCTTTTGAGGTTCCTAAATGTAGTTTTGTATCACATATGTGCTCTTTCCAGATTTCAGGGATGTGCATCAGCAATATTTTAAGTGTCAACAAGTGCAAATTTGATTAATGAATGATACTTTCGATCAAAATGGTGGTTTATAAACATTGACCTCTCAAAATATATTTCGTTCAATTCCAATTTGGTGCTCTTGTTTGAACTTGACAGGACAAACAGCAGGATTATGATTGTAAACCACAGCTGAGGCATATCATACTGGCGAGATGTCAGTGATTTGCATTAGCTCAGCACAGCTCTCGGGTTACAAGTAAGTTACATTAAAAGACAAATGGCTCACAGAGGAGGTAAACACGGGGTATTTATCCCTTACAAAAGCTTTTGCTCCCAATAAATCACTGATTTAACCCAGCGCGTTCAACACAGGACATGTTCGTGACATGCACAACTGACCCGTTAAACTACGCATGTGATCCCAGGAGTCAGTCGCATTAATAACCCAGCAGTCTGCCAGATGTCTAGGCCTTGTTTTTGTTAACCGGGGACACTTCGTAAATACAAGAATAAATCTCGTTTGGTAAACGAATGCAATTAATCCGTAAGCGTTTACATTAGCACTTAACAAACGCGACCCGTTAAAGCGTACCAAAATCTCATCGTGTTAAAATGCTCCAGATGGCATCACTTCCGTGTGAACTCACCTCTGATTTTCCGTCTCTCTGCCTTTATTATTAATGGCGTCCGTGTGTTGATATAGGGAGGGTCACGTGGTTTAAAGTGTAAGAGGACACCCGCAGGAAACGCGAATCGTCGCTCGCGGAGTCTGATTGACAGCCGCACTAGCGAGTGAACGGCAGCGTAGCGAAATACGCCCCGCCCTCTTTCCCTTGTGCATTGACAATATGTCTGTAAAGATGCCTGTAAACTATAACAACAAAATTATGTGTTAGCTTGTAAAACCTACATAATATTTGACATTTCCATTGATTATGCAGCAGTACTGCCGTATTTGCGGCCACTGAAAAAAAATATTGGCTAAATGAAATCATTGTGTAGCTAGTCTAAACATTTCCCTGCAGCTGGTTTACATTTATTTTGCACATTTTTGTCCACTCTGTTTCAAAGCACATTTAGTATTAAAGACTCTCTTGTTGGTGAAATAATACGGTGGCGTATTGCATTCACTTTGAAGAAAAAAAATCTACTCTGTTTTTCTGAATTAACGAGTTAATTTTTCATGAGAAAAATTTTTTTGCTCTGTTTTTCTGAATTAACGAGTTAATTTTTCATGAGAAAATTTTTTTGCTCTGTTTTTCTGAATTAATGAGTTCATTTTTGATGAGAATTTTTTTGCTCTGTTTTTCTGAATTAATGAGTTCATTTTTGATGAGAAAAAAAGTTTTTGCTCTGTTTTTCTGAATTAACGACTTAATTTTTCATTAGAAAAAAGTTTTTGCTCTGTTTTTCTGAATTAACGACTTAATTTTTCATGAGAAAAAAGTTTTTGCTCTGTTTTTCTGAATTAACGACTTAATTTTTCATGAGAAAAAAAGTTTTGCACTGTTTTTCTGAATTAACGACTTAATTTTTCATAAGAACAATTTTTCATTCAGAAAAACAGAGCAAAAAAAATTCCATGAAAAATTATCTCATTAATTCAGAAAAACAGAGCAAAAAAAATTCTCATGAAAAATTAAGTTCGTTAATTCAGAAAAACAGAGCAAAACCTTTTTTTCTCATGAAAAATTAACTCATTAATTCAGAAAAACAGAGCAAAAAAAATGTTCTCATGAAAAATTAACTTGTTAATTCAGAAAAACAGAGCAAAAAAAATTTTCTCATGAAAAATTACCTCGTTAATTCAGAAAAACAGAACAAAAACATTTTTTCTCATGAAAAATTAACTCGTTAATTCAGAAAAACAGAGTAAAAAAATTTTCTCATGAAAAATTAACTCGTTAATTCAGAAAAACAGAGTAGATTTTTTTTCTTCAAGTGAATGCAATATCGCCACCGTAAAATAATGTATTGGGTACATACATTTTTTTAAGGTGTTTGTGTGTGTGTGTTGTTATCAACATAAACTTTTATATCATACATATATACAGTTGTAATCAAAATAATTCAACTACATCAGGTTTATTGGCAAAATTTACAGACTTACAGCTGTTTGCAATCAACAAATCAAACAAAAGTAATTGAAATAGCTCAGCAACAATTGTGGTTACCTAAATTCAACAGAACATGCAACTTTTAATGACTTCTGCAGTCTCAAACTTATTCAACCCCTTCATGGCAAGCATCTTTAGTACTTAGTAGAATCACCCTTTTGCTGGGTAATGACCTGCTCCAAACAACATGTATAACCAGACACAAGCGTCTGGCAGCATTTTCTGAGGAATATTAGCCTATTAATTCCTCATGAGCAATGGCCTCCAGTTCAGTAATACTCTTGGGTTTGCATGCTGCAACCACCTTCTTCAAATCCCACCAGAGATTTTTTATAGTTCAAGCATAAACTGTAAAAAAATAGAGTTAAAGTCAGGCCATGCAAGAATCTTCCAGGACTTCTTCTGCAACCAAGCCTTTGAGATACTAGTGCAATGCC
Organism: Hybognathus amarus; assembly: GCA_030378365.1. NCBI lineage: Eukaryota > Metazoa > Chordata > Actinopteri > Cypriniformes > Leuciscidae > Hybognathus > Hybognathus amarus. The sequence goes on along the minus strand of JAQIUQ010007458.1, from coordinate 167,789 downwards.
TGTGCAAAATCTGTTTTTGTTTGTTTTTAGTAATTGTTGGGTTTGATATGGTTGAGTTGCTGCCTAGGCTACTATTACACAGGAGCCTAAAGTCTGAGAAAACGATAACGTTAAGCGCAACAGAATAAAACATAATATTCAGAAATAAACAGTTTGGCTATCTTGACTTACAGATTCAGTTAACATCCACAAATGAATAATCACGATGATTCAGGGGAGGTTCAGACCTTGGCTGGAGCAGGCTACACAGTGAACTCAGAGAAAAGACTATTGCTGCGTCCGAAATCTCCCATTACTCACTATATAGTGGACTATATAGCGAGCTCGCCCATTTTGTAGTGCTGTCCAAATGTATAGTGATGATTATTATACCCTATATAGTCCACTCAATGTATCCCAGAATGCATTTTGAAAAGTAGTGAACAACCGATGGTCATAAGTTATAATCATGTGTGGAGTAGCACATTATAACAAAAACGGTCAGAAATCACTTTTAGTTTTTAAATTTTGGAGAAATAAGCTCAATATATTGTAATGTATTTATTTTTAAAAATCTGTTTAGCCCAGAGTCGGCTCGGCACCAGCTGACAGGTGATGTAATCAACGCGCCGAGAGACGATCGAGTAGTGTCCGAAAGTGGCTTCTATTATGCTGGTGAGCTCACTATATAGTGCTCTGCTCTCTACCCCCAACATAGGGGGTAGGGAGTAGTGCTTTGAGTGGAGATTTCGGACGCAGCATATGCTTGAGCAAACAGTTTGTGAATAGGCTACTACAAATGATGGCTGTAAATAAAATATAATATTCAGATATTTTTTCAACCACAACCCTCTAATGTCAGAATGTTTATTTTGGGGAGTGTGATGGCGCAATGGATAAGACATGCCTTTGGTGAGACCAGGGTTCGAATCGACTGTGAGACACCAATGTATCTCTGAGCGAGACACTTGACCCGTAGTTGCTTCAGAGGCGTGCAACCTCTGGCATATATAGCAATTGTAAATCGCTTTGGATAAAAGCGTTAGCCTGACTTCGTCATACTCATTTTCCTCTTGGAAGATGAGTCTGAAACCCCTCCGTCTGGCTTTGATTATGAGGCGTGTCTTAACCGAATCAGGAAAAAAACAACTCTGCACTCAATTGGATAGTCGGTAAACCTACAACCAATCAGAGCAATGCAGTAAGTCAGCTACTTTGCATACAGTTGTCAACTACAGAACGTAGCCTAACTTACTTATTTTAGAAGTTAAATAACGAGTGTTGCTTCTTTTACTCACTCCTCCATGAATGCGACCAAAGGAGAAACCACAAAGACCACAGGCTTTTCATTACGTCCCATCTTCTTAGCGACCGTCAGAGCCAGCTGATAAGTTACACTTTTCCCGAATCATGTGGGACGGCAAAAATATCTTCCGATCGACAAATGCCTTGATTGCAGTTTTCTGTTCGTCTATTAAAATTAATGCGCTGTCGTTTTATTTTATAACAGACAGCGAACAGTGGAATCTGTACATCTCAATTCTCCAGCTGCAGTCATCTCTGAGGGAAACCAGTTAAGCGCTTTGATAACGTGATGATTACGTCCCTGAAGATCACCTGTCCATCATCGTATAAAGCCCGCCCTGGCAATTTGATTGGCCCGATGATTTCTGAACTGATCATAATTACTCCTCAATGGATTCGAGTCCAGACCGAACTTCCCGACCAAAAAATGTTGTGGGCGGAGTTCGGGCTGGCATGCAGACTATAAAAGCGTCAGCTAAACAAATAAATGTAAATGTAAGAGTGGCCACTCAGTGTGCAGTGTGAGCCCGAGTGGCTCACAAAAGCCAATGTGTGCTTCTTTTACCGATATATTTTGCATTTCTAAATCAAACATGATTTAGAAAAAAAATATGCTTAGGATCATTTTCCTGTTGGAAGGTCCAATGATGTTGGCATGATGTTTTCTCCTCAGATTCCGGATACTTTTATGAATCCATCTTGCTTTCCACACAATGCAAGTATCCAGTGCCAGAGGATGTAAAGCAGCCGCAGAGCATCACCGAGCCACCATCATTCTTATTCTCTTCAGCATTTGCTGAATCTCTTTTCCTGCAGACATACCACTAATACATAGGACTGAAAAGTTCCAGTTGTATTTAATCGCTCCACAGAACAAAATCCCAAAATTTCTATGGCTTATTTAAATGATTTTGAGCAAATTGGAGCTGCCTTTACGTGTGCTTTTGGGTCAGTAATGGAGTTACCCACACTACTTGTGGTCTTTGCACTAGACCACTTGTCTACTTGCATGATGTATTTCATCTTTTTGGCCCAAGTGTTCAAGTAGGTGTAAAGACTGCAAATGTGTGATGAACTTTTGATTACTCGATGGGACAGACCTATAGTCTTGCAAAAAAAGGCAAGTGTTTACAGATCTTTCATTTATCATATTTTCAATACTTTGCATTTTAAAATAAACGTACATGTCTTTTCAGTAGTTGCTATGTAACTAACAGCAGAGACGAATTTGAAATTGTTGTGCTTCTAATTATATGATTAAAACAGTTGCAAATGTTGTACAAAATAGCCCTACACATACCATACTCATCTTTGCATCAATAAAACAAGCAACACTTTATGTGTTTACTACCAAATTATATGTATCCAATTAATTTAATTTACAGTGGAATGTTTTTCTGGACATCTCGCGATTTCCCAAAACATAATGCTTGATGTTATATGCTTTAGAGTTTAGTGTGCACTGCACTGCACTTTCCACACTTCAGCATTTTTAAGACATGGGA